>JADMLD010001550.1:1200000-1765000 GCA_017589585.1 Phylloscopus whistleri
ACAAAGCTATTATACTGTGCAAATACCTTTCAATGAAGTACATACAGCTTTGGGCAAATAATTCGGTTTCTCATGTCCCTACTGCCTGAAGATAATTAACTCTGTTAAAATTTTGTTCTCCTGCAGTGAAACTGTTGCCCAATTCTGTGAAAATATGGCCAGCGATCTTTTCCAAGGTGTAAATAAAGGAGTCTGTGAAAATCTGCTTGTGTTAAAATTTATTCTATTGAAAGAGCAATACTTAATATTTTACTGAAAAAAAATGGCAAATTTTTTTAACTTTGGAAACTAGAAAGTGAATTGAGTGGCAATTTTGTATTGAGGGGGATTTTTGTTTTTTTTTTTTTTTTAAGTAAGCTGGAACATCAAAGATCACACTTTGATCTATGCTTGCATCTACCGGTTAAATTATCATGTACAGGATCATCTACTGCTGCTAGGCAGCTTTCAAAGGTGATATTTCTGTCTGCAGCTCCTCTTAGGGCTGTAAGTTTAATTTGTACATAGTGCATTGTGTCCCTTTCTGCCAAAAATGGCATGCAGAAATCAGGATTTAGAGAACATGATCTGCCCCCCCAATTACTTATGTAAGACCTACCTATAGCCATTGCTTTGTGCTCTGCTGAACAGAGACACAGAGGAAGTGGAAGAATAGTGTCAAAATACATAACTCTGAAAGGTAAAAGCCAGAATTTCTAGCAAAGAGAGGCAGTGTCCACAGCACAAGATCAGAAGAAAATTCTGTGAACTGTGCAGAGCTCATCTTCCTATGCTCCTTATCCTGTTGCTGTTAAAGATTGTGCTCCTTGGCTCAAGCTAGAACACCCTAACAAGTCAGAGAGACTGGTGGCAGACATTCTTGGCTGAGCCATTTCAACTTTGGTACTGAAAGAAACAGGTCTTAGACACACTACTGTCTTCCAACCATATACCATGCAACCTGACTGAGCATGAATAGAATATGTACATTCCCATTCTGCACCAGGATTCTTTACTTTGGTTTTGGTCCTAATCTTCTGTGGAAGTCATATGCATCAGTTAGAGAAGCCTAAATGTTTAGCTAACAACACAAGTTTGTCACAAGGAATACACTCAAGAACAATGGACTAATTGACTAAACCCAGGATTTTAACAGGTTCCTTCTACACTGTAAAAGAAACATATGCACAATGATCTTGTTATAATTCTAATAACCTTCCAATGCAGAAACACACAAATTCCTCATCAAAATAGTTAGGACCCCAGTTTTGGAGAAAAAAGTACAAACACCAAATGAACTATGCCTTAAACCTGGTGTGCCTAGAAAAAAGATGAGTACAAAAAATAAACATGAGACAAAGCCCATATCCCTAATCTGATTTACATAGCCTTACATGTACTTTTCTTTGAAATACATTTTAAGTAAAAATAGTGATCTCAGGTGTATCTCAGCATATAGTGATAGTATAGTGATCTCAGGACTTGGTAATAAGAACACAGGCTACAAGAGTGGCATATTCTAAAATAAAAACAAAAATATTCTAAAAGAAAAAAAAAAGCCTTTCATTTTTCCTTAGTTCTCTTAAGTCTCATCCATGTGACTTCAGAAGTGAGCTGTCAGGTGTTAACTGTCATTACAGAGAACGTGAACATGAGCACACAAGTTAGAGCAGTCTGCTCACTTGCTATCCAGTTAGGACTAATTTCAAAACTCTTGTCATCTTGACTGGAAGATTAATAGCTGCTTCCTCCTGATTAAACATTGAAACCAAAATTATGAAACTTGTTGATGGCCTCCCTCACATGCTAAATTTATAAACTTTTGCTGTGAGCTACCCTATAGTTTTACCTCCCTGTTCAAAAAGTTTTTACCCTTCTCTAAGGCAATATTTAATCACAAGCAACATAAAATTATCTTTTTGTAATGAGGACAGATCGTACAAATCTCTTTTACTGCATATGGTCTTGACTCTGTTGTACTGAACAGTAAGAGGGGTTTGCAGAAACATCTACTACATATTTTTTGCAAGTTATCCAGAACCAAAGCTCAGTCTTACACCCAACCCCAAACTGTGTTTGGAAATTCACTTCATCTGAGCATTTTCTGGAAGTCACTGCTGCCCATTCCTCCTCCTTGCATACAAGCCCAGGCAGGCGCAGAATCCGACGACACTGACAGCGAGGCCTAGGAGAAAGGCAATGGTGTCTCCTGCATCCAGGGCTTCAGCTCCTGGCAGCACCAGCAGCAGTGACATGAGGACCAGGAAAAGTTTTGAGGTGTTCTTGGTTGAAGGCATGCTGACGACCAGCTGACCCCAAGGGGAAGTTAAATGAAGAAAGTGGTGAACAGCAGGTACTTCACTGGTATCTACAAAGAAAACAAAAGGAACGTTACAGGATTTTCCTTCCTTTCCCTCAGATTTGTGTTGCCAAAAGCTAACTGATTTATGTATTACAGGCATTTAAGTGGGGCTCATGAAATTTAGGTTTTATCTTCCCAATTACAGAAGCAAATGACTTATTAACAGGAGACAGCCACAGTGGATTTGCTATCTTGTTATGTAACTCTGTGGAAACTAATCTTTTGAAGACTTACCGTGAGGTAAAGTCAGAACAGGCTCTCCTGCCTGCAGCTACCAGAGCCTGCTTGCCTGGTGCTTTGCTACACGGGCCTGTTTCGCCAGGTGTTTAGGGCCTGATGGCTGCTGCACATCACTCACCAGCACCTCCTAACACCGGGCATCCTCGGGATCCGTGAGCACGGACAGACTACGGCACACTGGGCAGGGCGTGAATTTAACCGGGCGGTGCCCCCGCGCACACCCTTACTGCGGGACAAATGTCTGTCGTGTTTCCCACAACTTGGAAAGGTGTCCCCAGGGAGCACGGCGGGACCAGCCCGGACCGCCCTCTCCGCAATAGTTCTTCCCGCGCCGATGGCCCGTTCCCAGGGTGCACACGATAAAAACCCGCACCGGGACACCCGAGTAAGCGGGGGCTCCGCTCGCACCCCGGCAGGGCCAGTGCCGGGCTCCGCCCGCCCCACACGCCGGCCGGACCCCGCCAGCCCCGGGGCGCCCGCGCCGCCCGCGCCGCCCCGTCAGCCGCCGCGGGGCAGCGGGACGGCCGCTCCTCGGGGCAGCCCCCGGTAGGCCCCGCCCGCACGGAGCCCCTCTGTCACCTCCTGCCGCCGGCTCCGGGCTGGGGCCGTCCCCGCTCCGCGCCGCCCGCGGGGCGCTCAGCAGCCGAAGGCGCCGGCCCTTGCCGCCCCGCCGAGTTCCCGCTGCCCGGCCGCGGCCATGACAGGAAGGGGCGGTGGCGCGGCCGGGGCGGGCGTGACCCGGCCGGGCCGCCCCCGCTGGGCTCCGCTCCCGCAGAGAGGCCCGCCCTGCCGTCCCGCCGCGCCCGCCGCGATGCCCGGGGGCGGCTCGGGGGCACGGGCACCGCCGGTGGCGTCGTGAGCGGTGCTCGCCAGCCTGGCCTGGGCCTGGCGGGAAGCGGCGGGGCCGGGCGACTCCCGGGAGCCGTGGCCGGGGGTGGCGGCTGCTCCCCAGGGCGGCTGCCAGCCGGAGCCCCGGAGTGCCCGTGGTCCGATGAACCTGGGCCCGTGAGAATGTCAGCAGAGAGCAGGGGACACCTGCCCTCACTGCGGCTCCATTGAAGTGGAAGTATAGGAACACACCGATTTGGGCTGGTCGTCTGATCTTTTTTCTACAAATAAGTAGAAGTCACCATGAGTTTGCATCCTTACAGATGTAGGCCCCCGTGATAACAGCACTAATATGTGCCATCGTAACCAATTCCCGCTCTGAGGAAAGCAGTTAAAGCTATGTTATATGGTGGAGAGCAGCCTGCAGCCTTGTAAAACAAAAAACTAAGGGAAGTGTTAACAGGTAATGAAATGAGAGCGCCCCCAAGATCTTAGCTCGTCCCAATTTTTCTTATTTATGTTTTGGATAAGGCTGCTTGTAGAAACTACATATTAGGCTGTTTTGTTGCACTAGGTAGTTCCTAGTAGTAGGTAGTGCCTAAGCTGTGGCAAAGGTGCTTAAGTTTAGATAAAAGACCAGTCAGCAATTATTTTAAGTTTGTAGTATGTCTCTTTGGAGTGTTCAGAGAAATAACCCAAAGAAACTGTGCTAATTTAATGTCAAAATCAGTCTAGAATTTGTAATTCATTATGACAAGCATTCACTCATGACTGAGAACCCATGTCCTCACAATGTTCCCTGTGACTTCTGTAAAAAAAGCAACTTTTATAAACATATCTCTTTACCAAAAGTTTCTGATGAGCTTCTTTAAAGAGAAGTGGAGATCCAGATGGGGCATTCCATATATACACAGCTTTGCTTCTGCCTTATAAAATTTCCCTCTAACTGCATTTGAGCAGCCATTCCTCATGGCTATAGGAACTTCACATGTTGAGGTGGGATGTTACTATTGTGCCAATCATAATCCTTTTATTAATGCCCTTCTTTTCCCCATCAGTCAGGATCCATCAGCTATCAATTGTCATAGATGATAAATTTCCAGGGATAAAAATATCTTTTTGCTCCTTTATTCCAAGTACCATGAGAGCATTATCTTTATAAGCAGCAGTGCCTAGACTCTGATAATGCAAATAATAATGAATATCAGTATAATTCATAAACATCCTTTTTATTAATGAAATGCCTATTTCACAGGTTTTCAGATCTTAAATATTTGATTCTTCATGTTCAGTTTTGAAGGCATTCAATAAGCTGATGCCAGATAAACTCACAGGAGAAAAAATTTGAAATTTCTGAGAATGTCATGGCATGGAGAAGAGTAATGCTGTGATGCCTAGCCCATTCCTTCATCAGTCACAGGTAAATCATAACCCCTAAAGAACCTGAAGAATGCGATTTGAAGTGCAGGATGTGTCATCTCAATCACTGCTGTTACCTCAGAAGAATGGACCTTGGAGTCCTGGCCCTCTTAGTTCCTTGCTTAGTCTCTTTACTGCGTCCTGCTCTGTTGACAAGTAAATTTTACACTGTTCTGCAGTGTCAAAAAATGTTGAATTCATCCCTCTAAATTTCGGTACTGTGTTTGTTGTCACCACCTCTTACCAACTAAAATTTTCAGTAGTTGTCATTTAGTCCCACAAAACAGATGCAAGGGGATTGAACCATGACTTCCAAATCTGTCTTTTGTAACTAGAAATGTCAGTACCAAAAAGCTGTGGCATTTTTGGACCTAAGTATTTTGAAGGTGAGGAATGTAAAATCTCAGAGAAGGACTGGGCTTAACACACTCTTAATATCTCAAGAACTGTACACATTCACAGGCAGTTGAAATGACACAAAGTACAGTATGCATGTAGAAAATACTGATTGTAAAATATATAATTTATTAGTAACATCGTGGAAGTGCCATTGAGAGCTAGAAAACAGTGCCATTTGGGGATATTTCTTTGGCTTATTAGTTCTTTCAATGCCACTGCATTTTGTAGCTTTGGCTTCAGAAACAGTGCTTCTTTGGAAAAAAGCCAACAAAATCCAGTCAAGGAGGCTCTGTTGGTTTTTGTGCTGTCAGAATAGCAGAGGAATGTGTATTCAGCTTCAAGCTCTGCCATCAACTTCCTGCATCACCTCAGGCAAATCTTCCTTTTGACCTATCACCGCTTTGATTGCTTAGCTCAAGCTATTATGTAACTAATATTCAGAGGAAAGTCAGAGAATTCCCAGAGCTGACAAGCTAAAGCTTTGTAAATTTTGAGCACAAGGCTAAGGAGGTAGGTATATGTGAGACTGGAGATTGAAAATAAAGTGTACTTTCTGGAGCGGAAAAAGCTATAATCAACTACACCCTGAAGGGGGTACTTGTGGGGTTTTTGGTTTTTTTTTTCTTCCTCCTTGGTTTGTCTAGTTTTTTGAGAGCCATTTGTTTATTGCGTGACCACATTGATCTGGTGTCATACTTTCACCCCAGCCAGCAACATAGCCCGACGCAGCCACTCACTCCCTGCCCCACCAGCAGGCTTGGGAGAGAGAATCAGAAGGGTTAGAATCTTTATCTCAATCTCATGCATTGAGATAAAGACAATTTAATAGGGAAAGCAAAACTGCACTCACAGACAAAGCAAAACAAGGAGTTAATTCACTGCTTCCCATGGGCAGGCAGGTGTTCAGCCATCCACAGGAGAACAGGATCCCTTGACACATCACAGTTCCTTGGGGGTTTGCATTGGCAAGCTTTGGTAGCAGAGGGGCTACAGGGGTGGCTTCTGTGAGAAGCTGCTAGAACCTTTTTCCATGTCAGACAGAGCCAACCCCTGGCAGCTCCCAAGATGTGCCACTGGTCAAAGCTGGGCCAGTCAGAAATTGTGGTAATGCCTCTGTGATAACAGATTTAAGAAGAAAAAAAAGGAAAGCTATGGCACAGTTGTAATTGTGGCCAGAGAAGAGCAGGGTGAGAATATGTGAGAGGAGCAGCTTTGCAGACACCAAGGCTGGTGCAGGAGGGGGAGGAGGTGCTCCAGGCGCCAGAGCTGAGGTTCTTCTGTTGGATTGGTGTTGGTGTCCAACAGAGGAATCTCAGCTCTGTGCCATTTCTCCTGTCCTAACCATGCATTCTGATGGAGTAGAGCCCAAGTCATGGATCTGGAGGGATGGAGGAAGCCCATGAAATGGAAAAATAATATCTGTCTGTGAAAGGATGGGGGATAGTAGTTAATGAAAAGGTATGTTTGGTATAGAGGTGGTTTAAGGATGTAGTTTAAGTTGTATGTGTGGGCAAGAAAGGATTCCTGTAATGAGAAATAAATACAATGGAACAGTTGGAAGAGAGATAAATTATGTGGCATCTGATTTATGATGTAAATGGTATGGAATAAAGGGTGAAGACTGTATTGGGTCTAACTGAGACAAAGTTCATTTGCCCAAGCAGCCCTCACAGTGCTGTGCTCTGCATTGGTAGCTGGAAAGGTGCTGATGGCAACACCGGTGTTTTGGCTACAGTTGAGCAGAACTGTTTCTCTAACATTTCCTCCCTCTCCCTCTCATCATGAGTCTGGGAGTGGACAAGATTCTGGGAGGGAACAGAACTAGGCTGACTCAGATTAACCAAAGGGATATTCCATCCCATATGATGTCAGTGCAGATATAAAAGCTAAGGGAGAGAGGAGGAATGAGGAGCATTCATTATTTTACAATGTGCACCTTCCAGAGCAGACATTATGCATGCTGAAGCCCTGTTTCTGGGAAGTAGCTAAACATTCTTGCTGATGGGAAGTAGAGATTTTTTTTCCCTTTTGGTTATGCATGCACAAACTTTTTTTTTCCCTTTAGTAAACTGCCTTATCTCAACCTATGAGATTTCTCCATCTTATTTCCTCTCCCCTTTCCCCCTGGGAAGAGGAGTTATAGAGTGGCTTGGGGGGGCGGGGGTGGCATCTGGCACCCAGCCAAGCTCAACCCACTACAGTTGGGAAGACAAATGCCATCACTCCAATATGTCACCTCCTTCCTCCTTCTTCCCCCCACTTTACATACTGAACATGATGTCATATGGTCTGGAAGGTCCCCTCGATCACCTGATCAGTTGGGGTCACCTGCTCTGGCTGTGTCACCTCCCAGCCTCCCCATAGACCCTGAGCCCCCTTGCCAGTGTGGCAGTACAAAAAGCAGAGGAGGCCTTGGCTCTGTGTAAGCCCTGCTGAGAAACAACAAAAACATCCCTACATTATCAGCACAGTGTACAGCATAAATCCAAAACACAGCCCCATACCAGCCGCTGGGAAGAAAATTAACTCTGTGCTGGCTGAAATGAGCATGTCTGAGAAGCTTTCTGAATAATTGTTGGACATCAGTTGCACTGCTGTAACGAGAAAGGCTAACTCTGATTATAGATAAGATGCTGACTATGGGGCACTGATTATCACTTCTGCATGCACGTGTTCACCCTTGAGCTACTTTTCTCTGATGATACTTAATCTGACATTTTAGCTGACTATCGCTATGTCCTCATCTTTTCACTTCAGTCATAGATCTACATCTAGTTTTTCTCCTACAACAAACATGACTTTCCTCATTTGGACTTCACTGTGTCTTTCTCCTTCTTTGAATAAATAGGCTCTACTGCAACTACCTAATTTACTTCTGCAGAAAAAAACCCCCAACAAGTTAAAATACAGAACTGATTACTTCTATCATTAACCTTTTCCATATTTGCTTCTTGGTCTGTAGTCACATGAATGTTGATTCCATTATATCTCTTGCTTCCTCTCTCATTATCCCTTCCCTTCCTATCCGGTGTCTACTTCATCCTGCCTTTTTTCCTTTCCCTTTCTCAAAGTTCTCAAGTTTCCTCTCAAATAAAGATAGGTAGTCACAAATCACCCCTGTCATAAAAACACTCATTGGATTCCCTTCCTGTACCTATCGCTTCATGTTTTATTCCTGTCTTCGCTAACCTCTCCAAACATGCTGTTCAAAACTGCTCTAATCCTTTGTCTCCTTCAGTATAGCTCAATCCTTCCTCCATCAGCTGGATATCACATTGATATCTCCACTTAACAACTTAGACATAAAGGCCTGTGTTTCATCATTGGCTCTGACTGATTGACTGCTTTAGAAACTCTCGTTCCTCTTCCCAAATCCAGTAAACACTTAAAAAACCCCAGTGAACTTCTAAAACAATCGTCCTTTCCCATTTCTTCTTCACTTTTGCTTTTTGAATCTTTAGTGCTGGCTTCTCTTTCTTCTGCTGCTGGGGGTGTGCTGGGCTTCCATCTGTGTTTTTTTCAGTTTTTGACTGTCTAGATACTGTCCTCTGGATGCTCCTATTGACAAATAGAGTTTTGAATACCATCCATGACTCATGTTTTCATCTTCCCCTCTCTTTTTATTCCCACTTGATTGTGTTGAAGTCTTACTGCTTCTAGCACAGGCCTACTAACAGTTCTGACTGTATGACTTAGTCATGTCCTGTCTCTCCTTGTGATCCCTGCAGCTTTGTTTATTCAAAGTGCTGCTGCAAAGGGGTGTCTCTCTGGCTTCCTGTTTTTACTGTGTTCCTTCTCTTAATCCTCTGGTGTTGCATTTCCTCTTTTGCTGAACCAAAGACTATTTTCTTCTCAGTCCTAAAATCTCTTTGCAGTATAAGCTTCCTTCACACTGGCTTAACCTATTACCATTGTCAGGAGGTTAACTTCTCCTTTTCTTTTGTCACCCTGGCAGATTCTTTCTGATCCCTCCAAGAAGTAAAAGTTCCTTCTTTCTGAGAGTACAGAAAGGCTTACAGAAAGAATGGTGCCATTTTTTGATAGAAAATTCTTTCCTTTGGGGTCATGTACTTCCTGCTGTCCTTTTTACAGACATGAAAATAAAGGATTAAATAGCCAGTGATTCCTTTTCCCTCAGTCCTTTAGCCTGGCGGGGGATCTCCTCTGCCTGCTGGAATCTCTTTGAGCTCTCTTGCCAGCACTTGAGAGATGTCTCTGTGGAGTGCTGGCTGGAGCAGAGAGACATGGAGGCAGCTGCCAGCCCTGCAATAAAAAAAGCTCTGGAGTTGGTGCTGGCAGGAGGCAGGAGCAGCCAGACTGCAGGAGTGAGTGCAGAGGATGCCAGCCAGAGTTAAACACCCATTGATTGACTTCCCCACTGAACTCCACAGGGGAATGTGAGAGCTACTCATCAATAATGGCAAATCTGGGGATTCCCTGTGATTATTATGAACACTGTCATGCTTTTTGTGGATTATAAGAAGCAGGTTTCTTGGGCTTTTGTAGAAGCATAACAAAAGTAGAGGTAGACATCAACTGGAATGATGCATCCAAACTACTTCCAGCCTTGAGAAAGTCTGAATCTAGTCTTCTTGATTTCAGTGGTTGTACTCATGTAAGCTATTGAGATGTTCTCACATTCTTCAACAGTGCTTCCACACGTGGTTTGAATATTTTATATTGTTTTCCTGGCTTTTTTTTTTTTTTTTTTTTTTTTTTTTTTTTTTTGAGAAAAATATGTTTTACAGTTCAACTTCAGAGGGCCTGGTGATGACAACTGCATTAGTATTTAATGGTAAATAAAAGAAGATACTGTTTAACACAAGAGAGACTGAGTCAAAGGGGGAATAGCAGCTGTCATCCACATGTTGTTTTCTATAGTGCATCTTTCTTTTCCAAGGTATGCTCTCAGACGTTTTCTCGACTTCTGTGCATATAGTTGTTACAAGTAGAAGTTTCATGAAAATAAAAATTGATTTGAACGTCATAAACTTGTGTAATCATATGTTTCAAATCTAGATCTAATCAACATTTCAATATCTGTTTAGAGGAAAAATGCCCACAGTGTTGTTGTTTGTTTTTTCCCTCAATCTTTAGGTATTATTAGAAATAAAGTTTACCTTCTTATGGAGTTTGAGCCATCTAAATGGCTCATGTTTGTTATAAATGAGAAAACTGACTTTATACAAATTGTCCCTCATATTTACATGCTTAAAATATGTTTTATTCAAGATTGGTGCCCCAAGAAATGTTTGCTGAAATTAGAAGGTAGTTTGGGAAAACAAAAAATTAGTTAGGCTGAAGGTGGTATATCTTTGTCAGATGAAGGGACAAAATTCAGAAGGAGGAGCTGTGCTACATGCCAAAATTCCTTACGTAGGGAAGGAGAATCACAGAACTGCTGACTGTTAAAGGCAGCTCTCAAGATCACTTAGTCCAAGCACCTGATTTTGAATAGCTCCAAGGATGGATATTCCACACCCTCTCTGGGCAGCCTGTTGGTGTTTCATCTGCTGTCATGGTAAAGAAGTTCTTTCATATGTTTAAATGGAGTTTTCTTTATTTGGGTTTGAACCCATTGTCTCTTATCCTGTCACTGGACATCACTGAAAAGAGACTGGCTCTCTTCTTTAACCCTCATTGGGTATGTATACTCACTGCTGCATATATGTATATGCATTGCTAACAACCTGCCTGCCTTCTCCAAGCTAATACACCCCTCTAATTTCAGTTTCTCCGTGTATGCCAGGTACTTCAGACCCTGAGTCACCTTCCTGACCCTTTTCTAGACTCATTGCAGTCATATCCATGTCACCCTGTACTGCAGAGCAAAGGACTAGACCCAGCAGTCCAGCTGTGCCTCAGAGTGCAGAGTGGCAGGATGTCTCAGTTTGAAAGACAGGGATCTGCTAGGGAGGGGCAGGGCCTCCTGGGAATAGAGAATTCAAATCTCCTCCCTCCAAATTATTATAGTTTAGAAAACTAAAGGGGCTTTCAGGCAGAGGTATGGGGATAGGAATAACAGTTCTTTACTAGTATGTATAACAAGACAAACAACAACAACAACTACAGCATTAATAATGAACAGAACCAGGAAACCTTGATGGGCGTTGTTTCATAAGGCCTGGGGCAGTCTGATCTCCTGGGACTCAGAGAGCACCGAGCTGGAACGGTGGAAAATCCCGGGCTGGTGGCTGGAAAGGCAGGATGTCCCGGCAGGGTAGGGCAGTGCGGGGCCACAGCGTAGCAAAAAGAGCAGCGCTGAAGAAGCTGCGGCAGCGGGACAGGGCCGGCCCAGCCCCAGCAGGGCAGTGCGGGGCCACAGAGCAGCAAAAAGAGCAGCGCTGAAGAAGCTGCGATGGTGGGAGAGGGCCGGCCCAGCAGGGCAGGCGGAGGAGCTCAGAATTCCTGGGCATACTCCTCCCGCAGCAGGTAGCAGCCTCCGTCCTCTCTCTGAAGCCGAGAGCAAGGGGGAAGCTGCCCCCAGCCCCGTCTTTTACCTCCCCAAAAAACTCGTGTTATCTCCCCCTCCCGACTTTTGGCCACCTCGTTGTTTTAGTCAAGCATCCATAAGCACCCAGTAGTAAGTCTAGCAACTTAGGGGGAAAAAATCTATAAGTGAAAAAGGAACAAACCTAATTCCCAACACAGGGTCACCTCCCTTTAACTGCTGGCAATGCATTTCCTAGCATAGCTGAGGATGCTGTTGGCAAAAACGATGCCCCTACAATGTTGCTATGCCCTATAAATTCTACACTGATCTGAGGAGTAGAGAGGTTTGGGAGGAAGTTATGCACCCCTTCACGACTATTAAAGTTACCACACATTAAATACTTTGTGGTTTTGGGTCACCAGTTGTAACATGTTTTTGTGTAGTTCTTGCAATGGGTCTTTAAAAATGCAGCTTGCTATTTCTGTTCATCAGCTCAGCACTTTTTCTAAACAATCTCTTAAAACTGACTCAAATCTTTCAGAACCACTGTCATGATCCACTGTCAAGAACCTTGTCAGGGCCCAGGCTGCCCAACTGTTATGCATGAGGAGTGAAAAGTCCTGATTCACAGATTTTTATGGAAGTATATCCAAGGCAAGAAGTAATTAAACTTATACACAGAATTAAAAATTAACAAAGCCTGAAGAAGGAAAATGGGATAGAATAAAAATATCTGAGACACATAGTATGAAACTATGAGAAGACTTTTTTAAAGAAAGAAGTCATAGATCACTCTGTTGAGAACTAACTAAAATATTTCAGTTCACCTTGGTTGTTTTTATTTAAGGTTTCTTGAATTCCTTATCTAAAGTGTTGTCTTATTGACTTATGTTGGAGTTTTCCCGTTGCCATCAGTAAGCCAATGAATCCACCTGTATCTGAAAAGCAAGTAATTGTTCTTCCCAATGTTACCAAAATTTCATAAATTTTCTGATGCACGCACAGCAGTCCAATTGTAGTGGTAAGCCCATGGGAAAACCTATAAATAATTTCATCAAAAGTGATTTATCCTAAAAGCTAAATGTAATTGTGTGGTAAATGCTGAAGTTTTGCTCTTGCAAGCTAAGAAGTTGTGCTTTCTTTGTGGAATGCATTTCCTATATCTTTATCATAGAAGGTCCTATAAATACTTTGTAGCATGCAAAGTAAGTCTGGATTATTTCAATGCCATCATTCATGGGGGGCACATTGAACGAGCCAATTATCTGCTTTCAATAGGCTGCAATTCATTCCAGTACTTGGTTATTTGGCTCCTTTTTCATTAGTAAAACAGTTTGAGTTTCACTGTTGAACTAAATACGCAGCTGTTCTTACAAAACCCACCATGATTCAGAAAAATATAATTGCTTAATGCCTTTGTGTTTCACATGTTACACAAACTTTTAAGGGAAAATTTATTTAGCTTCTATTACCGGTCTGAAAATTCATGCCATAAGAAGTATCATTGGGGATGTGTAAACTGAGAAATACAGTTCTAAATACATGTCATTAAAACTGACATATCTCACATTAATTACTTCAACGGCCATTGTGATAAAAACCTAGGATGCCTGAAATATGGAAGCTATGTACACATGTATGTTTGTAATAATATAAATATAAATAATACAATAATAGTAATAGCCAGATCAGTATTAAAGCACTCAATCCAAACTCACCAGCCAAAGTAATCGAATCTTTTTTCATAGATTTAGTACAGTTTGGGTGGTGTTTAAATATTAGTTTTCATGCATGGATTTTGTGGTGTGTTGTGAAGAACAGCAGGGACAATCATCCCCAGTTTACATCTGAGATAATCAAGACATGGAAAGATGAAATGAATTTCTGGAATTCTTGCAGGAGTTCAACAGCAAAGTCAGGAAAGGATGCTGTGCCTTCTTATTCTTCCCACTTCTGTTCCCATTGTAACTGGTGGTAGCTTCCATAGATTTATGTGGAAACAGAAAAGGAAAATCCTTTTGTGAAAGTGCACCTTCTCTGTCAGGATGTGTGAAATTTCCTGCCAAAACCACAGTGCCCATGAATGTCTGAGGAAACGTCTTTTGCAATGACAGAGTTCAATCTTTTCTGTGCTGACTGGCCTTATGTTCTTGCAGAGATACAAAGATCACAAAGATGTGATGGAAGCTGTAAAGAAATATATAATATAGATATAGACTTCTGTCACTATTTTAGAATTTATTTGTAGCATCCTTAATTGCAAAACATTTGATTTTATTAATGCTCAAATTCAAATGGGATCAATGCTACTTCACTAAGAGGGCTATTTGCTGTTTTGTTTAACTCTAGAGCAGGACTAGGGAAAATTACACATTTTATGGATTAAAGACGTGTTACTTCTCTTCAGAAGTGTCTGGAAATATGGTCTGCTATAATTTCATCTGTGGCTGTAAACTCATCAGTATCAGCAGGACAAGGCTCAAACCTTGTCACTTCTTAGATAAAATACGCAGTACCATGAAAATAGAAATGTATGAAATACACACAGAAAATGGTGTTTACATGTATAAATATATGTATGTATATGTGTATATGCATGTTTGTGCATAAACACACATGCTCTCTTGAAGTATTTAGGATATTTAACTCCTCCCTTAGTCTGAGCAGTGTGAGAGCCTGCACATTTTGGCTGACATCCCATGGAGCACTTCATCAGTCACATGCCACCCAATGCATGTACATGGAACACACAGAGTCAAAGAAAATGAGTCAGCTGTTTAAATTTACTCCCGTGCTTGATTGCTCACTGTGTCAGGAGCAGTACATTTAGAACCTTGCCAGATCAAGCCCTAAATGTGTATTCCAGCAAATAGAGAAGGCACTAAATTCCTTCAACTAGTATCCCACTTTTTGATAAGATTTTTCTATCAGATTTTTCTGTTAAGGTTGGATTTTCAGTGTATAGAAGCTTTATGTCTCAGTGTTATGTACTGTTGCATACCTGCAAACAGAGGCCTTTCAGACAAACTTTGTGATTACATGCAAACATGTTGAAAAGGCATCTACGATCAAGATCATTTGAAAATAGGTTCTATTGTGTAATGCTTCCTGAGGATGTAGAGAGCAAACTCCTTAAAAAAGGGATGACAGGAGATTACTGAATTTGAAACCAATTTTGTCTGAGCATCTGCATTCTAATGCTTTTGATTAAATTATAAACCCATTGCCTATTTGTTCTTATTGCAGAATATCTCGAAAATATTTAATAGATGATGTTAATTGCTTATATTCATAGTCTCTGGGGTCTTCTCTTGTCAGTATCTGTCATCTTCTGGAAGTGTCAAGCACTGAGGAATTCAAAATTTATTCTGACTCTTCTATGATTTGCAGTCCAAACTGAGATAATAAGTCACACTTTCTCTACCTAGCTTGTAGTAATGTAACCTCTTATTTATCCATGATTGCAGGAAATTAGAAAGCCTATATCTATTAGGCTGTGTGTTTTGGAATACAATAGCTGTATGCAGTTTGGTTTAAATATTGCTTTCCTTACAAATATTGTTCTTTTGTTTCATGCTTATTTTATTATTTTCAATGCATCAGAAAAGATCTATGCAGATCGTGGGGAGGCCATAAAGAAGAAAGTTGTATGGGTCAAAGAGGGTGATAGGAGCATGAACTGGTATTTTAACAGGAGGTATAGAGTGAAAAGGTTTGATTTTGATTTAAAAAGAAAGCTACATTAAGGCAAATTGACATTTAAGTGCTGGTGGAATGTATTGATGGATAGACAGTTATGCTGGAGCTGCAGATAGTGGTTCTATTCTTCACACTATGGGAAAGAAAACAGAAGATTAGTTTTGGTGAGTGTTCAGATGTGAAGCCATATGAGCATCATCTAAATTTATTGCTGTAAAGCAATAATTTCTGATCAGTTCTGTAGCTTTCATTGCCACTACAACAGGTACCTTGTGCTTTAATGCTGAGGCTGTCTGGGGAAGTCTCACAGAACTAGGATTATATTGGAGAACAAAAGAGAGAGGCTAAGAGTTAACCTTTTGTTTGTTTTTTGTTTTCTTCAGGAGAAAGCTGATGGCATCATTTAACTTTAGCAGAGTAATTGTCAGCTGAGTATGGCTGAAAGAAGAATACTGATCCAGTCAGGATTTGAATTAGTACACACATGAAAGGCTGTATAACACCCCAGCAGACACTGAAAATGTTCTCATTCTTAGTTTCACTGCTCTGACGGTTTTCTACAGTGAAAGGTCAACAACTGTTACTGAAAGTTTTCCACGTTGTAGTCCTTCACATTGCCCAGGAACACTTTTTTCTCTGTGCCTGGACTAAAAACCTCAGGAGCAAGTCATTGTGACAGTAATACATTTGTAGAAAGTTGTAGTGTGCAAAAATGTCTCTTTGGAAGATCAGGAAAGTTTCCTGGGCTATTTAATAATCCTATGGTGTTTGGCTTTATTTGCAGTGTCTCTGTGGAATGTCAATTTTCATGCTGTCTACATGAAGGATGAATGATAAGCCCTTGATGTCAGTTTGTGGTAGGAAAAGTGTTACCACTTGCTAGTGTTATAAACCCTAGGGGGTGACCAATAGAGAGATTAGTGCTTTGTCTGCATCTGGAGTTAGTGTTGAGGAACTTAAATAAAAATTCTTTTCCCCCATTTAACTGATACTAGAACCTTAAGTTATTCCTGTAAGTGGAATGTATTTATTACCATTTTTATTTCTAACAGTTTTTTGAGTTTAGGATAATTCTGAAACAGAATAAACCTTCTTGATTTCTTTAGTTCACTCCCTCCAATTGACATTTCCAAGCTGATAAGATGCAGCAAGTCATACTTCCCTGAAGAAGCAGTATTACAGAAAAGCATATTATCTAGCCTTTAGATTAAATAGGCCTTATGATGAGTAATGAGAGGATAATTGTTGTTTAATCCTCCCTGTGATAATTTAAGGAAATTTGGCATACATAGCACCTTTTTTTTTTACTATTTTACTAAGAGTACTTACTCTTTCTATGAGTTTCTGAACTGAAATCAGTGTTGTTTTCAGTGTTTCAATTGTGACATCAGATGATGAGTAACTGAATTAAATTAATTGGAATTAAAGTATTGGTGGCTTTATCAATTTAGCAGTTGAAATTTATTGATGAAAAAGCAATAGAAAATTCATATTATCATACCCTGAAAGCACTATAGTCATAACCCTGGCAATTATAGGTCAAATTCATCAAGAGGACTTATTTCCTGGGTGCATCTCCATGTGATACCACTGTCATCAATCTCTTAACCAGTGTCTATAATCTTGCCACCAGGCATGTGCAGAACCATCTGTGAATTGACACTGCTACATGGTTAACAAGCTGCCCGTTAGTTGTTCAAGAGAGAGAACTGGCAGCTCCAAGGAAGGGATCCTCAGTGTGGCTGTAGGGATCTCCACTGTGGAAGAGCAGTCCCAGGCTCTGGCTGAGCTCCGGGTGCAGATCAGCTGGATGTAGCTTTCACTGCAGCCCAGGAACCAGGTGCATAGACACCAGTGTGCATACACAGTGGTGTACTGTGGGAAGCAGCCCAAAAGATTCAGCTTCAAAACCTTACTTGGGCCTCATTCAAAGTAGGAACTTAGACTTGCATTTTCGATATAAGGCAGGAGTGTCCTGGCTGCCAAGCTGCTCTGCCTCTTGGGAGGGCAAAGTGTTCTTAAATACAGAAAGATGTACAATTGAATGTTTCAGGCAAAAATGAGTGGGTTAACCCAGAGAGGTTAGCTGCTTTGCTTGCAACCAAACTTTTTCCTGTGAAATCAAGTTTTGCCTAGCTTCTGAGAATCTCACAGAGGAGGTCTCTGGCTTCTCCTCACTCCCTGAAATGTGGGGACAAGGCTATGGAATTATGCACCGGTGTGACCTGGCACTAGTAGCAAGGGGCCTAGATGTCTGGTTATCAGGTTGCAGGCATGACCAAGAATGTCCCAGAGTCAGGCACTGTTGAAGACATGTAGTATCCTCTGCTTGTGGCTGCAGTGCTGGGGATCCTGCCAGGGGTCAGACTTAGTCCATGTTAGACTCAGTCAGCAGTGTGGAGCTTCAAGGGCTCTGCTGTGCTGCTCACAGACGTACTGCCTGGGAAGCTCAGTCTTTGAAAGCAGTGTTGTCCAGTGGCATATTTTCGTCTTCCTGCTGATGATTAGTATTAAAAATAGCAGTAATTTGTCATGCCATTATAAATAAATTAAGATACTGCCAAACAAATAGTATGCTGACTATGTTAATTTAATCTTTGAGTTACTCTTGGATGAACAAATCTGGGGTCTCTTAGCATAACTATTTTTGAGAGTGGCAGGTCCAGATACCCATTTATGCCATGACCAGTTTGATGTGATTAGTCCTTATCTGTGGCATTTTCTGGAACATTTCACAGTACTTCCTTTTCCTCAGTCTCCTAAACACTTTTGTCCGTGTCTCATATTTGTCGAGAACAAATCTTGCGTAAGGCTTGGGTCAATCTCCTGAAAAAGAGATGTGATGACTAGTTTCTTATCCCAGAGATGAACAGTGCTGTTTTCAGGAAGTGGTGGCAGCTCCTACAATACTGATAGGTATTTTTGAAACCCAAATTTATCTTTTTCTCATCCTGTAATTCTTCAGTAACTCTGACTTGGTTTTATTACTTTGCAGGTGTTTTGTTTTTGTTTAGCAAAGTGTCAGGAGCTGTCAGCACATGATTCATTGATATAATTTTGTGATTATATTATCTGTGAAAGGAATTATAAGGAACCATGAAGATTGATATGAGTGCATAGTGAATGGAAATGCAGAAGCACCAGAAAGAACAACAGAAAACTGGCATGTATTGATGACACCAGTATCAGAAGGTCTTCAGGATCTCAATGCATCTATGTACAGCTTCTCAGGATACCCAGATCAGAAACCAAAAGACACTGAGTAAAACCAGAATGTCATCACTAACCTAAGAAGACTCTATAAGACGTGATGAGGACTCAGTAGCTGGCATCCCCATTCTTCTGTATCACCCAAGACAGAAAGACCAACCACCTTGGTATTGGTTTATTGTTTAAACATGTTTTATTCTGTGTTGGGAATTAACATGGACTCACTATAGGTAGTTACATATATAGTTTTAAAATGTCTAAAATGTCCTTCAAGCTATAAGCCCATTCTCAGACATCACTGTCAGATATAGCATGTCTGGCAAAGCAGATATGTCAGCAAAAAAAATTTTCACTGAACTGCAGTTGTAGGTATCTCAGGGAAATGTAGTAGGGATACCTAATTTTTGAGTGTAAAAACTCAAAAAGTCTGAACTACTTAGATATCATGGCATTAACTTTGGCCCTTCATTTTGATCATTTTGTGGTAATAGGTCTTCTTCAAGTGCTCCCTCTGGATATGTTTTTGGAATATTTAATGGTGTATTTATTGTCATTGTACATCAAAGCTGATGAGTCTTTTAGGTAACTTGTGCAAATTGTCAAACTTTTAAATTACTACCACTATGTCATATCCATTATGTGTTTTCTTGTAATTGCACTTTCAGCTTACCACTACAGATATCTAGAAAAGGAACATTAGTGATTCTTGCAAGAAACAGTTGTGAATCTTTTCTGTTGAAGCAGGCACAGTGAGAAAGTCTTAGATTACTATGAAATACCCTAGCATTCTGTAATATTCACTTCATTCATTCCAAAACACAGAATGAAAATTATATGTTGCTTTTTTTTAAGCTGTTTAACCTGTTTTTGCATATTCCCTCAGATAAAAATGCCCTTTATGCAGGGCCTGTCATAAAAAAATACATTTTATTTTCTACTGAAAAGTCTTAGGTGCCCATCTCCAATTCAACGTGTTCCCAAGATGCTGAACACTTGTGCAACAAGATTTGATATTTCTAAGGTCATTAGCTAGACTTTTGGAGTTGCAAATGCCTCAGAGAAAATATTTGATAAATATGTTGGATAAATCCTATTCCGTGATATTATAAACTGTAGGTAGTGGTGATGCCAAATTCCATGGCCTGATTTTATCACAGCTGGTAGTCAAAAGGTTATGCACTGTCTATGCACTTGTACAAAAAGTAACCAGAGCCATCAATGGTTGCTCACTCCTTCTCTCTGGTTATAATAGGAGAGGAGTGCTTGAGTGCTTCCTGTGTTTCAAAGCACTTCTTCAGCACTGGGCCCAAGCCTGGCAAATGCAACCTTGCTACATTATGTGTTATAACCCTCCATCATGTGTACTTGAAATAGCACCTGAGTCAGTTATTAATGTGCAGACTCTCCTTTCCTGGTCAGGCATGAAAAAAAGAAGCTCCTATGACCACTGAAGAGTCGGTCATGCATGTTAAGATCCCTGAACTGCATAAATCTCTGTTAGAACAGAGGAAAAGCTTACAAACCCTGTCCCAACTGGGACAGTCAACTGGACTGTCACGACTGCCTGTTGTCCCAAGGCAACACCTAGCCAGTGATGTGTTTTGTCAAAGCTGGTCAAGCAAACAGCTGTGTTAAACAACAGCTGTGAAGTACCGTACTGCTAAAAGCTTGCCATGTTTCCTGTACCATGTCAGCTCTTTGGTTGCACTTTGGTCCGTTAGTACAGTGGGCTGTGAACAAAATAAAAAGGCTTTGAATAGCACATCAAAGGTTCCTCACTAAGAATCTGGGCCTTAAAGGACACAAGCTCTGCCCCAGAACTAGCAATAGATCTCACTTTATTTTAAAAATGCTTTTTTATGTTAGGACTTTAACGTCTCAGATGATTGACCCTGAGCTGGACCTGGTAATGGGTGGGGAGCTACACTCTGTTCAGTCTGCATGTGGTTTTAGGTCAACTCTGGGAGAGACAAAGAGAATATTTTCCTAGGAATGTGGGAATGAGGATCCAAAGCTTGGCAAAGAATAGCAAGGGCTGCGCACCCCAATGAACCCAGGGGTCCTGCACCTGTGTCAGAAGTTCAAAGTCCTAGTTCTCATATAGCCCCACTGCATAACCTTTGCTCATGCTGCTGAGGAAGACCTTTCAGAAATTATGCAGAAAGTTCACCAAGCTAAACTTAGAGATAAAGGTGAAAATGTTGAGACAGGATTGTTAGCAGCTGAAGCATTCAAGAGGAAAACACAAGATTTAAAATCTTAAAGGAAAAAACCAAGAAGTTTGGCTAAGAGTCAGCCTAGGAATCAGAGTCATTGAGTTGAGTCATCATTGTTATCAGTTCCGATGGAGCTGGTGGGGAACAGCAGCTCTGCAACACCTGGGAGCCCCTCCAGTCAGCTGTAGAGAATGAGCCCTCCCCACCTGCAAAGACTTTGGGTTGGTAAGTACACTAATGCCTAATAGCTAGTCAGCTATTTGCAAAGGTAGTGCCAAACTGAAGGTGTCCAGATAAACTGCCCCTCAAAACAGCCTGTGACAGTCAGGAGCATGAGAATTGGAGGTTAAGTGAATGATTGTGTAAAAATTATGACATACTGCTTTAAATTTTCTAGGCATCAGGCTATGGAGCAGCAGGAAGACCTAATGTGTGGTTTAGCCTGGAGCAGAACTGAAGAGGAGGAGACACCAGCAGTTCGCCATCATGGCCAGAAGTGGAGGTAGTAAGGAATCATACCCAAAGTCCACTTATGTTAGAGGAACATGTTGAGCAGGGTGGGCTACTGGCATGCTGAAACTGTGCACTTGAAAGATCCCTCTCTGCTCTCATCATTTCACTGCATCACTTTCCTCTAAGGGCATATTTCTTGTGAATATTAATAATGCATAATAAGATACTATTTCTTGGTTTTCCAGCAAAACAAACAAACAAAAACTGGAGAAAGGTGCTTCTAAGAGACCCCGACCTGTTTTAGGCAAAATGATGGTAACTGCAGAAGGTCTCTAAACCATACAAAAAAGTAGGTAATTAAAAAGTTTGCAAAGTCCTAAGAGAGGGAAATTCATATTCATAGATAGTGTACCTCATGTCTTCTTTACTCATCATACTGATCACCCATCAAGGCTGACAGTATTTCACTGTATTTGCTACAGATGTTTTCTCTCAGGCTTTCCACACTTTCTTATTAAATCTTTTCTTAATCTTGATTTCTTCCTGACCCGGAACTCCAGTGCTCATTTACTTCTTGTAGAGTTTAATAGCTTACATCTAGAGGCTCTTCTGTAGGAGATTTGCATAGCTGTCTTTAAATTGGTTCTTCTTGGTGTTTATCAGAAATAAGCACCTGAGAGGACAAAAATGTAATTCTCGTGTCCTATGTTTCTGAATTCAATAGCTACTAATAATTGATGTTTCTAGGTATTTAAGATGCTTGCATTGATATCCCTGGTTATTGACTATTACATAAACCTCAGCAAGTTAATTTTATCAATTTACAAACACAAATATGTTTTTATCTTCATTGATCTGAAGTCTTGTTATTCTTGCCATTTTTTCAAGTGTCCTGTCATTTCAGATGATTGAAGAAGGAATTGAGACACCTTTTTACTTTTTCTGGTGAATGCAAAGGTATTTTTTTACATTGTTCTTGGTTTCTTCTTCAAGCTCTTACATTTTAAAAAATCTTAATTCCAAGGATTTGCTCTTTTTCATTCAGATACTCAATTTCATTCATTTATATTGTCTTTCATTTTCAGATTTCCCAGATTTGCTGTTCATATGCATTACCAACACATTGGACACATAGAATTTCTTGAAATTTCAGAAATTCTTGTGGCAGAAACAGTTCTGACAAGGTTTTGACACAGAAAAGAACTCTTGAAAGCAGTAATTTGCAGTTTGTTAATCACAAATTCAAATAAGAAAATAAGAAACTTTTAGCTGTGATTTCTTTCCCTATGATTTTAAGCCATGTGACCCATGTTTCCATAATTTATGGTCTTTGAAAACAATTCTGTTTTCCTTGCCCACAAGATCTAACATCTTCACGGACTTTGACCATACTTTTCCATTTTCTTTCTGCATACTGGTAGATTTCTACTTCCTTTGTGTTCACTTTTGAGTGCATAATCAGAAAAAGATCTTGACAACAGTACCATAATAATATCACTGTGTTATTAATATGAAAATAATTTACTTGCTTTTTGGGGAAAATGGAGATCTTATTTGACTTTTCAAGTAGTAAAGCTTACCTATAATGCAGATACAGAGCTAACAGACCTAGTTATTAGTTTTCCAAATAATGTGAACTTCTACGTACCCCAAGACTCTGCTAAGGCTTGTAGTTAATTGCTTCTTGTCAAATTGTTTTGGTGTATATCCACAGAAGTGCATTTCAGACTAATAATGAGTTAATTTATTATGATTTTCCCAAACTCAAGTTGGAATAGGTGATGTAATTTAGTGCCAGGAAGGAACTTCTCTTTTTAAAGTAAAATCAATAAAAGAAATTTTTTTAAGCAAAAATGATGCATTGAAGACAGGGAGGAGGCCAATTATGGCATGTGATAAATCCTTATGCTTACTAAAAATCAAACCAAAGGTTCATTTTGATTATTGCAAAAGGTTAATTTTGATTATTGCAGAAGTTGTTTATCTGATCAAAGTGAATGATAAGCTAGTGTGCTTGTGTTGTGTTACCTTAAAACCAGGGGATGCCTTTGTTTTAGTGGGAACTCATCAATATGAGTTTATTAACACATGAGTTTAGTAGTTAACTAGTTTTTACTAGTTATTCTCTCAATTATAAGAACATGTTTTCATGTTCTTAGAATTCATTGGAAATACTGTGGGCAAAAGAATGAATTATTAATAAATAGCAGTCCTTTAAAACACAGTGAGACATTACCAAGAGAGTACAGGGACAGGACAGATGGACAGATTTGCCAGCAGAGAGAAACAAGCTCTAGTGTCCCTCCCAGCATCACCCAGGGGTCCTGGGTTTTCTATCCTGTGATGGAATTCACAGCCCCTCAATTCACACTGCTTCTAATCTGACCTTGAATTCAGATTCAAGTAGGTAGTTAAATACATGTACTTGTAGTCTGTTAAATGTTTAGACTTTTTTAGATGAACTTTATAACATATAAAGTATTTTGGAAAGGCAGTTGAACTATCAGATGCATTTGGATGTATTCCACCAATATCAAAATAAAAATCTTCACATCAGCTCCAGTCATTAAATTATCTTGCTTTTCAGATTGGTGAATAGACTCCTAGAATGTGAAAGGATATTGGCATGACAGTCATGAAACTCAAATCATATTCTTTGTCACTGATTCTTTTTCCATCTCTATGGCAAGTCTTTGTGCCTCAGCTTCTTCTCCCATTTCTTACTGAGGTAGTTTATGATCTCTTTGGGACAGGATTCACATGATAGTAAAGCACCCTAAAGGACAGACCTGACACTGGGAGGATCAGGTGAACTAGTCATCAAAAAAGCTGCAATATGAATTTGATCATGATCATTGCTATTGAGTATACACATACCCTGCAGGCATCCAGGATAACTTTCTGTACACTTCTTCCTTGCTAAAGACATGCAGATAGTTTTGACAACTTATTTAGCTGCAAGCTTATCTTAAGTTCACTTACAAAAAGTTGTTTGGCTGTTTTTACTTGAAATATCATTGTTCTGTATTTGTGTGTGTATAGATATTGTAATGATATATGTGTATTTAAAGAAATATATATGTACTTAAAGATTAATTGTACTTATGAAATGGTACTCTAATAAACAGTTTAATGGATTTATTTTCTTCCTTGGTATGGAAATGTTATATACCAAGAAAATGACATTTTATGCATTTGTATCTCATTCTGTTATAAAAGAAGTAATGACCAAATAACATTAAATATAATATATTCTGCATATTTAGCAGAAATGTGATCCTCTTCAGTTTAGAGACAAGGACTTGCAAAGTTCAGATTCCCTAACACCTATGCTTCTATAAAACATATCAGAGATCTAGTGCACTGCCTTTCTTTTCTCTATGCCTCATTGTACCAAAATGGTATCATGTCCAATTGCAGCCTTACTTCACAGCAGTCCACATCACAGTAGCAGATGTCAATGTGTAATGCTGACTGTAGCTTTAATTGATGACACTGCTCAATGTAGAAGTACATTTTAGGGCACTAAAGATGGACCAAGTATTCATATTCTTCAGGGGACTGATTAATTTTAAACTTATTTCTTTCCTTGTGTCTATATTTAGTATAAGAACAAATCATTTTCATATAATTTTCTGTTCTGGTTACAATATTAAGGATGTCAAGGGAATGGATAAATGTTCTGCTATTTTCTCTTTATTATTATAATTTTTCTCACAAGATTGAGAAAAAAGGGAGAATATAATGAGAATAAAAATGCACAGTATTGAAGCATTAAAATTTGGTGATAATTCATTCCTGAGACAGACTACAGCAAGTACAGAATATGGTATAAGATATATTAATTTTTCTGACAAAAGCTGTAGAAGGAGTAAGAAATGGTATAAAGGTAATTTACTCTTCTTGCAGTCATCCTAAGATGCAGTCTCATGTTCTTTTAGAAATGTCCATTGTGACAACATAGCTGTGGATATTTTATTTGAAAGTACTCATCAGTTCAGATTTATTTCTAGGGTATGGAAGCAATACTGGGGTTTGTGCACAGGTCATTAATTCTTATATAAATTCTTCTATAAATACTTTTAGAATATGAATATCAGTTTTTTTGTCAGACTATTTAAAAGAGATTTTCAAAGGAAAAGATCAACTTCTAGATGTTGACACGGATACAGGAATTTTTTACCATGTTATCTAGCAAAACTAAAAACAATCAGGTTTTGACCTTTTCGTTTGTGGGTTTAGTTCTGAAATACTGTATTATTTACATCAGTGAGAGTAGTTATGGTTCAATTTAGAACTCTGCTCTCCAATTTAATCCCACTGTAACTACCAAGATGTGGAATAGTAGAGGACATTTTTTTCTAGTAATTCTGGCATGAGATTTGTGGGCTTGAAATGTGTAGCTTGAAATTATATGTCCAAAAAAAATTTAGCAATAGTAAACACTTAAATAAAATACTATTAGAGCACAAAGCATTATCTTTTCCCCTAAATTGCTTCAGTTGAATTTAATATACTTCTACTGAGAAATTGTACCAAGAACTTTACTGCTTGGTGATTAACCAATAAATAGCTTGCAATACATTTTAGCTTTAGACAATACTTTCCCTGCATGAGAAATCTCAATCACTCTGCCAGAAAGGTTTAGTCACTAGAAATGCTGTAATTTGCCATGTGGATGAACAATGGCTATATGCTTAGCCATAGTTTGCCTGATGTTGGTTATTCAAAGGGTTGTGGTTTTTTATTTATTATTGTTAACAGGCAAAGATTTACACAGACCCTGGACTTAGAATGAAGGGGTAGCTGAGCTTTCTGTGGGGCAGGCTATCAAGGAGCTAGAACAAAGGTATCCTTAGTGTGCATCAAACAGCCAAAGCCTACCTCAGAGTTGCAGAGAAATGGAGATTATATTATCTCCCAAATGGTTCTCAGGAGACTAACTTGAAAGAAATCTAAATCTAGTAATCTGTCACCCTGAAGGATCCATGTAGTAAGGTGTTTAAAGAAGCTAAGATTAGAGTAGCTTCATTTGCAATTTAAATTTCCTACAGACTATTTTTTGAAAGCACACACAAGGGTCCTGCGTTGTGAATTGTCTTTCAGTGGGGGGTTATATTTGAATTATGTTAAAGTAGTATTTTTCAAACTATCTTTTGCCCATGCCTGGCTTTCCCCTGCATTTAATTAGAAAGGGAAAGTTCAAAGGTGTGTACACAACCACCACCACATGCCATGCTCCAGTTTCTGCCTGATGCAGTCCTGCCACTGCTCTGGGATGGTGAGGCTGCCTGCAGCACTCCTGGCTGATTTCCAGCAGCAGTGCTCACTTTGAAGTGGGTCTGGAGACAGCAACCAGACTAGAACATGTCTGGTTGCTGTCTCCAGCAATATTACACCTGTGTTAAACAAATGAAACACAAGTAATGTGAAAGGGCTGGCACTAAGCTAGATCTTCTTCAGTTGGTTTCCTAGGAAGAGTCCTGTCCGTAGCCTGCAGGTCTCCTACATACTGCTGATGCCTTTTTCCGGTCTTAAAAAATTGAGAGTCAGACAGGGTTAAGGGCTAAGGGGTTTTTACCTCAGTGTTTTAATAAGGATCCTTATTGGTGCACCACTTCATCAAGGTGGGATGTGCCACCATGCACGTGTACGATAAATCACGTATATAATTTATAGACCCTGTAAATTAGCATATCTAATAAAGATGTTCTAATGGAAGGCCTGGATGAATGGTGTGATATTGAGGGATTGAGGGATTTCTTCCTGGATGGGCTGAATTTTTAGTTTATAGTCTATGTTCTAGAGAGGACCTTAGTTTCCCAAGATAGTGTAGGGTTTTCCAGCCTCTTAAAATGAGGCCATTAGGTCTCTTGGCCTAACAAAATACTAGGGCTATACTAAGTTATTAGACTTAAGGAATTACAAGTACACATGTTAAGAATATTGAGGATATATAAAAGAAAAGGCAAAAAATCATCTTGGCATCACCGCAGAGGAAGCCAAGTGGTTTGATTCAGGAGTTTGGATTCCAAGTCATTAAAAAACAGTGCAGGACTCTGGGCTCAAACACTTAAAAAATTTGGGGAGGTTTTTGGATCCCGTAATGGACTTGTGGTGCTGTGATGGTTGGAGGTTGTTTTGGCACAGTGATCATTCAATGATAATTTTTGATTCTTATAGAAGTTGGGAGGGCAGACTTTGGCTTGTTTAGGAGACAGTTGTGAGAGTACCTTGGGAGGCATTCCTGAAGGGCAAAGGAGTCCAGGAAGGCTGGGCATTCTTCCAGAACAAAATCTTCAAGACACAGGAGCAGATTGTCCCCATGCGCTGAAAAATGAGCTGGCAGGGAAGAAGTCACCATCCCTGAAGGTATTTAAAAGACATGCAGATGTGGCACTTAAGGATGGAGTTTAGAGGAGGACTTGGCAGTGCTGGGTTAAGAGTTGGTCTCAGTGATCTTAGGGGTCTTTTCCAACCTTAAAAATTCTATGATTCTATAACATGCCAGGCAGCATTTACAAGATAAGAAACTGGAATTTAGGATCACAAATAATTAAATTCCCTTCTATTCACTGCTTTGTTAGGATGACTTGAAGGTTTATGTTAGTGCAAGGCCCAAAGTGATTGATCAGATTTTTCTTTTCTGGTTAGATCTTGGTTCCTCTCTGCTGGATATGTAGCAAACCAGTGTACTTTTATCTCTGTTCTACCACAGGCTCTTTTGCTCCCATTCTGAGCTATGATAAACCCATCCTGGGTTCTTTAACTGATGAGAAGTACCCCAAGGCCGCACTGCTTTAGCTGGCAGTATAACATAGACATGGTGCTTTTCCTTGGTATGGATAGTTCTAGAAATGAGGATTGTTGTACCTAATCTCACAAAAGTACCACAGATTCAGTTCTGTCCTGTGGGAATTATGAGCCTGCATGGTACGAGCAGCATCAAGTAGGAAACATGATTGAAGGGAAGGATTTCGACCACCATTATTTGAAGATATGGGGATTTTTAATGTAAGAAAAAAGATATGTGGATGCTACCAGCCTAAGACAGTTATTTCCCATTTCACCCCACCATGTTGAGGTCTTTGAGTGGTCCAATACTGCTCAGTCACTGCAAAAACACACCTCATTCTTGCCATGCAGGCTGCCTCTGGAGCTATTCTGATTCTGGCAACACCACCAAGTTTTTAGGTGTGCTGTGACAGTCCCTGTATCCCCAGTGCTCTTCTTGCTTCTGTACCGTACAGTGATAATTATGCCTAGGTAGTGTGCAAAATATATACCTACAAGCCCTTAAAATAGCTTTAAATAATTAATTAGTAATGTTTGCTCACTGTTTTTAATGTAGTCCACATATTATTATTCTTCACAACCAGTATGTTCTTTCATCTACAACCCCAAAGAGCCAGACTTGTTCAGTAACCAAAAGCTAAAGCACAGGCAGTACAGCAAAGCATGAAGTGTATTAGAGACCACACCAAGGATAACTCAGGACAAACAATTGGCTCAGGAGCCAGAGGAAAACATCATAAAGAACAACCAAGTGAGGAGAGGACATGCAGCAGGGCAGGGTATTTATCCCCCAGTTATGTCAACATCCTGTCTACTTTGGTGACTATAAACCTGTGCTGAACTAGAATGAATTTCTTTTCCAAGAGAGAATATGTTTGTGTTAAGAATAAATGGTCATTGCTTTTTAACAGCACTTCAATTCTGATCAGATATCAGCATGAAGACAAAGGAGATTGAATTGATTTAATTTCTCTCAGGTAAACGGGTCATATACTGCACTAGCCTGAACTTGAGGATTCAAATGACAGTGTCTTCTACAGAGTGAGCAACAATGTCAAAATTTCTTCTAGTCAGCTCCTGACAGAGAGGAAGGAATGGTTAAGAGAAAATGTTAGTCATTAGAACTTGAAATTTGTGGCCTTAATTTCTTGCTAGAGATTAGATACTTCTAAAACAATATTTTTAATCTTAAAGCTTCTCTAAAAGCCTACTAACACGAAAGTATTGTAATGAAAATCCATATAATGCTGATTATATTGTCAATAATAGTGAAAATGTTTCTGTCGGTCTTCGTGAAAGTGGGTTAAGTGTTGTAGTGTCTCTGCAGAGAAATTGCCAGCTAAGTGCATTTATTTTTCTGGAGACCTGTCAAAACCTAACATGGCAGTATGTTCCTTCTACATGAGATGAAACAGCTACACTGCCAGTAAGAATATGTCAACATGGTAAATTTTTGCCTCTCTGGAAGTGGGCAGCTTGATGATTGCAGCCAGATTGTGACACCAAGGAACATTGCTGTCGACTCCACTACCTCAGATCAGAGAGGAAACACAAAGGTATGTCAGTCTGAATAAACTTTCCCCCTCTGAAAGACAAATTGCATGTCAAAGGTATCACTACACACTAAATAGCTGTGTGGTGGTAAGTTGCTTTTATCTCTGTTCTAGTTTGGTTCTGGTAAAACAAATGCAAAAAATGAATAATTTGGATTTGCACTTCCTGTATATTTCCTTATTAAAAGATTTGCAGGTGAGTCTCTTGCATTCAGCCACTGCAGAGATATCTCTCAAAGCTAATATAGAGTCATAGAATGTTAAGGGTTTGAAATGATTATCTAGTCCCAACTCTCACTGCCATGGGCAGGGACATCTTCCACTAGACCAGGTTGCTCAAGGCCTTATGCAGCCTTTCTGCTGTGGCTATAAAAGGGCAGCATTGCTTCTTTTGCATGTCCATTAGCAGCTCTGTCCCTGCAGGGGTACTCTCAGCTTGTTTTCATTCCTGCTATTCTTATTTTTAAGCTACCTTAAGAAAGGTTTTTCCTAAGAAGAAAGGCTTCCTCTTGGAGGATATTAGAAATGACAGTTTTCATGCTATTTTTCAAAGAATATGGTACAAATGATATAATCATGTAATACATTGTACTTCTGAAGAAGTCTGCATTTGCTATTCTCAACAATAAAACCATTTTCCAATGTATGTCTTTAGACAAGTGGATAAGCACAAATCTAGGCCTGATTCTTCTCTTTCGTGTGTTGGCTTTGCCCTTGTAGATATGTTAATTTCACTAAAGAAAATAAGCCTTTCTTTTCCTGCCTGGTAAAGAAACTGACTTCCTTGGATCCCTGCCTGTGTTCATCACATCATGCCAGGATGGGCTGGGGGGTGCAGTATGGGCATACAGGCTGGTGACAGAAAGTGTCAGAGCCTAAGTCCCTGTGTGAAGGAAGGGGATGTGTAAAACTTTCCCTGGGCTTTCCAGGCAGTAGTGGTCTTTACATCAGTGCCTTGCTGAGCAGGAATGTAGACATGCAGACACATTTTTCACAAATTTTTCTTCAGTCATAATAAATACTGTATGTTGGAGGTATGGCTAAGTGAGAGCAATCTGAGGATGATCATAAGGACAGTGTGTAAGCAGCCCCCATAAAACTCCCTGCTCTTGTTCTCCAGATACCATCTCTGGGAACATTTACTATGGTTGTGGTTGTGTACTATCTTATGGTGGGGACAGAAACGGGGTGCAGAAGTATTAGGAAAGTTTCTTGCTTAAAAAAAAATAAATGCAAAGACAAGATTGTCTCCCTCCTGATCTGATGTAGTTTAAGATATCATGCTGCCCTTTAACTTCTTGAATGATGCAGTAAGATGGATAAATATTTTATTTCCCTCTGAAATGTCTTTTATGAGAGAGAAAAAATTTTCTCTTAGTTGACACGGGACAGTGAATCTTTGAGAAATTCTGGTACATTTGTTTGTACCTGTATGCAACACTGGCTTTGCTAAGGAGTTCTGTACAAATTAGTTTGGATTTACATGCTATGTGATATAAGAATTTCATCATGTGAAAGAGGCTGAAGCTTGGCTCAGATATGGTACTAGAAGAAGCAGTTACAGCAGCAAGACCCAGCAAGAGCATCTCGCTGGACATACCTGGCATACTTGGCATGGGCATACTTGTAGGCATCCACATGTTGAATGTCCAGCCAAAAGAAGTCACAAGTTGCAGATGTTCTAGGAAAAGCCCACACGTCTGCACTTGTTACTTAGGTGACACACACACTTAATCTCCAGATCATAAGAGTGACACTCTGCTCCCAGAAGTGTGTTTTGGTGGCAGAAGTTGAGGCTGGTCATGGCCAGGAGTCACCTCATTCTTTAACAGGAGTCATTTTACCCACTGAAGGGATCCTAGATCCTCAATACCAGTTTTCTCAATGGAACAGCTTGATTTCCTCCCACTGTGCTTGTAATAGCTTAAGACTGAGTGTAAGAAATAGATTTCATTTCTACAATCACAACATTACAGTGATCTTCTTTCAGTCTCGTTCATTGCTGCTGTTAAATTCAGAACACATAAAGAGGCAATAATAGGGCTATTTTTTCAGAGTAATTTACAGCTGCTGAAGCTGCGTGCCTCAGCTATGCAGTTCTGAGATAGATACCACTACTGGTGTGCTCTGTTAGAAGCTGAGTAAGGTTTAAAATTTGTTTCCTTATACTACCTTGAGTCTTTGGGAACTCTTGTCTATTTCAAACTAGATAGAGATATCTCTTGAACTTGCTAGAATTTTCTGCATTTTGTTTGTTCTTCATTCTCTGAAGTTTGTATACACGTTTTTGGATGGTCATGTTTACCCTGTGTTTTAGTATTTGTTTGATATCTTCTCCATCGTACTTCTCATGTTTCATGTTGTCAGGTAAATCAAATAGCAACTACCTTGTTCTTGCTTCTTGCTTAAGTTAAGCTTTGCTTATTAAGTCCTGAATCAGTCCTGAATAATAGCAAGCTGTTGCTTCTCTGCATAATATCATCAGCACACTTAAATAAGTTACTATACAAGCTCTGTCAGGTTTTCTGAATTTTCTAGTGGCTATTCATTATCTGGCAATAAAACCAGGACAAAAATCACAACCCTCCTAGTCTATATTTATTTCTTATATTTATTTTTTCCCTCCAGGATCATAACTGTTGATATACCAAAATTTAATTGATGGTTTGTATATACTTACATATTACCGGGAAGAAATGCTTAGTATTCAAAAGACACTGGCATTTTGTTTCAAGGCTGTAGGTGTCTTTGTCCGTGCTTCTTGGTCTAGGATCTCCATTTGAAACTATACTCTTCACAGTTCAGCTCAGTGGTTTTTTGTCCAATAGCTTTGGAATTTGGAAGTTGGTGACCTCCTTTTTTGTATCTTCTTCCTTAGCATTTTCTCTGTAAGGCAGATACATCTTTTACTTTTGGTAAGCCTAAGTCTCTGTAGCCCTAAAGAGGTCATCCTTCAACTGGTGACATGTCTTTTGTCTGGAAAGCATTTGTTGATTTTTGCCCTTGTGTTTACCTCCTCACTCTGAAGGAATTGATTTCAAAGGCTTAATTGCCTGCTTATCACCTATTAAAATGTAATGTTTTCTTTTTTTTTTAAATGCAGAATTTAAGGCATTATTTTTACCATCGTCATATTTACTAAGGCTAAACAGGAAAAGAATCATGCAGTTAAGTCTACAATTTCCTCATAAGTACATTCCTATACTTCGTGGCATATTTTGAATGTTTCTGTGGAACTTAATCTACTCTTGAGCAAGTGTTGATTGATTGCTACTAGAACAGGGCTTTTGGCAAGAAGGAAGGTTAACATTGGCAAGTTTCTTAATAATTACTAGAGTGTAAAAACCAACACAAATGCATGCATATGCAAAGCGCTCAGTCTCAAACCACATGTATGTGTTCCTCTTGGAACTGATTATAGAAGTCAGTTACACTATTTAATAGGAAAAATAAAATTAGAATTGGTAATATTTAATGCTGAAATACTTAAAAGTGTTGAAATAATTTCAAAATAATGTAACCACTATGTGTAGGAGGTCTTCATCTGCTACATTTGTTGCTAAGATATCTCCTATCCCCTTCTTTTTTCTTTAATGGTTCTAATATGGTATTTTTTGGAAGAGCTTCCTTTTGGATTTTTTTTGTCTTTGGTGATTTAATTATAATTCTGGTCCAGACATTTCAGTGAAACGAACTATTTACAATTTGGTGAGGGTTTTAAATTAAGAAAGATTAAATGCATTTACAAGTAAAAGTAGAAGAATTTTGATCTTGAAATAGAATAATTTCTTAATAAAATACCAACAAAAATGCAATGAAAATAAAATTAAACTATTAAAGTATAGAACAGTGTCTACTGTAATATTGGTATCTGCAAAACACAGATAGAACACTGGTATCCAGGAGAAGTTCTAATCTTGGATTGCCATTTTACTGAGAATGATACCTGGAGAAAAAAATTCACTGTTTGATATTGATTCTTTCTCCAAATCTATTGTAGCTGCATCTCACTTGGCAATGCTTCAGTTTTGTCCAATGAGGCAAAACTTCCTGTGTAAGGACTGTGCCATCTTCTGGTTTCCTCCATCTTCCTCTGACCTGTGCCTTCCTTTTCCTCTTCACCTCACCAGTGCCAAAATGATGCATCAGTTTGACTCCGTCATCAGTTACTCAAAAGTGAGGTAATGATCTTCTCTAGAAGTTATTCAACATCTTCTGGACTTTTTTCTTGAGATAAGAGAAAACATTCTTTTACAAATGTCTTTTTCTGTCCACTGGTCATTGGGTAAGTAGCTCATACTGTGATGTCCAAATTTTTAAATACTTAAAATTACAGCAAATTAATCTTACCCATCATGTTTTAAATCAGATGTCTTAGTCTTGGAATCATTATTCTTGGAAGAGATGCTACTGCTACAGATGGAGATTTACATGTTCCTAGTAAACAGACTTTTGGGGATCCAGACTCAGAATCTGACAGATAGTCAGTGATTAATGCACATTAATGGGAGTCACGCAGTGGTAGAATCACCAGGCTCCCTTTAAAATGGCCAATTGCTCATGGAAAATGCTTTTTTATAAGCTTTACCTGGAGTTTGTATATATTCAGACTTTAACCATGAAAAAACTAAAACCTTTTTTCCCCAAAAAGGCTCAACATACTAGTTTGAGACATAGTTTTTCAGGGTATGGAGGAAAAAATTATGAATGCTTTTTTTTTTTTTTTTTAACAGTGGTATTTGACTGCATTGTGGCTTGCTCAGACATTCTTGTCTGAGTATCTTAATGTCTGGAGATTTTCAAGGAAATCTAGGCCAGCATGTGGATTTTAGAGCACTTAGAAAATTTGATGATAAACAATAAGGTCATCTTGACATTTAATGTGATGGTGCTGTGAACCAGGGAAAACATCTGTATTCATTCATGAAAAGTATACATAGGTGGTGTATTTTGAAAATTCAGTGGGTGCTTCTGTGGCTGCACATGAGGATTTTGATCTGTATTTCCACCTGTATTTAGATTACTCAGGAGGTAATGTTCTCTTCAGAAATCCCCCTGTTGTCTTAAGAAACTTGTGGCTGTTGTTTGACCTTCTTTAAAAACCACAGAGTAATTGTTGAGAAGAGCATCAGCTAGCAAAGTTGCTGTAAAAAAGACTAGATGAGAGTGGCTGTTATAGGATTATTCACTTCTTCAAATAAATGGAATAACTGAAGTATTTCCATTATGATCTGAGCATGAAAGATAATTAATACTATGAAACCCTGGTTTATGTAGAGAGGGGTGATTTTGTTAATCATGGATTCCCATCAAACTGAGTTGGGAAACAGTTAAATATTGAATGACATGGAGAATATGTCATTCAATAGCTATTACATAGCTATTGAGTGACAGAGCTATTTATGGAACCACATCACACCTTCAGATACTAGTGTACCACATCTATAGCTTGAGATCTTACATGTTTTGAGGTAGGAAATACATTTCTGTGGATAGGTTGAGGCACAAGACAATGGGGCCAAGACTGAAAAAAACCAACTTGTGTGGCTAAATGAATTCTGTGTTTTTCCATTATTTTTTCCATGGGAGTATTGTCTTAAGAACTTAGCTCTCTACAAGAAATAATATAATGCATTGTATGTATTTGTTGCCTCTTCACCCATTTCACAGTCATAACATAACATCACATCACAACATAACATCATAACAAGTCATAGACTCATAGAAGGGCTTGGATTGAAAGAGACCTTAAAAATCATCCAGTTCCAAACACCTTACTGTGGGCGGGGGCACCTTCCACTAGATCAAGTTGCTCAAAGCCCTATCCAGCCTGGCCTTAAACACTTGTAGGGATGAGGCATCTATAGCTTTTCTGGGCAACCTGTCCCAGGTTGTGCCTCACTATCCTCACAGTAAAGAATTTCTTCCTAACATCTAATTACTCTCACTTTGAGAGACATTGCCTCTTGTTCTGTAACTACAAGCTCTTGTAAAAAAATCCTTCACCATCTTTCTTGTACACTCCCTTCAGGTTGTAGAATGGAACCCCAAATGAGGTCACCCCAAAGCCTTCTCTTTTCTAGGCTGAACAGTCCCAGTTCTCCCAGCCTTTCCTCACAGGAGAGGTGCTCCAACCACCGTGGTGGGCCACCCTGGACTCACTCCAACAGACTGATGTCCTTCCTGTGATGGGGCCCCAGAGCTGGATGCAGCTCTCCAGGTGGGGTCTCACCAGAGTGGAGCAGTGGGGCAGAATCCCCTCCCTTGAGCAGCTGGCCACACTGCTCTTGATGCAGCCCAGGATACAATTGGCTTTCTGGGCTGGGAGGGCACTTTGCCTGCTCATGTCCAGCCTCTCATGCAGCCCAGGTCCTTCTTGGCAGGGCTGCTCTGGATCTGTTCCTCCCCCAGCCTTCTGTTGATACAGGGGTTGTCCTGACCCAGCTGCAGCACCTTGCACTTGGCCCTGTTTAAACTCATGGCATTTCCACCAGCCCACTTCTTGAGCTTGTCCAGGTCCCTCTGGATGGCATCCACCCTTCAGGTGTGTCAGCTGCACCGCTCAGCTTGGTGTCATCTGCAAATTTGCTGCGGGTGCACTTGCACCCTTGTCTATGTCATTAATGAAGATATTAAATAACACTGGTCCCAGTGCTGACCCCTGAGGGACACCACTTGTCACTGATGGCCACTGGGACTCTGAGCCATTGACCACTAACCTCTGGATGTGACTGTCCAAAAAACTTCTTATCCATCTAACACTCCACCCATCAAATCCATCTCTCTCCAGTTTATAGAGGACGTTGTAGGGTGCCATAGCAAAAGCTTTACAGAAGCCCAGATAAATGATAGCTGGTAGCCCTTCTCTTGTTCACTGGTGTAGTCACTCCATCATAGAAGGCCACTAGGTTGGTAAGGTGGGACTTGTCCTTGAAGGAATTGTGCTAGTGTCTCAAATCACCTCTTTGTCCTTCATGTGCCTTGATACAACTTCTAGGAGGAGCTGTTCCATGACTCCCAGGCACAGAGGGGAGGCTGACAGATGGGTGGTTCTCAGGGTCCTTCTTTCTACCCTTTTCAAGGTGGGTACAATGCTTCTCCTTTTTCCAGTCACCTGGGACTTCACCTAACTGTCATGACTTTTCAAATATTATGGAGAGTAGCATGGCAACTACATCAGCCAATTCCCTCAGGACTCTGGGATGCAACTCATAAGGTCCTATAGACTTATGTACATTCAGGTTCTTCAGGTAGTCATGGACCTGATCTTTACTTACAGAGGAGGGATTTTGCTTCCCCAGTCCCCCCACTGTCCATCCACTCCAGAAGCATAGAAAGAGAGGTTGTAATTGAAGACTGAGGCAAAAAACTCACTGAGTACCTCAGCCTTCTCATCATCCGTTGTTACCAGTTTGTTAGCATTGTTTATCAGGGGGTTTACACCTTCTTTGACCTTCCTTTTCTGGTTAACATACCTGTAGGAACCCTTTCTGTTACTCTTTGTGTAGCTTGTCAAGTTCAGTTCCAGCTTCTTCTTGGCTTCCTCACGCCATCCTTGCACAAGCAACCTTCACCTCTGTGCTCATCTCAGATTACCTGTCCTTGTTTTCACTGTCTGTGGATTTGCTTCTTTGTCTTTAGTTTGACCAGCAGGTCCCTACTCAGCCATGGCAGGCTTTTGCCTTCCTTGCCCTATTTTGTGCTCCTGGGCATTTCTACCTCTTGTGCTCTATGGAAGACTTCCTCAAAGACCTGCCAGCTCTGATCTGCTCCCTCGTCCCAGAGGTCAGTCTCCCAGGGGATCCTATTGACTGTCTTCTTGAAGAGCTGGAAGTTTGCTTTCCTTAAGTTCAGGGGCCTAACTGTCCTGTATACCTGATCCATATCCCTCAGGACTACAAATTCCACCAATGCATGATCACTGCCACTCAGGCTGCCTCCAACCTTCATGTCCCCATTTAGCTTGCATATGTTGGTGACCATCAGATCCAGGAACACATTCCCTCTGCTAGGGCTGCCTCTAACCTGACTTAAGAATTTACCCTCTATGCATTCCAAGAGTCTCCTGGATTGCCTACTCCTTGCTGTGAAACTTTCCCAGCTGTTGTTGGAGTGTTTGAAGTCCCCCAGCAGGACAAGAGCCTGCGAACACAATGCCTCCTGTAGCTGGACCAGGAAGGCTTTGTCAGGCTCCCCTTGATCAGGGGCTTGTAGTAGACACGGAATGTGAGGTTCCCCTTGTTGCCTGAGTCTCTGGTTCTTACCCACAGGTTTTTGACCTGCTGTTCTTCAGCGACAAGTCTTCACACTCATTTCACCTCATTCACATCAAAAGATGTACCTCAAGAGAGGTGGCAGCCTCTCCACCTCTCCTCCTCTGTCATTTCTGAGCAGCCCACAGCCATTGCTAGTCACACTGCAGTCAATTGTCCCACCATGTGTCAGGAATGGCAACAAGGTCATAACTTTCTAGCAGCCCATGTCTTCAAACTCTTCCTGCTGCCCATGCTCCGTGCATTGGTGTAAAGGCACCTCAGCTGGCCAGTTGGATGTGTTGCCTTCCTAGAGGAATACTCCTTAAGTAATTTGAGATATTTCCCTGGTGTTTTCCTGTTGGCTTTTCTTACCTCAGAAGCCCTGATGTGTATATCAAAGAATGATGGAATTATCATAGTAAGACCATATATTTAGACTTGCATAAGTTCCCAAATTTATGATGCTTTAATTCTCAGACCATGCATAAGGTAAATTACATAGAGTGATCATTTACTTTCTATAAGAGAGGATGATTAGACTTGCATGCAATATAAGGCCATTGCTGATATAAGTTGTGTATTTGTTGTGTAAATATAGTTTATGAAAACAATGTTCAAGTCCAGACTGATAACATAAACCAGGCTTCTAGACTTGTGTTTATAATTAAATCTGTGAGCCACTTCATAGTCAGATGACAGAGTGCTGAAATGTAGAGACCTGCAAAAAAAAAAAAATTCTTATATAAGTGGAAATTATATCTAGATGGTTAAGATCATCTAGATACTCATTGTATTTGTTTAAAGTAAAGACAGAAAAACATGTTTACTTAGAGATGTATTCAGCTTTTGTGCTTACCGTCCCGAATCTAAAATGCTCGATTGAGAATATTTTGTCATCAGTTTTATGAAGTCTTATGGAAACTTACTTTGCCTATTGCATAACAATAAGCTAAGTGTGATTAGAAATTCTACAAACAAAATTGACAAAGGCCCAATTCTCTTTCAGTTTTCTGAGTTTCAAGTTTGAAATTCAATTTCAGTTTACGTAGAGACTCTCTAAATTAATAGATTTGTTGTCATGCTGTTAAGGGCAAGACTGGAGCAGAAGGGCACACTGGGAAATTCATTCTCCTGGCTTCATATAAAAGGAGTTGATTCTGACATAACGTGATTTTTTGCATAATAGATGATTGTCACATATGTTGTGAAACCCACTATTGTGCCCTCCTCTGTATGAGGCTAGAGCTGAGCCCAGTGTTTCTATTTTAAGCACTGAAATACAGAGTCTAATTAGTGATGTATGTATGTATTATTCCTACACTAGAGTAATAACTCTTTCAGAAAACTTGCACTTGTGTAACACCTGTTTATTTAGCCTTTTGTAGATGTATTATATAAGTATTGCTTTTATGGTTCAGGCCATGGATTATTAATTGAAACAGTAAAATAAGCAATCATCTTTGGTTGCCATAGCAAAGATACCCAAAATATAGTTGCTGAGGAAACCATACTGAGAATATACACAATATATAACCTAATAATATTGATATACAGCTTTAAGGGTACAAGAACATAAAATATACTTGTTCTCTTGTTGGGAGATTGAATATTGAATCTGATACATGTTTATTGATTTATTTTTGAAAGTCTTCCTGTTGCATGTAAAGGCAGCTTACTTAACTGTCAAATATGTTACATGTCTGTTAATCTTTAGACTTTCTCACGATTTTTTAAAAAAACCTGCTTCATTAAGGGAAGAAATAGACTTTGGAAAAGGATCATAAATGGATGAAAATTGAGCAAACATCATCATGATTAATGCTGCTTTCGTAATACAAATAAACAGCAATGACAAGAACAAGAATAATCAAAATTATAATTTTTCCTTACAACCTTGTGGTACTTTATTTCTAACATTTGGGATAGGTTAGAATGACCTTCCACATCCAGTATGGGCACTGTAATATATATAATATCTTTTCTGACAAAGGGATTTATTATAACAATTTTTAATATGCTTCCAGTACAGAAGACCTCAGAATATCCCCTGTTCAGAATATCCCCCTTCGGAATATGCAACCTGTTCAAGGGCTTTGCTCCTCCATTTTTAGTAAGATTTTCCCAGTGTCCACCATGAATATTTATTGCTGCAGCACAAGCCATTTCCAAGTTAGTTGTAACTTTGACTAGATAACCACAGTTTTCCATTTTAATTGACTCTTTATGTTTTATGCTTAGATTACTACCACTTTCTTGAAATTCTGTGTCCTGGATCCCATATTCAAGCTGAAACTCAATCCATGTTAGTCAGAGCAAGGAGACTGTTTCTCTTGTCTTCACATATTCCTAGTTATAAATCTTTGCATGGCTGGATGTTTTTATCTTGTGGGTAAGACATTATCCATTATTCACTGATGTTCAGTTTGTGATCCTTTGTAATCCCTAAAATCTGTTTTTGAAGATCCGCTATGAAATTCAAATGCTGTACATCCTACATTTGTGTAGTCAATTATTGCTAAGAATAGGAACCTGCATTTATTTATGGTGAATTGTTTCCTGTTTTTCAGTAGATCATTTCTTGTTTTTTAAGGCTATTTGAACTCTAATGATATTAGCCTAGATATGTGCAGCCCCTTTTCATTTTATCTTTCAGAAATACAATCACTGTAATAATGGAATAGAAACAGCACAGGAAGCCATTCTATTTAGCCTTCAGACTCTTGATGAAAATGTTGGTTAATACTAAAACCAGGACAGGCTACAGTGGAACTTCTATACAACCTTCTGTGTGTGACTCTTAACTACTGTCAGTTGCTATTGAGCCTCCCATTGTCCAACCAGTTATGTGTCAAGCAGCAGGAGATTGAGCAAGATCCACTTGGGTCTCTTCTGCAAAACTGGATCCCCAGTTATGTGGCTACACCAGATCAGGGCAGAACTTGAGCTTGGGCAGTTAAACCCTGGAAGATGGCTACTGTCATGGTCTGTTTGGATCTCTCAGATTTACAGGTGAGGTGTTCTGTGAAATAAACTATTATATGAGCTTATTAGAGGAGGAAATAAACACAACCTACAGGGGCTCAGTCCCCTTTGTCCACAATAGTCTAAAGTGAGTTCACTAATGCATCACTTAGTTCTTAAAGTTTCTAACTTACTAGTTCTCTAATATATTACTTGCAGCTCACAACTTGTAACTTGTGCACCTGTAAGCAAAACAGTAATCTAGCCAATGGTGAGAGTGCTCGTTATTCCTCTTCCATCACAATGTAGTATCCCTTGTATCACACCAGGAAACACCAAAGCCCCAGCTCTCCAGCTGCTCTTAGATCTGCTTCAAAAACCTCCTTGTGTAAGCTGAAGTATTTACACTTTCAAGCTGGAAAGTTTGGTCTGTCCAATTTCTTTGATTTAGCAGGTTCTGAAGAAAAGTGCCAGTAAATCAGTGTGCAAGGGTTGTGTCTGCAGGAGACAGCCAGCTGCAGGTGACAGTGGCTGTGTAATGACCATAGTCCTTTCTGGCAGCCATGTAATACTGTGATGTGTTGCCATCACTTTGACCTAATGGCATTGGTCCCAGTGCTGTTGCAGGGCACATGCAACAGGCCTTGGTATGAGCTGTGTGCTGACCAAAATCTAAGCAGGAGTTGAATGTAAAACTATGGAGAAAGCTTTGTCAAGTCACTGATAGCTGGTTGGTGCTCCTAAGCCTTGGCAGGTTATTTATGGTATCCTTAGTGCTCTTCTGGATGATGAATAAGGGACACAAAATCCTTGGATGTCTTTTAGTTACTCCTGAAGGGTGACACAGTTCTCAGTCTCCAGATGGTGCCAGAGTGGCGTTCAGGATTATGTCCTGTCAGGCACATGCTTTAAAACAAGTTACTTCACACAAAGAACTGGTCACTCACAAAATTGTGAATAATTTTAGCTGAAAAAATTCAATAAGGATTTTTAAGAGACTGAGCTTAGGATTTTGTACAGACAGGTTTATTGCCTTAATGCTCCCTAAGCACACACAGCCTGAGTAGTCTGACGTGGTTCTGAATTGTGTCAATAAGTGATACATTAAAGATTCCCCAAGTACTGTGCACAAAGCAATATGACTTACCCAAATGCATCCTTGAAAGCTTCTGGTTTATTGTGTCAGTGATCCACAGATAATAAATCTCTGAAGGCCTTTTGAACCAGGATTTCAATTCATAAAGGAGTAAGGATGCTCAGATATGCCAAATCTAGGCAAACTTTGGCATATCTTGAAGCAAATTTGAAAGGCTTCTCTCTGTGCTGGGTTCACATGGCCAGGTTTTGGTAGTGGGAGGGCTACGGGGGTGGCTTCTGTTGGAAGCTGCCAGAAGCTTGACCCAGTGCCAGCCAGCTCCAAGACAGACCCCTGCTGGCCAAAGCCAAGACAATCTCAAGTGGTGCCAATGCCTCTGTGGTAACATATTTAAGAAGGAAAAAACCTCCCAAATTATTGCGCAGATGTAATTGAGGCCAGAAAAGAGTGAAGTGAATATGTGAGAGGAGCAGCCCCGCAGACACCGAGGTCAGTGGAGAAGAACAGGAAGGAGCTGCTCCAAGCAGCAGAGCTGATTCCCCTGCAGCCCACATAGGACCACGGGGATGCAGAGATCCACCTGCAGACTGTGCAGGACTCCACACCAGAGCAGGTGGAAGCCTGAGAGGAGACTGTGAATCTATGGGAGGCCTGTGCTGGAACAGGCTCCTGGCAGAGACCTGCAGACCCCTGGAGAAAGGAGCCCATGCTGGAGCAGGTTTCCTGATAGGACTTGTGACCTTGTGAGGGACCCACATTGGAGCAGGCTGTGCCTGAAGGATGGCACCCTGTGGAAAAGCGACTTATGGTGGAGCCGTTTGGGGAGGACTTTTGGCTGTGGGATGGACTCATGCTGGAGAAGTTCATGGAGAGCTGTCTCCTGTGGGAGGGCCCCCACACTGGAGCAGGGGCAGGACTCCTCTCCCTGAGTGGTGGCAGAAACAACAGGTGATGAACTGACCGTAGCCCCCATTCCTTGTCTCTCTGCGCAGCTGTGGGGAGGAGGTAGAACTGGGAAGGAGGGAGGGGTGGGAGAAAGGTGTTTTTAAGATGTATTTTAATTCTCATTATTCTGCTCTGATTTTGTTAGTAATGAATTAATATCCTCAAGTCTGTTCTACCCATGACAGTATTTGGTGGGTGATTTCTCTCCCAGACATTATCTCAACCCACGAACCTTTTGTTATGTTTTGTCTCCACCATCCAGTTATGGAGGGGAGTGGTAGAGCAGCTCTATTAGGTGCCTGGCATCCAGCCAGGGTCAAACCACTACAATCTCACAGACTTTTATCAAACTCATAACAAATTTAAATGAGGGACAGTCAGGAAATGTTGTGATTCTGGACTGGGGGGAGGCATGAGTGAGAGGGAATCATGCAATGCTCAGCCAAAATCTTAACCGTAGAAACCATTTTGGAGCATAGAGGTAAAGAAAATTATTTCATATATATTCAATCTTTTCAATAGCTAAACAATATTGTGTCAAAGTTTCTGACTTGCTGCAAACCCACAGTAGAACATATTTAAATTCTTCTGCTAGAGTCAGAAGTAAATATTTCACAAGCAAACTTTAAAATGTTAACAGTTCCAATTACTGTGTGATAGGTACCATATTGATAGTTTTATTTAATGTAATTAAAAATGGCAGAAGGAAAATTTCAAAATTAATTGACAGTTTCATGCAATGATGTGATATGGAAGTAGGAAACAGTTTTGAAAACTGAGTAAGATCTGTCAGCAATGGAAATTGATACTGAAAGTTTATCTCACATCAGACATTTCTGTTTCTTTAATCCGGTTAGCATGATCTCACAAACCCCAGTGTTTTCACATAATCATGTCTTGTTTCATGTTTGCACACTTACAAATGTAATTCTTACATTAAAAGAAAGTTATTAAATAAACCAATAATAAATGCATTCAGTATATACATAGCATGTTCTTTTATTAGTTTTTAACGATAACTCTTTTGTGAGTAAACCATGGAATTATAAAGACTTTGTCATATAGAAAAAGGCAATTCAAAATGTCAGCTCTAGTGGACTATTGGTTTTGACGAATGTTTTTGCCAAATTATGTAGGGAGGGCTGATGGTACCCTGGGGTGCCCTAGGAAAAGCATTTCCAGCAGGTTGAAGGAGGTGATCCTGCCCCTCTGCTCACCCCTAGTGAGGCCACATCTGGAATGCCATGTTCAGCTCTGGGCTCCTCAGTGTAAGAAAGACAAGGAGCTACTGGAGATGGTCCCTGAGAGGCCACAAAGACCATTTGGGGTCTGGAGCATCTCTTTTATAAGGAAACACTGCAGAAGCTGGGCCTGTGTAGTCTAGAGAGCACTGAGGCATACAAATGTCTCAAAGGCAGGTGTCGTGAGGATGGTTCTAGACTCTTTTCAGTTGTGCTCAGTGACAAGACGAGGAGTAGTGGCTACAAATTAAAACACATGAAGTTCCACCTCGGCATGACAAAGAACTTTATGTTGAGGATGGCAAAGCACTGGAATGAGCTGCCCAGGGAGGTCATAGAGTCTTCCTCCCTGGGGATATTCAAAACCCACCTGTGTAACCTGCTCTAGGTGACCCTGCCTTGTCAGAGGGATTGGACTAGGTGATGTCCAGAAGTCCCTTCCAACACCAACTATTCTGTCATTCTGTGATTTTCAGAAATTACAGTTTAGAAATCTATCTGCATTTTATCAACTTGTGGATGAATAGATAATGAATACTGTTTGTTAGTTGTTATTATTCATGAATTCTTGTTATTCATGTCTGAATCCTTGTTTATTCAACTGAAACAAGATTACCTTGGAATGTGGACTGAGCTCACTAGTCTGAGTTTGCATGGAGTGTCTTTGCAAATAAATTACTTATTTGAAGCGTATTTGTTTATGGTGAATCATTATGAATCTCAATGTGTTGATTAGGCATTACTTACACATCATTAGGGTACCCCTCAAATGCTTTAACAAGAAATGTAATAACTATTGTGCCTTTAAATGACAAATAACAATCCAGCAGTGAATCCTGTCCTAGTGGTACATACCAGCTCTCAGGAAGTTGGACTGCTATCTTCTGTCAAGCCAATGATGTGAATGACAAGTGTTATTCTTCCTTGGTATTCAAAGTGGTAAAGCCACAGCAGACATGATACTTTTGTCTAGTCACGAGGCATTTAGTTAACAGGTGGTCTGCAATAACTAAAATAGATGTGTGGGACAAGTTGCATTGAAATGCATGCTGCATAACTTTTTCTAATCTTTTCGCATTTCATGAGCACATTCTGCTCTATTAAATTTTGTGTTAAATGAACATTGTGTCCTATAAGAATTACAGCAAGAGGAAATTATTCTCACTTATCACATTACAGAAATGCAAAGCTTCAAACATTAATGTCAAATTATTTTTCATGATAAGTTTCTTCATGTGAGGCTACACTTACTCTTTGGATTTCATAGTTTTAAAGTTGTGCCTCCATTACTTTACAAGATGCAGCTGGCCTAATTACAACCAAGACTTATTAAGAATTGAGTAGGAAGATCAAATCAAAATGAAGGAAATATTATGGATAATATATAGTCATTTATGTGCAGCAGAAGCTAAAATATCTAGTCAAATGTTAAAGTAGTTTTCTCAAATTTATAGAGAGCAGAAGAGCATATTCTCCATTCTCACATTTGAACCTTCAAAGAGTCCAGCCAGTCATACACCATTCATATTGTAGCCCCTTTACCTATTTATTTCACCTGTAGTCCTGTTGTACACCTCCAATTCCTTAGGTGTATCTAATTAACTTATGCAAATTAAAGGAATCTGTACACTTTAAAGAATTCATGGTCTCACACATCCAAAACACTCAAATGCTACTGGAAGCTCTATATCTGTCTCAAGAAGGATGCTTCTTTAGTCTAAGAATAGACTAAACTATTCAGAGAGTTTGGCAATTGCAGAGTGCTTTATTGGCCAAAATATGCAAGCGTTGGCTTTTTAAATTAAATGAGAATCCATACACAAGACACTCTGCATTCCATTTCTACTACACGTAGTCTGAAGAGATTTGGAGTGGGGAGGACACAGAGAAAAAATGTTTAAAACTGGTTGGGAATTTCTCGTTCCTATGCCTTATTTGCAGTCATGTCTGAGCTTTTCCTGAGGCTCAAAATTATTATAAACAGTGCAAGTGGAGTCCATATATGAGAGTTTAAAAGGATGAAGATGAAAATCATATTTAAAATACTTTCCCTGTGTGATGATCAATACCACGCAGTGCCTAAAAAGTCTTGTTACATTAAAATACGTTTTGCAAGCTAAATTAATTTTAATGCATAGTTCATATTTTTTTCATCTCAGTCAGCCAAGCCATCGTGGTTTTTTCAGGTAGTTTAATGTTCTTATGCCTGACTACAATGCTGATGTTTTTTGCTAGCCATTCTGGCATGTCTGTGTCTTTAGACACAGCACAGTGTAAGACAAGGGGCACAGGCTGAAGCACCACAAAAGCAGCCCTTGGAGGTGTTGTGCATCAAGGATACTCCTCCTCTGCTCATACGTTGGGGGAAGAGAAAAGAGGAAGAAAATTTCTAGCATATCTTAAAAAGTAATGATTCACTGCTTTGCTCACATTGGCCAGGTTTTCTGACTGCAAAGTATGTGGGTGAAGATGGAGCACCCTTGGATAGAATTCACTTTTAAATTCATTTCATTTCACCTCTCTGAGGTTGTTTACTAGCCCAGGCCTGCTTTAGGAATCTCAGGGGAGTTGCTCTCCTTTTTGCCAGTGAAATGAAAGGAACAGGCTACCTCCCAGCACAGTGAATGTTTAATGTCTGATAAAATTTGCCTTTCAGCCTCAACTTGCATTTCTAAACTCGAGACAGGAAACATATAAATCTCTTAAAGGGCATTAAGTAAATTCTAAAAAATTTCTGTGATATTTTCTAATTTCTTTAAGGTCCTACCAAAGTGGAAAACTTCAATTCTGATGGGGAAGAAAAAGTTGAAACAATTAAAGAAAGTGCAAATTAGAGTATACATATAACTGTGTTGGTGTCTTTGAAACATTGAAATCCCATGGAACTGGTAGGTTGTGTCCCTTTGGGTCTAGATCCCACTCCATAAATTCTGTGGCAGTTTGCAGGACTATTAAGGCCAATCCCCATTTTGCATTTTTGTGACACCTGTCAAGTCACCATAGAAAAGACTGTCCTGCATTTTGCAGGCATACAGCAGTATGAATGGTACACATTTCTGCATTAAGAAAGGCTGGATTTCTGACTTCTAACCAATTTCCAAAGAGGGCTGTTTTTCCCTCTTGTGTTGACCGGGGTTCTCAGGATACAACTGTGCAGCACAAAGCACGATTTGTGGAGCCATCTGTGCCAGCCTGGAGAGCAGAACCATGCATCTCTGCTAGCCTGGTTCTTCTCCAAAGCTGGTACATCCTGTTGGGAATGAGCATTAAGTACTGAGCCCCTGCACAGCCTGAATGGCTCTATGATTCTGTGACTAGCCTGAGGGGCTTGGGCAAAGTGAGGATCTTAGTTGTCCAATTCCCTACCAGTGGAGGAACTTCTCACCCACTAGTATTTGCAGACAGTATTTAATAGAAATGGAATATCAATAAAAATACAGCATGTTCATATCCGTAATCTTGCTTTCAAATTTCAGAAGGAAGAAAGACACTTTCTCAGATAAGGCATGAGTTGGCTAGGGGGCACAGATAGTTTCGTGGCTCAAATGTGGAGGAGGAAGCACTGAGATGCCAATTACATATTTTAATATATTCCAAAGGCAGTCTTCTTGGTAAGGTTATTTACCCACCCAGCATAAAAGGCAGTTGCATTAATTCTAAAATAACTTTTGAATTTGTCCTTTCAACATGGTTTTGATGCATAGTTCCATTCTTTCTTAAGAAAATAATTCCACCAATTTGACATAATACATACATAGCAGCTATAGAAAAAGATTTTTAGAAATACTGTTAATCCCTTGCATAGGGAAAAGTTTCTATGCCAGAAATCAAATGGTGAAGATTGTTGCCTCTTTCATCTTTAATAGCAGAAGTGTGGCCCCTGGTGACTGAAGGTTGCTGCATGTAATGTTCCATAATGTAATATGCAGTCCCAGTGTATAATGCTTCAGCCTGATCTCAGGGGCAGATGGCGAGAGTCACAGGTACAAATATACAATTTTACGCTGTTTAGATCAAGATGAAAAGCTGTAGATGGCACCTGTTGTCTCTGAAGTCTTTGCAGATTTTTCCTCTGCATTAAAGTTGAAAAGACTTATAGCTTAATAGACTGTTAGCTTGCTTTCCTTTTTTTTTTTTTTTTGTGATTGTTCTGTCTCTCTGTGCAAGTAATTTCCCCTACCACAAATATATTTTGAAGTGACTGGCCAATTTCCCCAAAATTTTACTGAAATGGAGTCTTGAAGACATTAAGCTCTTAAAAATGTCATAAAAAGCAAGGATAGAGTAGAGGAATGACATCAGAATAAAAGGCCACACTGGCAAACATCCATTTAAATGCCTGCAAAGGCTGATACGTGATCTGAACAGTTATTTGTTCAGTTTGGGCTCTGACTGGTCAAAGACCCTGTGCACAGGTCTGCCTGGCTGCAATGCAGAATAGCTGGGGAAGAAGTGCTCATCTAGGGTAGGAAAAGGAGCTGGGGGCTGGAGGACACAAGCAGAAGGGGGGCATAGGAACCAAAGTGGGTGTGGGTATGGTGCCTAGGAAGCAGAGACACCACATAGAAATGTAGCAAAGACTTTTAATGATAACTATCAGAAGAAAAAATTCAGGATATCCACAGCTGCTAGACCACAGAGTGGTTGGGCACGAGCTTTATGCTTATGTAGTGTTCTATACAGTCCTAAAAATTTCAACAATTACCCGAGCCTTGAGGCCAGAGTGCCCTTTCTAGACCATGGTGCTTGTCTTTCAGAAACACACTGCTCCAGCATGAAATCAAAGCTCAGCTCTTCATCCTGTTCACTTCAGCTTCACTCTTTACAAAATGGAGGAATAGTATCTTCTAATTTCCTTAATGTGCAAGGTTTCAGCCCTTAAATGGGAACAGAGATAATTTTGTCACTCTAATGCATATAACATTCATTTTAGCAGCTGTCCCACTATGTGATCTCACTCTCCTTCCAAACTGTGATTTAGATCTCAGCCTCAAACTGACTTCTAAGTGAAAGTCTGCATCCAGCTGCTTAAACATGCTTTTTTATGGCCATTTAAGATATTTTTCATTTGCAAGAAATCTGCAGGAGGCTTTACCTCAGACAGTCCTCATGCCCTCCTGGATTGGCAATGGGACCTGGATGCCACACCAAAACATGTCTCTAATGAGGTCATGTTCTACCATCAGGGAAGTGAATCTGACCTGAGGCATCTGATGTCTTCCCTGCTACAAAAAGATGGAAAAAATGACTACCTGACTGTATGGCCAACCTGCTGTGAGGGTTTCATGACCATTGCAAATTAGAAAACAGTTTGACAATGAAAGTTATAAAGTGTTTGAATCTTGAAGCAACAATGGTGTCTAAGTCTTAAAGAAAACAAGGTCTTTAGCATATCCTGCTCATTGTATGTGCTCAGCACATCCCAGTAGCAGAGCCAGAAGATGAAGTGGATTTAAGAGATAAGAAAAGTTAAACTGAAGAAAGGAGTGCAAGCATTCCTGCATGTGGTGAAAATGTCTTTGTTGATGGAAGAGGAGCTGGCAATACTAAGGGAGGGAGGAAGGAGACAGAACCACAATGGAGCTGTAGGGCCTGTCCTCAGGCATTCACTCTACTTTGTTTAATAACCTCACTAATAAACTTGGTTTGCTCTTTCTTCTTGTTATATAGTGAATTACCATCTTGCTCATTCCTGAACTTTCTTATGCTTTCTCTGTAAAGCCTGAGTAGTCTTCAGTTACTTTTCATCTTTAGATTAAAGTCTTCGAAACCAAAAATTCAATATGCATGTCAAAAAGATCTGCAGTGTCTGAGGTGCAGTGTTTGTTCACCAGTTTGGTAGAAAAGGCCAACATGTATTGTACACTCCTTTTCAAAAATGGACATTTTAAAGGCTTCACATCACTGAAGAAGTTTTTTTGGTTCTTAAACTGACTATTAAAGTAAACACTATTGATTTAATTCAAGAGACAAAATAAGAGGAAGACTCTGCAGAACTTTGTATAAACCCCTTGATTGGTTTTTTTTTATTCTATTATTGGAAATTTATGTTATTCAAAATTCTGTTATTGAAAATACTTACATGCCTTATCAGAGAGTAGTTACTACTTGCATCAGACTAAGTCCTTGACTATCCAAATGAAGTTGGTGGCAGAAATAAAAGCATTAAGTCAAGGGATTTCAAACATTGCTCATATCACATAAACAAAACAAATGCAGCTGAAAGCAAAACCTAAAAAAAAATGACGTTTTAAAATGGACAAAACAAGCTCATCTTGCTGCTGTGCATCTACCCCATAAACTATACAATTCACTATAAGTTCCATTAAGAACATGGGATATAAGAATGCAGAAAGAATGAGCATTTTGTGAAGGTCTGTTATAGTTCTCAGTCTAACCAACCTACATATGAAATTTCTCTGCCATATGCTAATGTTCTGAAAGTGGACAGAAGCTGCCTGAAATGCCTTGCAGATGCAATCTTGTGCTCTGCTAATGTTTCTTTTGCATCAGGAAAGCAGCCTCAGGCTATTGAATTAATGTCAGGTACTGGATCAGCATTTTCTGTACTACTGATTTACCTAGCTGAAGCCTGCTGCTTTGAGCCTAGGAACACCTATGGGAGAAATTTAATACCTGTGTTTGCCATTCTTCATGTGAAACTTCGATTGGCACATACTTAGATTGTGACATTCATAACTGTGCATAACCATATTTCCACTCTGGGCACAGACTTCTGGATCACAGTAGCTGGTTCAGGAGTTAGAGACCACTCAATGTCTTTAGAATCCTAAGAGAGGGTGTCAGAGTCTGCTGTTGTTAAGGCAGTACAAAAATACCCCCACACTTTTCTTTGCAAAATGATTTGCCTGCTAAAATAAAAGCCAATCAAATATGATGTTTGGATGGCAAATTCCTCCACTTACTGTTTTCCTTTAGAAATTGAGAGTTTTTACTGTAAGAGATTAAAGTGGCCCAGTAAAGCACCAGCGAAAAAACAATGAGAATTCTTAGTAGTCCATGACAACTGTTTCCCAAAGCAGATGAAACAAAAGGACTGTGATATCTGTCCAGATTTGTGGATGTAGGTGAATAAGAATCACTTACGTTTATAAAATATATCTTTCTGAAGCATTGAACAAATGAACAAATTTGTTTGCTCATTTCACTTCTAAGTTATAGATGTGAACCATTACATCATTAAGACAGCAGACATCTGACAGCGTTTGTTGCACCAAACTGCTTAGTTCTGCTTGGTTTCATATGTGCTGGACAGATTTGTGCTCCATGCACTTAGAAATGTCCGCAATCGTTTAATTTTAACTTGATGATGCACAACATTTTTAAAAGCTTACTTACACAAAGCAGTCTGATAAACTCTTCTGCATTATTCCTTTGTAACTTTGTTAAATGTCTTTCCAGACAACTGGCTGTGTATTTTTTTTTTTTGTGACTCATAACTTTGCAGACAATATCTTACTGTAAGCATATTTTTTTTTTGTCTGAGGCCTTTAATCACAAGATGCAAATTTCATTCAAAATTATGTTCCAGCTGCCTAACTCTGGATCACTGCTTTGTAAACTTTCAGTCTAGTCCTGGGTTGCTGTTGTGCAACTCCTTTGGAAGAGTAAACAGCCAACAGTAAGTCTGATACTCTTTATTTTTATCTCATAATTGAGATAAATTACTCTTCTGAGTATGGACTTCTTGTTCAGTGATGGCAGAACCACTGAAATTTATTTTTAAAAAGCATGACTGAAGAAAAGATAGAAAATGTGATATTTCCAGGCTTACACATCAGTGGCACAGAGAGAATGTTTTTTGACATACCAATTTAAGGGAAACTAAAGAAATGCCTAGCAATCCAATGGTTAAATCTTCTGAAAAGCCTTCATTAGTTTTAGTACAGTCCTTCAGACCAAAATCCAAGTTTTCCTTACAATATGGATGTATGATATCAGGTGTTCTTTGACTCACTGTCAGGGAAAAAATACAGGCAAAATGTGTGGTTGTACTGCTATGGATGGGATATTGAAGTTAAAGATGCTCTAAAATTTTGCTGCATGGAGGTCACATTATGGGATGAGAGGCATGTGTTGTACAGTCATTCCAATGTGTCCTTTTCCCTAATTCATTGTGTGAAGAACTTGAGAGTAATACCATAGTGCCATTTGACCTAACAGATCATCTTCTGATAAATTGCTTTAGGAAGGGATCAAACACAGTGCTTATGTTACCACTCACTTTCAGCAACCAGAAGTGAATTCTCTTTTAGGTGTCCTGTGGAGCTGGAAGAGTTAGCACCTGATACCAAATTGTAATATACATCCTCAGGGTCTGAAGCTTTACTCAGAGAGAAGTATTGTATTGTAGGACATTGATAGTGTGTGCTTTTTAAGGTGGGGGAGGAACTGAACACTTCATGTATATGTTTGGGAGATGTTTTCCTGAAGCTGATCTAGAAGAGTCTTGAGAACCTTTGCTGCTGATTTGCTCTCTTCTGAATGAAGTAATTCAAAAGGGATCTTGCCAGTTTTCCCACCTGCTTGTCAGCTGCACAACTTTTTCTGGGAATAGGGAGCAGAACCTATTCCTACCCTATCTTAAATGAGTACCCTGATCACAAAATCTTTGTGCTGGCACCTTTCTTATTTGATCAACTTTTGGTCCCAAGACTATTGATGCCTTCTTTTTGCACTGATTTTGCTTTGGCAGAAGGGGGGAAACAGCAATTTTAACCTATCGTTTTTGTCTTCTGGGGAAGTTTGAAATCTGTCACCTGGAAGACAGCCTAAAATGCATTTTCCACATTCTAGTGACACAATGCTGTTCTGAAGAATGTGGAGAGCAGCAGTAATGTCATTACCTCTCCTTTAGGCCTGGTTTCAAAAGTAAGTGTGATCAATTAAGCAGCTACTACCAGAAGGTGGCTCAGGCTCTGTAGTGGGGTGACAGAATAATATCAGCTGCTTCCTGATGATTGGTTTTGGCAGATACTTTTTGGCAGGACCTGGGCATGATATTACCTTCTATGTGGTGTTTGAGGTGTCAAGACTCCTATAGTTTCCATTCCACTTTGCTCAGTGCAGGACTCCTAAGGTTTGAAAGTACATAGAAGTCACAGAATGTGTTAGAAATGAAAGCTTTTAATTATGTTGAACATTCCCTAGCCTATTGCCATCAGTGGTAGAGAAGTGACAGCAATATGCATGGGAATGCCAAATGTAATTAAAAATGTTGGTTTCAAGTAGAATCTGTGATTTTTCTGACATCTGCAATGTCCCAGTCTTTAAATGGATCTCATCCCATTTGAAGGCTGACAACCTACCTGAGCCTCAGGAGGAGAGAACCAACTAGGATAAAATGAGAACTGTGCCAAATCATTGCTGTTTGAAATTCACATTACAGTGTAGTTTGAAGTCTGAAGATGTTCCATTCACACATTCTCCAACTGGCAATAAAATAGGACATTGTGTTTTTCCATGGCACACAGATAGTGCTGGTTGGCCACAGCACAAGCAAGTAAAAAACCTGAAGCAGTCTGCTCTCCAAGTGGAAATGCAAAACAAAACCATCATGCAAATTAACCACAATTCTCCATTGACTGAGGTGTCAAGACTCCAGGGTGGGATTCATCACAGCTGATTTTAGAGATAACTAAAGTAGACATCTGTTTTTGATGCAGTCAGCCATGACTCCCATCACAGCCAGTAGAGAAATAGATGCACTTGCAAGTTTTCTGATCTATTTTGTAAGCATATTTTAGTATGGGTGGAATCACAGTGCAGAAGAACCTATTTCCCCTCTATAAATGGTAAAATTTACAAGTCCAACATAGTTGCAGTTATCTAGATTATAAACTTTTATAATGGTGAATCAGATGGATCTAACCCCATATCTATGTAAGTGTGGTGATTTCAACAAAACTGGTGGTGGATCGGCTGAAACCTGTATTTACTATATATCATTGTATTTATCAAGAAAAAAGTCACTGCATATGCTGGAATGCCACCTAAGTTACTCTGAGTGTGAAATTGAACCCTTTGCTTTAAAGTCTTCTATATCCTGTATTATTACGTGCACTTCATTAAAACAGTCCTTCAAAAGAGCTTGGGATGATTGTCTTCTTCATTTCCTTTGAGAAATGTTAAGTCTTGGTTAAGATATTGCCATGCTGACATGGAGTGGACATAGCAGGAGTGAAAGTGGGAAATGAGGACCCACCATGACATAATAGTAATGTCTGCACTTATGATGGAAACAGGTTAGGATGAAATTAGTGCAGCCACCCTTGCAGCTTGAGCACTGGCAAAGAGTTTTCATTCTTACTGATGACTTGTATGCTGGTATAAGCAGGTTAACTGCATCTTTTCAGTCCTGCAAAACGTTCCTCTAAGACTCTAGAAACATGAAACCTTATGAAGACATAATATCCCCTCCCACAGCAGAAGTTGTATTTATGCTGGTGCTCTAAGCACTTCAGTGGCAATTATTGGGCACCTGTTAAATATTGTTCAAAATAAGGCTAAACTGTAAGTATTTTTCAGTAATTCAGGATTGGTAAGAAAATGTTAACTATTTAAGTATCACTGCAGGAACTTTATTTGATTTTAATTATCAATTAATCAATTGATAATCAATTTAATTAATAGGCAACTATTTATACAGTAACCAGAAATAGGTTTAATTTATTTCCATGGGGTAAAATTAGCTCTTTGTTATTTTCGTTGCATAACTTTTGCACCACCTGGTTTGCTAACGAACTTGTCACTGGCACACATTAATGCCAAAGATCTAATGTCAAGAACAAATACCATGTTTGTACAGGCTGTCCAGAAGCTGATATACTCACTCTCTGGGTAAGGCATCTGTCTAGCCAGTGTAAGCAGCATGTCCTGCTGTCATTCCAGAGGGAAAAAATGCTAAGTGACAGCTTAACAAGAATTGAAACTGTGAGTGAGGAATAACAGAAAACAGTGGAAGAGAGAAAAACATAAAACATAGTTCATCTAAAAACCTTCTTCTTATGTAATGAGAACCCAAATTTAAATTGCTATATTTCTTCCTGTCTGCTTGTCAAACAAAATTAAACTCTTGCCTCAGCAAATAAGTTTGATTTAGAGAGAAAACTGTGTTATTATTAAGTTCCTTCTTAGTATAAACTGCCAGACAAAGATTATCACAAAAACAATAAATTTACTTTTTCTGAAGCACTTAATCATTCTATCCAATTAGCTAAAGAGGTCAACAAGTTATAACCTACAAGATGAGAGAAAGGACTAGATAAAAACATGGAAATCCAGCAAACCAGTGCCAAAGTGGGCTGACTATTCAAAGATAACAAGGAGGGAGGGCTGGATCCCAGCTTTGGCTGGAAAGCATTTGGAGAACACTGTTGAAACCAGACCAGGTCCAAAGATGGAAATGAAAGAACTGTGGCTAATCATTGTGCAGAATCAATCCAAGTAGCTTAATGGTGAAGGGAAAATGGGACAGTTATTAAAAATAAAGTAGCTATACTGGTGGTTTTTTGTTGTTGTTGTTTTAATGAAATACCATCTGGTGAAGTTTCAGTAGTGTGGTTTCGGTAGTCTTTCTAGCTCTTCTCTGAATTTTGTTTGTTCTTCATCTTACTTGTATAGTTTCCTTTCGTAATAAGATTTGTTGATTATTATTATTTTCTTCTTGACATCATAATTCTACAAAGTGTTTTGCTTAAGGCTGGAACAGAAGGCTTGTTAGAAGAGTTTCTGAGAGTAAGAGCCTGACTCCTTCCTCTGCCACAAGTCTGAGATGGGAAGTGGTGTCTGAGTCTCTCTCTGTATCACCGTGGCACTCATTCCTTGGGGTCCATCTGTAGTGGGCCAGCAGTCTGTCTCAAAATCCTTTTCTACCAGCCTTCTGTTGGTCAGCAGCATTCTCAGCTGCATTCAGTGCTTCATTTAAATGACCCTTTTTGGTGATCTCTGTCCCCCTCTTTGAGCAAAACTCTTTATTTGCAGTGTAGCTACAGCAATGCAGGCTTTATTCAAACATTAGCAGAAGTCTAGCTGCAGTCTCATGGTACTCAGTAGATGGACATAGCTAGAATTTGTCAGCTTTTGCTGGAAAAAAGGCTCCTCTTTTCTGCTGAAGTTAGACTGCCACAAGCATTCAGGCTAGTTAGTACAGTATAAGATACCATGATGTCAATCTGCAAATGCAGTGTGGGCATAGCTAATGTCAGATTAATAATTCACGTATATGGAAAGCTAAAATGCAATGCTGATTTTATTTGGTACTCATTGGAAATCCACCTCCTGATGGGGCATACTTATTTTTAAATAAATATCATGTATTGCAGAGAACATGCACAGCAGGGACTCACAGCAATCTCTCTCTTGGTAGCACTTGCTAAATAGGCTGTAGGCACACATCCATGGCTTATTCATGGTCATATTTTATTTACTTTGTTTTCAGTTTTGCCTATTCCTCATCCTAAGGGTTTTTTTAATTGCTCATATTCTTTTTGTCAGTTGTAATTTTCCAGGTCAGGCACCTCTTACCATATGCAAAGAGGCTGCAAATAAGATATACCTGCAAGTATAGAATCATTATTTAGTAGCTAACACAAGTACAAGATGGCAATGATTACAGGCTTCACTAGTCACTGGAGTGCATTCTCAGAGGTGATGAGCTGCTTCTCTTCAAATCCCTGGGTTTTCCTTTAAGATTTTGTACCTTCTAAAGTTCATATTTTTCCTCTTGAACTTTCCTCCTTGAAATGCTAACAACCTGTCTCACCATCCCTTGTGTCTCCAGTTTTAACTTCCTTGTCTTTGCTGCTGCACTACATATCTTCTAAGTTCTCTTTCTCACAACTTCACAGTTTCCTTGACAGCCTGAGCCAAGGATATGGCTGGGCTGTGTCAGAGATGTGCCTCTGATGACAGACCCTCAGAGGGGTGGGATTCAGACTTCACCACGTCACTCTTCATTTTGGAGAGTCTGGCCTTTCCTAGGACCAGCCCATGACGAGCTCTGGAGATTTTCCTGGGCAGGTTTAGGTTTATTAGAAGATATATGTTAACCTCCAACCAGCTCTTTTCTGAACTTGCAGTCTTTTGCTTTATTACTCACTGCTGACTCTCTTGGACCCTTTTGCTTATTCTGTAATATGATTCAAATCCAAAGTTTCCCAAATATTCCTCCCCCAAACGAAACAGTTGCATGTCTTATGTACATTTATCACTGATGAAAGAGAGCATATGGCTACCCAAATATTCACCCAGACTTTGCCGTTTATAACTCTACCATTTCCTTTAACTCTTATTAGAAAGGAGAATTCTGTGGAGTTCCCAGACTGCCTGAGCTGCTTCTATATCTTGTTTCTCTCTGTGGGGTGGAAGATAGCTATGCTGGGATTCAATTATATTGCAGTGTGTCTTTTAATCAAGCTGAGGTACCACCCTTAGCTGCCAAATACAGAATCACATGTAACTCTGCAGAGGCCTTTGTAAATCTGTGTGAGAGCACTGAACCAGCAGGGTTAGAGCTGATCTGGTGCATTGCACAGGGCTCCAGGTGCAGTTCTAACCTCATGCAGAGGGACTTGCTCTCTGCTCACTCAGGGTAGAGACAAGACACAATGCAGATCTTAGAGCCTGGTCAACAACAAGATTAGCACGTGTTTGACTCCATATCTCTCATTAGGTTTTGTAGCAGGACTCCGATTGTAAACAATTTTAGGAAAGACAACAGCATTTTAAGGTCTGTATGTGAGATTTGGGAAGGAAATATTTTGTGTCAGGGTATTTAGGACATGCATCTTTGTGGTGTGTCTGTAAAATGTCATTCAGCATATTAGAACAATTAGCCTTGGAGGTTTCCTTTCAGAAAAAGAACATTTTATACATTTATTTGTAGACATTCAGCTTCCAAGAGTCTGTAGCTCAGATTCACCAGAGACAGGTCTTTTAAAGGAACACAGAGATAAATGTATTTTCTTGATTTCTACTTGAAAGACACAATACAAAACTAAATTGTATTTACACTGTATTTAACTCAAATGGCACTTTCCTGACATTTGTAGTGGTCTATAGCTGTCTAGTGTTAGGAGCTGTTCTGTGTATTTCTGTGCATGTTTCCATATTTTCCCAATAATGAATTTACTCCAAGGGACACATCGATTTTGCAAGCCAAAAAAAGGAAGCACTAACTCCTTCTTGAGCACATCCTATAAAAATGGGAGAAATCGTGTTTCAATAATAAACATTTTCCACTGTAAATGGGCCACAGTGCCAGTACTGGTAAATGCTTGACAATCATGTTAATCACCATGAAAGGAGAGCCTTATGCAACCAGACACTGTGCTCTGGAAGTGCTTGGGCATGCATTCTATTCCAAGATGAATTTGTAGTTAAAGAACGGCTGGTTGCTACTAGTCATCAGTGTACACTGTCCATTCTGAGCAGTGAATTCAGACCTATTCAGCCCCAATGAATCCTGACAAGCAGAAATGGAGGCATATTCTATTTTCTGAAATGTCTTCTCTCATTACACATTGGTGCTCCTTTGACAGCTTCTCTTCCTGCTGTCATAGCTTCTTCTGTCATCCAGCTTTCAATGGACTCAAAACAAAACTCTGAATTTTTATTAGCTACTGATTGCTGATATTCAGGGGTTCTGTACTCATTATCAATGCAGAGTTCTCATACTTCCTTTTTTATACAATGTCAGCACAGAGGCAACTTCTGCAGTAGTGCATTTCTCTGGCTTTTCACAGGCTTTATTGTATGTTGCAATGCTGTCCAGAGTTCATATGTATCAGATGTGCATCACTGTCAAAAGATGCAAAAGCATATCAGCAGAAGATATTCGAAGTGCTGCACCCCATCTGAAAATGACTGACATCAATCATATCTCTGTCTTCAAGAAAATAGCATATAAAAGTTTAGTTCACTAAAAAAAAAAAAAAAAAAAAAAAAAAAAAAAAAAAAAAGTTGTTTCATACCCCTCTCCTCAGGCATTGTAGTATTTTGCTCTAAATGCGATAATAAGATTTGAAGGTATATTTGACAGGGACTACATATTTTCACATGCTATTCTGGGAGCCATAACATATATGAAGATACTAAAATAGAATAGCACAATAAGATAACAGAAATTACTATTTAGCTGAGTTATTCTACCATTTTCCAAGTGAGATTGTGAGACAATTTCAGAAACATTGTAGTTGTCTTAGCAATTTCCAGCTTTGCTGCTATAAATAATCAGAGAATTCTGATAAAGTCAGGGACTGGATAATTACCAACTTTCTTTTTGAATTGCCTCACTACTTCCTTCAATTTCTTTGTTGAAGGACTGGCTTGATCAGATCCTTCCTTTCCTGATTCTCCTCCTGCTCCTTCTTCAGCAGTTACTGTAGTTGTTGTTGTTTCCATCCCTATCTCAGCCATAGTGTCCTCAAACACAGTTTGTGTTCCTGCCCCAACCACAGTCCCCTGAGGCTGCTGAACTGTGCCTGGACAGGCACAGCCAGGCCCCAGTGCAGGACTGGAGCCTGCTGGTTTTCACTGGAGTAGGCAAGGCACCCTTCCAGCAGCTGACAGGTCAATTTGTCAGTGTTGATCATCTCTCCAGGTGTTACATCCTAGGTAATGGGAGGTGATAACCACTCTATGAACCTGCCCAAATCCTCACACACTGCCACCCACAGACTGCCCACTTCAGGACATATATCTTCTCACCCAAAATTTGTTTTGTCTTATACCAGGATGACAGCATATTCCACAAACCCTGTAATACACTAACAGTATGAAATAAAAGTATTAAAAATGCATGTAAGCATGAACAAGGATCATGGGAGCCTGCATAAAAAACCCCATCTATGTCAATCCTGAGTAGAGGGAGAGAGGTGTGTTCACTCCTCATCTCCACAAGATATCTCCCCCAACACAGCAAGGTTTTCAATGTTAGAGCAAAACACAGAGCCACTGCTTGTACTAATCTCTTCCCAAACTCAGCAAAATAAAATAAACACGGTAGCTGACAAACTCCATTTACATTCTCTTTGGTAATTACCTGTAGGATGCTCAATACAAAACTGCCATTGTCTCGCCTCATGTTGGGCACCAAAAAGGACTGTGGAGGATTGGCTTTGACTGGATGCAAAGTGCTTACCAAGATGCTCTACCACTCTTCCTATTCAGCTACATAGAAGAGAGAAAATAAGATGGAAAACAACTCATAGGTTGAGATAAGGCAGTTTACTAAAGCGAAATGTTGCATGCTGAGGCGAAGGAAAAAACCCTAAAGATTTTATTTTGTACTTCCCAGCAGCATGTGTTGTCCAGCCACTTTGTGGGAAGCAGAGCTTCAGCAGGTGCAGTGGTTGCTTAAGAAGGCAAATGTTGTAACAATGAATCCCTCCCTTTTCTTCCTTCCTATGCATTTATGTCTGAGTCAACATCATATGGTATGGAATACATCCCTTTGGTCAATTTGGGTTAGCTGTCTTAGTTGTGTCCCCTCCTGATATCTTGTCCATCTTTCTGGTGGGAGGATGGAAAGTTGGGAAGACAGCACAGATGCTGTGCCAGCTCTGCTCAGCTGCAGCCAGAACACCAGTGTGTTACCAGCACCTTTCCAGCTACCAGTGCATGGCACAGCACTGTGACGGCTGCTTGGGGAAATGAACTTTTGTCTCAGACCCAATACATCAAAGATGACAGGAGTGGCCCCATGGAGAGAGGATCCCACACTGGAGCAGGTTTGCTGGCAGGGCTTGTGATCCCTTGGGGAACCCATGCTGGAGCAGCTTGTGAGGAACTGCAGCTTGTCAAGGTTTTTCAATGAGCCACATGGAAGAACTTCATGGAGGACTGTCTCCCATGGGAGAGACCCCATGCTGGAGAAGGGGAGTCCTCTCTCTGAATAGGAATGAGCAGCAGAAACGTGATGAACTGACCACAGACCCCATTCCCCACCCCTTTGCACCCCTGCAGGGGAGGAGGTAGAGAACTGCGGATAACGTTGAGCCCAAAAAGGAGGAAGGAGAGGAGAGAAGGTATTTTTAAGATTTTTTATTATTATTTCTCATTATTCTTCTCTGATTTGATTGGTAATAAGTTCAATTAATTCCCTAACTCAAGTCTGTTTTGCCTGGGACAGTAATCAGTGGATGATCTGTTCTTATCCTGACCCAGGAGCCTTTAATTCTTTTTTTCTCCCGTGTTCAGCTGGAGGGGAGTGACAGCATGCCTTTGGTGGGCACTTGGCATTTGGTCAAGGTCAAACCACCTTGCATGTTAAACTGATTTTTATGGATGCCAAATATTGCCACATATTTCTATTACTTGTCAGCCCTGTACTGACACTTCAGATCTAGTCCATGGTTGACACATAATGAGAGGAAGTACTGCGACTGGGGAAATAATCACCAGAAAATCTACAGGGTATGTTCAAAGATATTGCTATACCCTTTGTGAACTAAGAAGCAAGCAAAGAGAGGAAGGTTTAGAGAATATCAGCACTCTTAGATGTGGCCTGGTTTTTCAAGGATTTGAACATTTGAATCTCCATTTGGCTCCAGTAGGGATCAAGGTTATTCAAATCAGAGTGGAAGTGAATCCAGCAGAAACTAGACTGCAACAGTCAAGTATCCATTTGTGGCTGGTTACTTCCAAAATCATGTTACAGAATAAAACAATATTTTAAAATTACTCATTTTTCATATTGAAGAAAATGCTTAATGCATTTGTTGTGAAAGATTGGGAGTTTTCAGCCTCACTAAAATAAAAACCTATGCAGAAGGTCCTTCTGAAGTATTATTAATAGAAACAAAAAACGGTCATATAAAAATGCTAATTACTTTTGGCTATTGAATTATGTAAAACAATGGAATAATGTTTAGAATGTGATAACTGGAAGGCAAAGTTAAAGTGTGGAACTGATCAGAGAGATTTCCTGGAAAAAGTCATTAAAGAAGTATTCTAGGATTTTTGGAGATTTGAGGTCACAGGATGCTCTGCATCAGCTGTGATGGGGGGATGCAAAGAAAGAGAGGCAGTACAGGATCCTTCCTGCATCTCGATGATAAAAGGTTGACAACAAGTGATCTAATGACTGCCTCAATCAAACAGAATGAGAAGAGGCAGAGAGTGAATAAATCTTAGGTCCCTTTGCATGTTGGGCACCTTGCACAGGTGATTGAGTCCTTGCAAAGGTACCTGTGTCTCTTTGCTGTTCCCCTGTGCTGCTCTCAAATCCACAGGATGGGAAGGGATAATGAATGTTGCCTGCTTCCTGATGATGTTATCAGGAGGATCTTTAAGAGCTTTCTGTTTTGTTTTTCTCCCATGAGTTTTGTTAGCATTCTAGCCTGGAGTACCCTAGATAAAACAATCCAGTGTCATTATAAATGCTTGTTATGCACTGGCTCTGCAGTAACCAAGCTGCCAATTACTGATAGGTTAGAAATCAGTATGAACTATTAGGATGCAGTTTAAAAGAGGGCCATAAGCCCCTAACTGGCTATTTTTGACTGTAGAAGCCCTGTTCAGAAGGATTTACAGGAATTGAGATTGTGACGTCGATGGGACGTTCTGAGTTTCTGTTCTCCATGCCTGTTCTGTGTAATGATTGTTGAGTTACTCTGCTTGTGTATGGTGAGAAAAACCAGATTACTTTTACTGTAACACTAAGCTATGCTGCAGGCAGACAGGAGTATTTCCTTGAAGAAGCAAATGGCTGTAATAAACAAGGAAATATAGATAAGGCTAATCATGATAACTTCCATCAGATCTGGCAGTCCTGCAGTTACTACCTGGTTTATCAGAACAGCATGGATGTTTCCATTTCCCTGAGGCATCTGGATTGCAAATTACCTGGAGGGTAATAACTGATTTCAAAAGTTTTAGTTAACTTTAGAACTGGAGAATTCCAGCCAGCAACAGTTTGGAAAACTAAAATGTTTTCCTGGATAATACTGGGAAAGCTTATTCATATCACAAGTATGTCTAAACATTGATTGTTCTTCCATATACGTTCCAGTGCTGCAATTCCCATCTAAGAGATTTTTACCTTCATTTGTTATTGTTCATAACATTTTTCACATGTCCATTGCTTGTCACCTAATCCAGGAGTTCTTGAGTATTTAAATTAAGTAGAGATGATCCCAAGCAGCAGATCTGAGACCTCTATCTGATTTTCTCTTTTCTCTCTTCACTGTGAGAACTTTTTTCGTAAGACTTTCATTCAGCTACATCTTACTGGCCACATATAATTGTCATTTTGACCAATGCAGAAGCAATTGAGGGGTGTGATATAGCAGGTTTGTGTTACAGGCAGTAGCAGAGACAGCTGCAGAGGATATGCAGGGTGGAATATCAGCAAGAAATGCACCCTGTGTTCATTACATACGTCCCAGTGCAGTCCCATGCACCGATAGCCAATGGTGCAGCGCAGATGAAAGGAACTGTCAAGAAAGGAGCAGGTTATCAAGGCCTGTGTCTTGTTTCCAGTGCCAGTCAATTCTAAATGTTTCAGAGGAATGTGCAAGACATCTTGAAGAAGAAAACTACAGGACAATACATGCAAAAGAAAGGTTCTTCACAAAAACTAGTAAACTAGGAAAACATCCTACTTTAAGGATGGCTTGCAGAGAACAAAGGTACTCCCAGAGCTTTTATTTGCAAAGTAGAATTTGGATGTATGGAATCATAAAATTGTTTGAGTTAGAAGGGACCTTTCCATGTAGTTCCAGCCCCTCTGCCATGAGTAGGGATGCCAGACACTAGACCAGGTTGCCCAGGGCCCTATCCAACCTGACCTTGAACACTTCCAGGATCCACAGTTTCTCTGGGCAACCTGGTCCAGTGTCTCACCACCCTCACAGGAAAGAATTCTTTCATAATATAAAATTGAAACCTACCCTCTTTCAGTTCAATTTCAGATTCATAATTTGTGACATTAATTTTAGGAATTTTCTTTCTGTAAGAGCTCTTTAAATATATATATATAATTTACATTATCAACTCTGATTTTTTTCTCTGTCCCTAATAAATTTTCTTACTAAATTTATATTAAAATATTCAGTAATATTCAGTAATGTATAGTAATTTCCTTAGTTCAGAGGATCTAAGTTTAACTTAAAATTCATCATGCAGCTTATCACTCCATTTAATTTTATATTTATCCCTCATGTAATGTCTTTTTGTTACTTCATAATACATTGCATAATCACATTTTTCATTACTTTCTATTATATACCTTTCATTAATAAAAAAATCCTGATATTTGTAAATGCATTATTATTATTCAATATTCCAGACCAAAGCATCCCTTAATAAATCATAAAGATATACTAACAAAGGCTTTCTTTCTTAATCCTTCTCATTGTATTTACTATATTTAGTCTGGGAGCAGACACTTGATTCTTTTCTCTGGGAAGAGTAGAGACTGGGAGGAAGGAATCAGTGTTATTCAATCCAGATTGTATATTGTGTTTATCAACATTGTGGCTGCTGCACTGGGTGAAGATAAAAGCAGTGGTGTTTTGATTTATATCAATGTTTAAAATAACTGAGAAAGCTACTGACTGATTTAAGAGAATGCTCAGATAGATAGGCAATTTGTCACAGCTGTAAATTTATATTGCTGGAGGAACTTGGAAACAATTTTGCTTTTTATTCCAAAATCAGTTTTTTCTCATGGTCAATGAACTGCAGCATAATTACTTGCTGTCCATTAATATGTAACAAGTTTACTTTAATCTTGGTGGATATGGGTAATGGCAACTCTACCTACCTCTCACCTGCAGCCTGAAGAAGTTCCTTGCTATAGTTTTCCACCACTCCATCCTGAAGATTTCCAGTGAAAGGAAATTACCTGAGAAGAGATTATCCTCCAAGTGACTACTCAGCCCTGTTAGTGGTGATTTAGAAAATGAAAATTAGAGACATTATCACAGGAAGATAGCTAGCAGCACCAGTATTTTAAGATGTTTCTTCTTTTTTTCTTCCTTTTTTTTTTTTGTTTGTTTTTTTTTTTAATACAGGTTGTGATTTTGAGATACTTGGTTGAAGTACCAGAGAGACAAGAAGCTATGATCACCTCAGTAGAGACCATGAAATCTAGAAATCTCTGTAGCAAATTAATTCCTCCAGTATTTTCAGACAGGGATTGATGGTACATCTTGAAGAGTTTACATAAACATTACCTTAGGTGTGCCCATTTCTATGCAAAATTTTTGACAAGTGCTTTGGTATTATGTACACTCAGATAAATCCCAGTTCTTGCTTTTCTTCACAGGTGCAGTACTTATTCTAGATACCAAAGGGGTTAAATCACATTTTAAATATGCCTCTCTGTTCTTGCAATCACCTGATTTTCCCATATGCTGCATTTTATTTTTATTGGCTGTAGGAAGAGCACTCTCTTTTTTCTGTCAATGGCTTTTTTGAGGAGGACCCTTAACAGTGGCATTAATGGCTTGCAGCTTGGAGAAATATTCTCATCCCAAGGGCACTGGATATTACAGCAATTGACACAGAGGTGCTAGCATCAGCAACCCTGTGGTTCTCACTTTCACTGCTAGTGACAATGATGGCCAGCTTGGAGGGGGCTGGAGAATATCAAGTGAGGAGCCTGGAGAATAAAGTGGCAGCTTTTTTTTTTTTTTTTTTTTTTTTTTTTTTTTTTGTTGGTTGGTTGGTTTTATTTGTTTGGGGTTTTCTGGGTTAGATTTCTGCATTTTAAGTCACTCCTCACTGAAATCTGGGAAAAAATTCCTAGCAGGAAAACACACAAGAGAAAAAGTAAAATTGTGGAATTCACCAAACAAGAATTCCTGATGGTGACAAGGTCAATTTAAAAAAATAAATAAGTATTGCAAACATCATTTTTGTTCTCTATTTCAAGCTGTTGATCCAGCAAGGAATTTATGTTGCTCAAGAATGTGTCTTTGAAGAAAAAGAGAATTAATATTTTGTGTTTTTCTTCTTTTTATTCTATTTAGAAAGCAGGAAGAGTCAGCAATTAAGTTATTCTTGCTTTTTCAGTAAGGCAAGGTCAACGTGAATTTTCTTATGTTGGTTCTTCTTGCTCTTGCTATATGAAATAGTCACAAATGATGGATAGCAGTGATAGTCACCTACAGGCCAGATGGATTACAGGTCTGGGGTGATATGAACTAGGACAGCATAGAGAAGTCGAAAAGGGAAAAGTGATTCCCTCAAGATTAAAACCAGATTTGCAAAATTTTACTCTACCAGTCGTCTGGCTTGAGTGATTATGATTCTATTTTTTCCTTAATGGGTGGTAGATTATATTTAAATCTTCTGATTTTTTGCCGTAGTAGTCAAAAGCAGGGATAATAATACACATTTTCCATCACTGAAGCATGTGAGATAGATTTTCAGTTAGGAAAATTATGTTCTACTCATTTCTAAATACTTATTTTGTGCATAATTTCTTTATCAGTTAATTATATAGATTATTTCATGTTCTGTGGTGCAAGAATACAACAAATATTAAATTATTGCTTATTCTAATGATCAAAGAAGAAAAAGATGAATACTTACCTAAACATAATAGCTCCAGTTTCCCTTACACTTTCTGGAAGTTAGTGTGTGTTTGCTGAAAATCAAAATAAGATTTTGGTCACACTCCTGAGTTTGGCAGTATCAAGTTGGACTGCTGTGTTCATGGAATGAATGGAATGATGGTAGGAATGATGGAAATCTGTGTCTGCCATCTTACCACAGTGCCAGCAGTGCAAGAGTATTGCAGAGTAGGGCAGGGTACTTGTGGCAAGATACAGGACTGCTAGAGCTAAATGAAGGACCTGCAATGGCTTGAGAAAAAGCACAAATTAGATAGGTTGTGATGCAGATATTCACTGCTGGGTTACAAAAGTATTTGGAGAATTAAGGGCAAGTATCTTAAATTTTCAATAGATGGAGTAGAGATTAAGACAGTTTTTATTTCTCCTCTGGGTGATAGAAAATGTTATTTGATTAGTAAGCTATTTTCTTCATAGTGATTTCATATAAAATATTAAGGAAGAAAATAACTATGTTAACTTTGGTTATTAATTAATATGCAGTACTGGATATTGCTTACGTGTTTTTTGCACATTGGCTGAAGTGAAGAATAAGGCAGGCATGCAGTAGTTTGGAATTCTTTCTTTTCCCTGTAACATAAAAATTCATACATGAGCCAAACTTTTATGTGGCTGGCACTGCTGAAGAGAAACGTGCTGTGCATATTGACTGGTGGATCAGCAACCATTAGTGCCACTAGCAATAAACTACCATGAGGAGAAGCACACTTAAACTGTCAGCATGCTGGCAATGGAGAGCCTTTATTTTGCAAGAAAAAGTTTTCCAAACTTGCTTTTCCGATGAGCAATTCTTTAAAATGTTGTGAAACCTTTTTAGCATTCAAGAGCTTTTACATTTGTGCTATGCAGATCAAGTAATGTGGTAGATGTTTCCTTCCCTCAGGTAATTTGCCTTGGAAATTATGTTGAGTTGCAGTTGCCTTAACCTTCTTGGAGACAGATGTTTTCTAAGGTGAGCTACAAAATGACAGGGCACTCCTTGACCCTGAGAACAGCAAATCTACAAAGCAGGACTCTGGAACACCCTAGCAATTGCTCAGGACCCCTGCATGTCCTCTCCTGTAGCCAGAAAGGAGAGCAGGGAGCTGTGCAGGCAGCACTGAGAGGTGACACCACACGGGCCAAAGGAAGCAGAAATTCTCCCAGGGGCCATGGGTGGCACTGGAGGCTCTCAGGCACACTGTGACTCTCCACGGAGAGTTTGTTTATGTCAATTGATGGAACACAGGGTCCAATGGCTGTGCCTCACAATGCAACATGAGAGTCTAATTCAGCCACTTTCTGAATCAATGTGAAGCAGAGCAATTAAAGAACTGGCAGCATCATTATTATAGTGACCCTGAACTGGTTTTGTGTTCTCATAAAACTCTGTAATTGCAGTCCAAATTTACATAGCAGCACACATTTTGAATCCTTTCAGTACATTTTGTCGTTCTCATTATCTTATTTTGTACTGTTTTATATGGAAATATACTGTGACAAAACATACAGTATGACAAAAGCACCAGTATGAAAAACAGCTTTATGCCAGAAAATTTTCTGTTGAGGTGGATGTGGTGTGTAGGATCTGAATCACTGCTGAGCAAGGAGCTGTAGTGCCCAGGACAGGGTGGTCCTGTGGAGCAGAATAACCTTCTGCTGGAAGTTATCACAGCAGCCCTCCTGGCTGCTGGGAAGCAGGCAGGCTGCCTTACCTGCAGTTCACAGAAGTGTTTCATCATCCCTTCAGAGGCAGTTTGGGCTGTTTGAAGCCTTGTGTGTTGGAGTGCCTGATGCTAGGAGCAGGCTGCTTTTAATGCCTTTGCAATGGCAGTCACAGCCTTCAAGAGAGGAAAGGAAAGAAAGAGCTGACATTGACTGTGTTTTAAATCACCACACTGAGTTATCAGCAGTCAGCTGTTAGAGCTCAAGACCCCAGCAGATCATGGTAAATGGTATTACACAGAGAAAAAAGGTCTTCTGGGGGCAGAAACATTTAAAAAGTGATTTTTTACAAATTATGTGTGCTGTTTCCATTAAACACTCATCCATTAGCACTTTCTTAGCTATTTTACATGCTCCAAAGCCTGTTTCTTAGTCCTCAGTATACCCTCACAGTGATTTTTCTGATCACATATTGTAACTGAGATTGCAAATTCTTTCAGATAAAAAGTGAAAAAAAAAATCATGAGCAGAAAAAATATTTCACAGCCTGATTATTACCTGGTCTGAAATCTTGATTGTTAAATTGTAAAAAAACAAAAAACAAAAAACAAAAAACAAAAAACAAACACAAAAACAAAAACAAAACCAAAACAAAACAAAAAAACCCAAACAAAAAACCAAACAAAAAAACAACCAACCAAACAAAAAAAACCCCAAACAAACAAAAAACCAAACCTGCTGGAATGGCTTTTTTTCAATAAAAATGGTGGTTTTATCTAAATGAAATTACAAGTGTCAATTATCTATCAAGTTCTCAGCAATTTGGAGGAAGGAAACATTCTATGATCATCTTAAAGTCTGTCTTGGCACAACAGCAGAATCTTCTACTTCACTGAAAAAATAATGTAAAAAAATATATTTGTTTTAATCTTTGACAGAAAAAAGTACATTTTTTTTCCAGAGGGAAAAAATCTATTTCTAGCTATCTTTAGTCTGCTTGCCTCTACTGAATAAATCCCCCTAAAAACATTGAAATAAAACTAGGAAAAGAGATGGGGAAGGATAGGATTTCAGAAAGTATTCTGCAACCAACTTGGAACATTCTCCCTTAGAAAAATGCAGTGCTGCACCTTTTGCAATATCATGGGAACTCACTTTGCACCAAAAAGAAATAGACTTGAAGCAGTTGGATCCCCCTCTCAAATGTCTCTCTTACAGCAATTCTTTCTGCTTTTCCATACTTGATTATTTGGGGGCCAAAACCAGGAAGATGAGATAGTCTGCATTTTGATCAGGTGAGACTGATTTGGAAGCTTGATCCAAGTGCATATACCACAGAACACTGAGTGAAAAAAGGCATTGCAAGAATATCTGAATTTTTTCTGGATGTCTGTGTTTGTATTAAGGTCAAGAACAACTTTCCATTTTTGCAGGTGTAGCTGTTGAATCTTTTAAAAGAATTGGAAAAGAAAGATAAGAGGTCAAGGGGAGAGGAGAGAGGCATAGGAGGGAAAGAATGAAGGAGATATGTAAATGTAATGGAGACATAAATAAACACTTGTTTGAGACAAAGAAACAAGCACAAGGCAATAATGGTGGAAGAGACAGGAGAACTACCTAAATGAAAGTAGAGAAAACTGTGAAAAGGAAGCTCAATGGAGAGAAGTCAGAGAAAAGATAGACATGAAAAAGCAATGTGAAAATAGTTTTCTGTTATAAACTTCAGATTTAGTAGTTGTATGCAGCAACTGACATGATTCAATATCAATAATTTTTGCCTCTATTAAGTTATCTCACAGTCATGGATAAAGTGGTAATGTGAGAAGGGGTGGGAAGACAGAACAAAAATGTGTCTGTGCTAGAGTAATTGCAATCTGAAATTAAAAGGAAAGATAACATGATACAGACAAAAGGAGAACACAAGGAAATGTTTAGACAGCAGCAACTGAAGATGTTGAACAGGCCTAATTCAAATTAGGTCCTTCTAAATGTGACAGAAAAGGAGGATTTAAGTGGGAACGTGAAGGACAACAATGAAGTAGAGGTAGAGACAGCTATTGGAAGGTCTTCTCAAGCATGAAGGGCAATAAGGAAGAAAGACTGAATGCAGAACATAAAAGCAGTTGTGACTGAGTGGCTAGCAGGTCGTGAATGATCTTGAATATTTAGAAGACTAAGTTGTGCATGAGTTTGTAGAGAACAAAATACTAGTGGAGAAAGAAAGGATTGAAAAGGCATAAAAATTAGGTCAAAATTTGATTTTTCCAGTGATAATCTCAATGGACACAAGCAGCACAAAACTGAGCACTGAACAGATACTATAGTTAAAAAAAAAACCCCAAACCAAACTCAAAACTATAAAAGGAATGATTAGATTTCAAAAAGACTTTCACTTAGATAGTTGGAATGAGACCTTTGTTGAATGCTATGTAGGAAGAAGCATTTAGATGTAGCCTTGAAGCCAAAATAAAACGAGGTCAAGAAAGGTGCTCTGTTTATGGTCCTGAATAAGAAATTAATAGCTGGGACTACCAGATACAATGTCTGAGGAACATGGCACATCTGAACACCAGATGAATTAAACAAAAAGGTCTTCAACAAAGTGACCAGAAGAAAACTTGCTCTCAATTACCTTGGTGATTGTTGTTTGGACAGCTGAGGTAGCAGCTGATGGTAGGAACAGAAGTTGTAACATGTGAGAACTATGTAGGGACTTGAAATAGGACTTTGAAATTTAGGTCTTTAGTTCATGGAAACAACTGCAGAAAAAGACACTTAGGCCCAGGAATCCCCTTCTGCTCTTTCATCATTAGAAGAGTGATTTTACTAAAGCTTTATCAAAGCAGCCACAGATTTTTTCCAACAAGTGAGGCTCGGAACCACAAACATTAAATGATTTTAAGAGTTGGGTTGAAACCTGTTTTGGTGAATATTTCTGACAGCCTAAAAGGCAATAAACATCTCTCTGTGGTGTGCAGTGAAGTTTTCTGGAATATCACCAGCAAATTAATTTCTTGTAATTATTACAGTATGTCGGGAGTTCCAGGGCAAAGAAAATTTTTAATATATTTTGCCAAAATATTCTCAAGCCAGTATTTGTGGACTTTATGTGGGCATTTCTGCAGCATGACAGAAATGAAAATTTATGTGTAGGAAAATGTGCTATACATGTAAGTCTGGGAACGTAAAGAGGAAAATGTAATATCTTATGGAGGTAGAAGAATTAATGGTGGCTATTTATAAACTTGTACGTAAAATTATTTAGAGATGTAAAATTATTTTACTGTTTCTTGGCTGGTATTCTAAATACCAAAGTAAATTTTAAATTGTAAAGTTCTGTGTATTTACAGAAAAAACTAATTCACTGAACAAAGCAGGAAATTAGTCATAGTTGAAGTTTTTTAAAGAAAGTTTTACTGAACAATTTTTACTGAAAATGTTCAAATATACCTTACCAGTTTATATAAAGAAAATTGAAGGCATTTTGTTCTGAAACCTGTAGCTGGCTTTTTCATTCTTCAAATAGATATTCCAATTCATCGTGCATATGCAGCGTGAATATAATGATAAGAGTAAACAACTGCTATTTTGGTTAAACATAATGTTCTCTTAAAGAGGATAATAATCAACACTGTGGTCTAGATGCTACTATAGGTTTTATTTTGCACTGTCACAATAGTTTTCTTTGCCTAAGTAGACAAAGAAGACCCACTGTGTTCTAAAATCATTTATTCAAAAGTGATATTTTATGCTTCACACAATTATTGTACATCGTCATGTGGCTGGAAAATAGAGGAAGAAGGTGTGAACTGATCATCCTGAGCAATTCTGCCATTCAATACAAAATATAGGTATTACAGAGATAAAAATTCTGCATATTTGTAAAAAATACGGGCTACATCTTTGTGTCTTAGACTTTAAAAGAACCATCTGATTTGTGTTTGCAAGTCTTCCTTTTCTATTTGTTTTGAATAGATTTTCATGTACATGGAATGGTCCAGGATCAGAACATCACAGGCCTGAGGGTTCATAAGAGGAGAGGTACGTATTTATAGAATAGGACTGCCAGGATAGTGGGAGAACACACTCCTCAGAACCAGTTCTTAAATCCAATCACTGCTGAAATAGCAGGATGAAATTCTTTTGGGCACTTGACTGACAAAACTATCTCTTTAAAGAAGTTAAGATAGTATTTTGTTGCTCACAGACCTTTTTCTTGCCTTGGTTCAGGGTGTGTACATGTGCACCCATGCACGTTTACATGCACAGAGGACAATCTTACACACATTCTTCCGACTTTTTGCGGGTGCACAGCTGTGAACTGGGGCAATTCTAGAGCAAAAAAATTTCAGACTTACAGTTGTTTTGTTGCACCTCCCTGGAACAAATGACTTAGACAGCGAACTAGGCCCCAGTTCTTTTGTATAGACATTGATCACTGCTAATATTTGTTTCCAGTCTCAGGATTCTGGGGCCAATTCTTACAGACTCAAAACTGAGTCTCCCAACTTACCGCATGTATCTGACAAGAGATCACTGACAAATCAGCTAATGTTGCTCTTCTCCTTCTCTGATAAAGTCATGTTATTATTGCATTGCATGGAGAATAAAGTAACTGCATTATCTGTCATTATTACTTGTTACTTGATTTACTGCTTATAATTTACATGATTGTTTCTGGATAAATTAAATAAGTGATTAAAACAGCAAGTTAAATGAACCCGTTGAAGGGGTGCAATCATGGTTAATTAAAGATAATGGAATTCATGGAAATAATGTTTTTTTCTTTTCTAATGAAATGTTTTTCTTTTCTTTCCTCTAATTTTTCTTTCTGCTGTTGGCAATGCCTTAAGTAAATATTCTTGAAGATTGTTTGTTTTTAAATTGAATAAACACTTGAATTGTGACAGGTAAACATACTAGTTTGTGGTTTTAATCTGTCAGGAACTCTTGTCACTGAAAATGTATAGTTATTTTAGTGGTGATTTTTCAGTTCTTAAAACACATGGAAGCTCTTGAGATGTTGTATATTAACATCTGTAACAGAATTGACTACTGAACCATTAACATTGCAATTCAAGGAATTTCCTAACTGCACATGGTGTCATGGTGTCATGGGTCACACAATGCAAAGGACAACTACTGTGTCTTCCTGTGAAGTGAAAGGTTATACCCAACATATCCATAGCTACATAGCTCATATTTCCATAGGAATTTCCTTTCATCCTGAAAGCACAACATAAATTGGCATATCCATGTCTATATAGCCCTAATTCAGATTAGGTGGAATGTTAAAAATATTTACTGACACACTTACTTTCACTTTCAAACCCAGAGAAGACACATAGTACTTTAAGAAGTTTTAAGGATGTTTATTTATGATGGTGAGAGATTCCAACAGTATTTCTGTAAAAAGATGTTTTATGAAAAAACCTGGAAACCATTTCTGTTGATATTTAAAAATTTATAAATATTCTGAAAAATGTTGTAACACTGAAGGTATATTTGAAATTTGAAAATTTTAGAGATTACAGTTGTCCAGTTCTTCATATTTAATTGCTTTAGTGGACTAATTTTAATTGTTTCTGGTGCAAGAGTCACCAAGTATCCAATTAAAGAATAGTATAGTAATCCAGTTGTCCTCTGAAGAATTAATTTGTTGAATTGTTGAATTTGGACATGAAATCCTGCCCTTAAAGTGTGAAATAATGTCATTTTAATCCTTCAAATTTTGAACTGTTTAACTATGAACTTCCTACTGATGACTTCATAGTACACAATCACATGCATTATGCTGTCTGCTTTAAGACAAGCATTTTAAAAGAAAGCTAGTAGCAAGTAAAATGAAGTTCATTATAGGGTTTGAGGCACAGCAAAAAAAGTTATTAGACCTGTTAGGCAGAAACACAATGATATTCGAATGTTGAAATTCTGCCATATTGAAGAAGGAGAGAACATTTGTCTTGGAGGATGATTTAGAACACTTCAACCTGTCTTTCAGAGGACCCATTGGTTTCCTACATTGAGGCAGTCCCAAGGGTGATGCATTGGCCTGTGCAGAGGAAAGGTGGTCAAAGGGCAAAAAGCTTTAATTTATTTCCTGTCTGTAATCAGTTTACACTTTCACACAAATGAAATGCATCTCTCACTGAAATCAACAACAAAACCTCTGTAAAGAATGCATGTGTTTTTGTGTCTTTGTGAATGCAGTTATATATGTGTGCATATAATTATGCACACACACCAGTAGGAAAAGCTCTGATCACATAATTTAAAAAATTTAAAACAATAGGAGGTATGAAGTCATGGTTTCTGCCCATGAAATCAGTGCTAAGTGATTGATTATGTGGCTTCCTTCCAAGCCTTGTAGAGCAGCACAAAGCATGTGTGCAGTTTAGGTAAGGTAGATCATGTGCATATGAATAGCATTTACAAGCCCAATATGTGTTTATGTGTGTGTGGGGAGGGCTAATGCATTGCAAATACATTTCAGAGTGCTGCCATAAGAAACTGCCAAGTGCCACCCCTGTTACTAGAGTTTCTTCTTTAAAAGCAAAGCCATGTACCTTTTACAGCTGATAACAATCACAGTAGTGCTCTGCAATAGTGATCACAAGTGAAGTGATGGGAAACAGTCTGATCTTCAAAGAGCCTGCCTTTATTTAGACACTTAATTTCAGTGAACTTTTATAAGTAAGAACTGTGCCTGTGGGTATTAAAACTGCTGTGTGTAGGCTTCATACCGCAGTGGGTCCCTGGGAAGCTTTTATCAATGTGTGGAGATAATAACACGGAGGTTTGATTCTCATTTCAGATATATACCAATGCACAGAGCTGAGTCACTGATTTCAGTGGGGTTATTTACAACCCATGCCAGTGTAAACAGGAGAACCACCATGGCTGCAATCAGAGGTTGCTGTCTGCTGGCTCTTGAGTGAAGTTTTTTTCTTCTGGAAAGCACAGCATAATCATTACACAGTCAAAGAAGGTCAGTGGAACTTTGAAGCATCCATTATTTTTCTGGGAGGCCTGGCAGGATAAGAGAAGAAGGTTGTGAAGATCAAGTCACTAATGGCAAAGGAAGGAGGTCTATCACAACAGGGAGGTTTAGTGTGACTATCAAACAAAACCAGTTAGACAAGTGTGTTTAAAAATGTCTCTCCATCTTTTCAACTTTGCAGTTTAACTCTGCAGAGTTTCTCTGACAAGAGTGAAGGAATTATATTTGAGACAAAGGTGTCAAACAGAACTACCTAACAAAAAAGTAAACAATAAAGGCAACAAAAATAGAAAAGAAGAAAGATCAGGAAAGGAATAAAACAAGGAGAGATTGAGGAAGGAGAGAGATATTGTCTTTTCTGCCAAAACCAACATATCTTCTCACTCAGGTCTGGGAGTGTTGCCTAGAGAGCAGTTCAGTAATGGTGACAGAACATCTCTTTGTGTTTCAGACACATAGTTGCATTTACATACATTCAATACAATTTTGCTTTAAAAACCAGGAACTTCAGACAACATTCTGAGGTATATTTATAGCCCAACACATCACCAATTATTTAATTTACATTTCCATAGTAACTATTAGCAGCAACTAGGCAGAGGAAATGTGTGCAGCTTTTGTTCCACAATTACCCTGCCACATAGCCAGTGCCAGATGCACCTGTGGGACTTTTTCCTACTGTTATATCATTCTGTCATGGTATTGCTGAGAGTCCCTGGCTCTGTACATAAAATATAAAAAGAAAAGTCTATTCCCTAATCCAGAGAGATGGCAATTCTTATTTACAGTAAGCTGTGAAAGGCATGCAGATACATGAGGGGTGTGCACCTAAGGAAGGGAGTAAGGTGACAATAACCATGCGTTTTCTTACACACATATAAAATGGTCACAATGTCCCCCAAGCCAAATGCCAGTGACCTGGCAGCATTGTGACAGGGCAAGATGTAAGAGAGGGATTTAGAACACAAAAAGTTGAAAACATGAGGAATGGTGACAGAGAATTTCTTTAACTTACATTATTGTGGAAGTTAAGGAATACTACCAAGAAAAAGGACCTTTGTCAAGAAAACAAAGCAACTGTGTCTTTTTACAGTACTAGGAAAATACTCTTTGATTTTTTTTTTTTTTTTTACAGAAAGTCCAGACAAAATGGACAGAGGTACTATAGGAGTGGGAAGGGTAATCAAATTGTACTTTCAGACATTGGTAAGGTTTCAAAAAGATTTTTGGAGCTTGTTTTCTGCTACCCACTGAGGTGAACACTGAATTCCAGTCCTGAAGTCAAAGGTGGAAAATGGTGATTTTTAATGCCATAAATTTTCTCTGCAAACACAAGTTTCTCTTTTCACCATCAACTATAATTTTCCCCTCACTGACCATGAAAAGAAGTGGTTGCCTCAGGTAATTATGTGTACAGGAAGAAATTCTCACTGCCTTCTGAATATCACCAATAACACGTTTAAATGATTTACTGTACCTTGTAATTGGTTCTCTGAAAATATGAATATTTTACTGCCACTGTGGAAACTCTCCACAGTATCTATAATAGTGACATTCTACAGGACATGATTAATGAGTTTTATTTTTTTTTGCTCTGTCTGGAAGTAAGAAGTTCTAAAAGTATTTTCTTTTAGAGAACATGCAAAGAGATCATAATGTGCATCTGGTCAATGTATGAGAGTTTTCTGAAGGATCAAGCAACCAAAATAATGCAGCAAATGTTAGAAACAAGCTATTGTGCATAAAGCAACACCACCCTATTATCATAAACTTCTCTATAGCTTATTTGGGGAGGAGGATTTTGCCTGTCTCTGAGTATATAATGTGAGAACAGGAAAGCAGAGAAGAATGTCTGTGAAAGCTGAAGGCTACTTTACTGTAGTAGGTGCCTTTGAAATTCCTTACAAATTTACGTGGGACAAAATACTACAAAGGTGAGGTGAGCCTCTCAGTATTCTGGGCAAATGTAAAAGAAAGTCATCTTGGTAAAGTATATTGGAATTGAGATGATGCTAAACACTGAGTTAGAAACTTGCCCTGGGAGGTTTGCAACCTTGAGAAGATATTTTGCTATCCTTTTCTCCTTGCTTAGAACAGAAAAAATAGAGGATGATGAAACAAACCGTCTCTGTTGAAAACTCTTTGGGCTTTTTTTAAAAAAATCTAATTTCTAGATCACGTTAGGAAGGCTTCTTAAATGGAATTATTAATAATGTGAGCAATTTCCGGTTCCTTGGCACCCAACATAGTTCACAATCCTGGATGAAGCACCCATGCTCACTTATATAATGCAGGGAGAGAGTTTTAGAGATGGGGTTTATTATAACAGAAATACAAAGGGGAGTAGAATTGTTTACATCCTGCCTATGACAGGCAGTTAACTTCTCTGAGGCAGAAGTGGGAACCACTTTCATAATAAGGAACTGAACTTAATTATTTTCAACGTTCAAAAGGAAATTGTTTATTCCAAGAGATGAGTGGAAGTGCAAGACTTAATGTCCTGTTAACCACAAGACTGGTAGCAAGAGTACATATGAAGGTATAAGAGAGTTAAACACTGACCTTAGGGCTTTGTTTTAATAACATCAGGAGGTGGCTCTGTGTTGGCTTTACCACTATGCCCCATGGAAAAAATCTGACTTTGCATTTGCTAGTTATTTACAAGCTAGGTCATAGTCACATATGCCTACTATGAACAGACTGTCTGATTACAGGAATATGCAAAGCATTAGAGCATTTAAAGGAAAAGGCATAGACAGAGGGGCACATGGAAAATAGGGAGAAAAGACAATGGAGGATAATGCATGACAGATCGTGCCAGATCAACCTGGTCTCTGTCTTTGCTGGCATAGCAAACACCGTGGACAAAGGAAAGAGAGAAAAATCTTAAAGGATAAATTCACCTGCCCCTAAATACAGTAGGGGATGATAATGATGCCTAAAGATTTTAACCTTTTTTACATATTTGTAGCTTTGTAGATTTTTAATATATAGCTGTGTAGTTTCTAGCATTTTTTTTACACTTTAGAATAGTAATTACTCTTTCTCGCACATCATGTCACCTTCTTAAAATTCTATTTAGTCTTATTTTCAAGAAAAGAATTTCTAACAAGGACATCCTGTTTTGCACCAGCATTTGGGAGACATAACAGGGCTAAGAACCCCTTGGAGGGATTCAGTGGGGCAGGTCCAAGGGTGGGTTACCAGGGCAACTTGTCTCCTGTTGGGTTTACTTGCCAGATATACTAATTAATCATACTTTTAAAAACTGTGAAAATCTGATGCCACATGTGTGCATAGCTATATTTTGTGCACCTGAAAGCTTTCATTAAAAGGTTGACCGTTATGTTATCAATCCTAATATTGTTTGGAGGGTTTTCCTTCTGATTCTAGGCAACAATAAAGGACAATAAAAGAGCTGCAAAGCAGGTGAGAAACCGACTAACTGGGAGACTGCTAAAAAGAGAACAGCGTTGTTGGGAGAAGGTAGCTATCCTCAAGGAGAGGTCTTGAGGCCAATTATATGTAATGTTTTTATTGGTGACCTTGGCACAAAGAATAACTGTGCCCTGATAAAATCTGCTGATGACACAAAGCTGGGAACAGCAATCAATAGAGAGAAGCATCAGAATATCATACAGGAAGAGCTGTATGACCTTGAGAACTGGAGTGATAAGAAGGATAACATGTAGTATCAAGTACAAGGTCATGCAGCCAGGGATTGAGAAGATGAATGACTGCCATAAACTGGAAATACAACAGATGCAAATAAGAAAGGAGGGCAAACATGCAAGTATTAACCATAGAATACCTGTGAGCCACTTAAAGGTTATGCCTGTCAACAGAGTACATGCAAAGTGTTTCCAGTGATGCTAGAAATGGACAAAATCTTTACTCAAATGTTTGAAACTTTTTTTTTTGTTTAGTATATTCAAGTATGTACATGAAAATTAACCAAAAAATTAAAACTAAGTAGGTGCTGCCATGAAAGAGGGGTCTCAAGACATTGATGTGTGTATGAGTTAGTTCCAATTTGGAAAGGATGCAGATTTAGTAGTTACCAAAAGGTAGTATCTACTAGGTGCTTGCATGCCTGCTCTCACTTCATGGTAAGTTCAAGGTAGTTGTTCTTAATTCTCACTGAACGATAAGCTGTGTTGAACTTCGAAAGAAGAAATATTATGGAAGCAGTCAGGAGATAATGACATGTATATATAAAGGCATGAGTTCTTCAAGTAGTCAAGCCATAAAATCTTTTTTGCTCAATCTGACCAAACAAGATTAAATGGATTCAAGATGATAGGATTGGTCTGTAAATATGAAAAGAAAGTAGACATCGTAGTTGAAGAAATGTTTTTTGAATTAAAGAACAAAGTACCTTTAATATCTAATACTATTTGATTAGCTATATTTTGAGTGGAAATTATTAAATAGTTTCTGATCACAGGAAGGGTGGGTGGTCACAAGTTTCCCAATAAGAATACTAATAGCAAAAAAAGTAACTGGTTTTTGAGGTACAATATGAAAAGATTTTCTTAATGACTGTCACCACTGTGTTTGTTAGCAAGGAGTTAGTAAAGTGTTCCATGTGTGTAAAAGGTGTGAGATGGATATTTGGGTTGTAAGAGTGTCTCAAGGAATGAGGCAGTTCTCTGGAAATCATTCCTTCACTTTTCTGCTTTTCTAATACTTGATTATGGCAAATAAAGGCTTGGTGCAATGCTCTTCTGTGTTCTACTATTCTAATCCTGCTCCCAAATGTCTTATAGTGCTCTTGAGCATTGTAATGAAAAGAATAGATGACTTGAGCCTGTTTGACAAAAATAGATCCTCTGTCTATTAATAACACAGTGAGTAAATGAGCAGTGAGTGTATGACTGAGCACAGATGAATTTGTGTTCCCTTACATACTAGTGTGTTTTTCTCATTTATATTTTCCATCTGATTTTTAAAATATAACCATAATGAATCTTACTTTTCCTGTCCCACTGCAATAAAAAAAATGTTAAAATGGTGACTTGTTGGACTAATATTTATTGAAACATCATAATAAAATTATTCACAACTATAAATAATATAAAATGAATAAAAATGCATTTAATAATTCCATACATCATTCCAACACATGACCAAATGCACTTGGGTAGCACGAAGAAAATATAAAATTGGGAATTTCCATGAACACAGATGAAAACCAGATGCTCACATTCTGTATTCAGGGTCTCTGCCCTGGAAGGTAAAGCAATAAGAAAACTTGGCAAAGACAACCAAAAAGATGTGTTTCCACCAAGTGTAAACAGCTGAGTAAACAGTTGTCTGTTGGAACTCTCTCCATTCATCATGTTTCCATGGATACAGCAAGACTGTAAATTATCTTAAGGCATATATTTTTGACTGTTTTTTATAGAGACCTCAGTCTGGGAAAGCAAACTATTATCTGCTCAACATTAATCACAGAGCTAGATTATTAAATAGAGAAAATGAAGGCAAAGAATAGATGATTCACATGACTTCAAAGATGCCTGAAGAGAGTTGACACAAAATGAACACAGGCTACAGACGGACTTTCTGCATGTCTCACTGTAAACAAATGGGGCTGTTAAATCACAGAGGAAGCTTCAAACATCTCAGCAAATTGTGTAGACCAAGAAGCAGGAAGAAATGTCTGATGCTGATTGCTGGGAATCTCAAAAGAGCAAAATCAAGCTGCTGAAAGCTCAGCATTATTTCTCCTGAACGTTTTGCCTATGAAGATCAGAAACATGTTACTTCATGCTTCATTTTCCAATCCTTATTGGCTGAATGAAAAAATTATTAGATAGTATCCCATCCTTTTTTCCTGCATTTGTCTGAGTTGGTTAAATCCATGAACTCATGGTATGTTGATTTTTTGAATTTTGTTTTCATGAAACATCAAAAATATGTTCAATATTTCCCATGGTGGGGGTTTTTGAAAAACTTAACTTGTAAATTTTAATTACATTAATGGAAATGTCTGAAAATTAATCTACATTTATGTAGAATATGTTTCTACATTTTTAAATTACTTTGTCATAGTTAGAACATATGGTATTAATGAAGATGATGATTAGCAGAGATTTAAATCATCTTTTATCCCCTTCCAGTTCACGTTGTTTCTCTCCTATTTGTTTTCTCATGGCATAGCTTTATAGCTCAGTTTCCACCAAACCCATTTTAATAAAAATTTTGGACCAACTAGGTAGTAATAACAGTTTGGATCAAGGTGATGACAGCTAATTTGTTGACAAGCAATTTAACTTACCTTCTTTATAAAGAAATTTTAGGAATACAGCTGATAGGTTTCTTTGCAAATAAGTCAAGAGCACTCAGCATCAGAAAAGAGGCAAAAAAAATTAGATTGCACATTTTGCTGCTCTAAATTTTTTTTGGTGGCGTATTATTTCTATCTAATCCTTGTAGTCCAAAACTTAATACTTACAAATAAAGAAATATTACCAAAGTAAGGTCAACTCCACAAAGTTTACAACCTGCATATTTTAAGGTATAAATGTTAATCTGCCAAATCAGTCTGCAAACAACCTGATAATTAAAAAATAATGTGTGAGTGGCAGTTCTTGGCTGAAAATCATGCATTACAATTTGATACTTTCTTTTAAAATTTTCTGTTTCTATAAATTAAGTACTAGGCAGTGTGATGTTTTAGCTATCAAACTAGACATTTTACTCCTGTATCTTCATGTTATATAACCCTACAGAACTAATACATGAGAAATGTTTTCCTAGAGGAGAAGATAGGCTGTGCCTGAGCTATATTAGATAATTGTAGTGCTTCTTAAAGCAAAATTATTATTTTCAGAGTGGCTTTCTCAGTAAGGTGAGGTCACAAAATGTACTATAAATCATTGGGCCTAAACAAAATTTGACACTGTTTTAAATTGACTTATAAGCCATGGAACAATTAACAAGAAAAATGACAAAAGATATTTTAATTTTATTAGTTACTGAGCAAAAAATGGCTGTGAACTTCTGAAGTTATTCTATCAAGAGAAGGGTTTTTTTCTAACCATGAGAAGGTGAGTGGTGACAGACTTTTTAGTAGGACCTGTAGTGACAGGACAAAGGGTACTGATTTTAAATTAAAGGAAAAAATTAAATTAAATTAAATAAATTTCTACTAGATATAAAAGATTTTTTTTAAAGTGAGGGTGGTGAAACACTGGCACAGGTTACCCACAGAGGTGGTAAATCCCCCAGCCTGGAAACATTCAAGGTGCAGCTGGATGGGGCTCTGAGCAGTCTGGTCTAGTGGAAGGTTTCCTGCCTAAGACAGGGAAGTTGGACTAGATGACCTTTAAAGGTCCCTTCCAGTACAAACTATCCTATGATTTAGTGATTACTTTCTGTTCATAAGTCCAGGAGTTAATTTACAGATTTTAAATCATCATAACAAAATAAAAAGCACTTTAAAAAAAATAAATTCTAAAATTACTAAAATCTCTATTGAGAAAAGAATGGATTGACTCAGTTTGGCACTTCAAATTTAAAGCATTTGATTCCTGGACAAGACTTCATTAAATGTCCATTTGTGATTACATTGCATGCAAGATTTTGGAGCAGAGGTAGTCTGAATCTATAGGAAATGACCCAGGCTTCTGACTTGACACATTTTTATCCTTATTTTTCCTTTTGAAAATTCTTTATTCCACACCTTGAGAATCACAAAACTAGGACAATCCAAGATAAATTTGCATCAAATGCACACAATCCCAAAGGATTTCAAGTTTCCTTTGTAAGTCAATGGGAGATAATTTTGTTTGGGGAGCTGAGGATGACCCTTGAGTACAAAGCTGATAACCAGAGGATTTCAGAAAAACATGGTGACTCTTACCAAGAGGCCAATGACACAAGCATGAAGAGTGCTGAGGGAGGGAAAGGGCAGGTCCCTCAAGATATTTTAGCATTCTAGTCACAAGCTTATTTCCATGTGCTTTGCATACTCCAAGATCTTCTTTGCAGAGTCAGGATTGAACCAGCCAGGGGAAAACTTGGCTTTTAGACTGGTGACAGCTGTACCAGAAATGTCCTTCCTTGCATTTTAAGATCTACTTGGCAATTTTGTACTCATGTTTCTGAGGTTGAAAGGTCTTTCAATTTTATTATTAAATGGATACTAAGGTGGTGTTTTTGACAAGAAAATGAAGACAAGCAGTATCTGATAAGCAAGAGCTTTGTGAAACACAGCCATTGTGTGATGTTTGTCCCAAATGGGAGGATTTGTTTTCACATCTGAAGGTAAACATAAAAGACAGAAAGTGTCAGGAAAAGGGCAATTTCCTCTGAGAGGACACAAATCACCACTCACAGTGATTCTAAAAGGCTGAAGAATTCTTTTAAAAAAAGTTTTTGAATAGTACTTTTAATTTATATGTGATTTATAAAAATACTTTGAAAATATGCTTCTTATGCAGTGCTTGAGTTCTGACCTCACTTGATGACTTGAGGCTGTGGCTCCTGGCTGAGACCCTGCCCTGCCTGCCCTGTCCTCAGCCCCAGCTTCTGTGGGGAGCCTGGCCTGGGGGCTGCATGCAGCCTTGTCCCCATGGCTGCCCACAGTTCCAGTTTGACCTCCAGACCCTTCAGGGAGCTGTGGTTGATACATAACTGCAGATCTTAACAAATATAAGCTCTTATTAAGAAGTTGATTGAATATGTACATATTTCAGATTACCTATTTCTCAATGCAAGAAATAAAATGTTTTCAAATTTGGTCAGATCCAATAGACTAGAACAGTAGAAAAGGACATTTTCTTATCCCTCATAAATTATGCACAATTTAAAGGTCTTGTATAGATTAAATTATAGTGCTTTCATGCAGGAAAATTTTAAAGACAAATATAAAAGGTAAAAAGACATTATTCTAGTTTACTCCAGAAGTGTCTGCCTCTGTTTCAATTTTGAGAGCTCATGTCAGTTTTCTGATTCAAATTAGGCACAGTGCTGTTTACATTTAATTTATGTTGATGTGGAACTTGGCCATTGAAAGCTAAAAATGTACAGCTTCTACTGGAGATCTGCATCTATTTTTTTAGAATCCGGCCCTGAGCTAGATTTGATAGGAGCTCTTCTGTCTGCAGGTGCGTGCAAACATACCTAGGCAGACACAAAACACCAACAGCAAATGTGACATAAACAGCTCCCAGACTCTTTTCCATATCACTGCTAAGACAAGAATTTCACTTCCTAGGTAGAGCATTCCCATGGAAGTCAATTTATGGATCCAGCAAAAATAACCTCTCTCTGCTGAATACAACACTGTTAAGTTATAGGGCTAAAAATGTGTCAGGCCTAATTCCCCTCTATTTTAAGGCTCCTCTAAAAGTGGAAGCTGTAGAAGACTTACCAGGACAGCAAGCAGAACTAAATTTTAGTCTAAACTATGAGTCAAGACTAGTTCAGGGCTTGGGTTCCTTCTCTTATTGAAAGGGGAAGGCAGGACAAAATGCAGAAAGTGCTGGAGGAAGGACACCAGAAAATCAGAGGTGCTGATCATGAGAAATCTTTAGGGAAAGGCAGCTCATGGAATAACACCACTGTGCTCCACACATTGACTATGTCTTCAGGAGCAGCAGCCAGTGCTTTTCCAAAGACAAATTAGGGACAGAAAATTCTGCAAAAGCCATTACCCCATGTCCTTGTGAGAAATGACGCCACCCCTTAATATTAAACCGTGATTGTGATTAGGAAAACTGGGTGTTACCACCTGGTTTTAGACATCTGCTAGTTCCAATTACTGTGCCAAGTACCAGCAATCCTCTAAAGAACAGTGCCTCCATGAGCTGCATTTTTCTTTTGGCAGATGTAGAACCAGCTGATGTTAGAACATATCTCTTCAGTGTAGTAATATCCAGTTCAGTCTGGCCACTCCCTGAAGTAACATGAATTGTGGCACCTGTGGGCTCCAGCTTATTGGTAATCAAAATACCCACCTTAATCTTTCTTTAAGCGCTTGCCTCTAAATTTTGAAAATGGGGAATATAATACAGCCTGCAGCACATTTCACAGCTACCTGGTCCACTGGGAGGATTTATGGGGACTTTGTGTGGTGATGGCATTAAACACAAGCTATTCAAGCTAGGTCTGTGAGCTAGGGAACTGAGAGAATTTATTGAGGTCCACCATGAAAAAGGGAGAGAATGGAGATTAACACTGGATTCAATACAAAGGATGCCTCTCTCTTTTATACTCAGGGAGATCATACAGGGGCTGTGGATTTAGTAGCTTGGTTCTTGTGAAACTTCTGGCATTGCATGCTGTAATGTCTCTGTATTGCTTGAAAATATATTCTTGGATATTTTGGACTTTCAACATATTCCAGATGTAGTATTAGTAGTGGTATATATGTATGTCTGAGAATAATGGCTATTTGAGCAACCAGAAAATAGCAAGATAGATAATTATTCATTGAAAAAAGGCACAAAAATCTGCAGTGGATGCTATTCATATGATATTGTTTAGCCATTTATAGAGCTGGCTTAATAAAACACTTGTGAATAAGCAATGCAAAAATTGCCAAAATTTACAATGACTTCTTTATGAAAGATATTTTCCCTAGCTGTAAATAGAATTTGGATCTAAATCATTGCCTCAGAATGCAACATGAATGCTGAAAATGAAGGGCTCCTTTATATCCACTGCCCTGGTTTTATCACTTGAGAACTCTAGATAAAGGACTGAATATACAAAAGAAGCAGGTGATAGGTATCTAAGGAGAAGTTTAAGATGGACTTTGTAAGTTTATGTTTCTGACTACGATCCTTGCTCCATTACAGTCACCTCTTGGCCTCCATGGGTACTATATTTTTCATTTTATTGTGTCTCAGGCACTATAGTTAAGTTTCTAAATGGACCCAAAGCTGTCCTTATCTTTTTGAAACAAAAGCTTTCATTACCTGACAAGAAGAAAATGAAGTCTTCACCCTCACAAATAGACTCTGTCAGCCATTCTTTGTAAAATTAATGGATTAACATACAGGTACGTCCAAATAAAAAGAAAAAGAAGTATCATGTTGGATATCTTTTATGTAATTTATTCAGGGTGCTAAATGAGAAACTTTCAGGCTTCAGCATCCTTCCAGGTCCCAGGGCCTTTAATGCATTTTGTTCAAAGTACTGTGTTTCTAATACCTGCAGAAACAGTGTTGTGCAGCCTTACAGTGTCAATGCCTGAACCTTGTTTGGGCAGTCACATAGACACTTGAAGAGACTCTTTTCCCTGTTAAATGGCTCTTACTGTGCTGCAGACCCTCAGACGTATGGTGACAGTGCCTAGTTGAGAAGAACAAACAGGGCACAGAGTCACAGCATGGGGTTTCACATCCTTGCTCATCTTAATCTTTCTCTAAGATTTTTAGCTTTTCTATTTCCAAGAGGATGCATAAAAATTTACCCATCAGTTTTTAGTTATTCCAGGATGGTACTTTCACATCCCCTCTTACTGTAGCTCTTCAGTTCAATAATATTAGTCAAAGAGAAACCTGAGTTTTGTCATCCCACAGTCCTGAGGGACCATAACCTGAGATTCAGCTATTTGTGACCAAGAATTCAAGGTCCAACTCTGATACAATGCATATGCATAACCTTTGCTCAGACCTCTGAGGAAGTCCTGGAGGCCATCTCTAGCCATGTGGATGACAAGGTGACCACGCATAGTCTGCATGGATTCACTAAAGGTAAGCTATGCTTGACCAACCTGATCACCTACTACAATAAAACAATTACCTGGATAGATGAGGGGGAAGCAGTGGATATTGCCTACCTCCACTTCAGTAAGGCTTTCAACACTTACCTCTCACAATATCCTCATAGGCAAAGGCAGGAAGGTGGACTGAGTGAGCTGGCAGTGAGGTGGATTGAGACCTGGATGAGCAGCCAATGCCAGAAGGTTGTAACCAGTGGCACAAATACTAATTGGATGCCTGTTGCTAGCCGAGTCCCCCAAGGTTCAATACTGGGTCCAGGTTTTTTAACTTATTAATCAATGACATGGATGAAGGGGCTGATGCCTTCTCAGCAAGCTCCCTGACAACATGTAGCTAGGAGGAGTCCTGGTGGTGTGTGCTGGGGTGCATTGGGAAAAGCACTGGCAGCAGGACAAGGGTGGGAATCCTGCCTTTCTACTGAGCTCTGGTGAGGCCACATCTAGGGCTCTGTCCACTTCTGGGCTCCTGGAGCAGGTTCACTGGAGGGCAACAAAGATGAGCAAGGGGCTGGAGCATCTGTTTTATAAGGAAAGGCTGAGGGGACTGGGTGTGCTCAGCCTCGAGAAGAATCAGCTGAGGAACCACATCAATGAATGTCAGTATCTGGAGAGAGGGTGTCAAAAGGATGGAGCCAGGCTTTTCTTGGTGGTGCCAGGCAATGGGACAAGAGGAAATGGGCAGAAATTGATGCATGGAAAATTCCACCTGAATATGAGGAAGAACTTTACGGTGCAGGTGACTGAACATGGGAACAGATTGTACAGAGAGGCTGTGGAGTCTCCCTCGCTGTAGATATTCAAGAACCATCCAGATACAATAATGTGCCATGTGCTTGGGGATGACCCTGCTTGAAAAGGGAGGATGGACCAGATGACCCTCTGTCATCCCTTCCAGCTTTATCCATCCTGTGATTCTGTGATTGCAATTCTGTGTTTGTGATTGCAAAGTGTAAGAAAGGCCATGGAGTCATGCCATGCACAACAGAAAAAAGGCAGAAAGGTGTGAGATTGTTGAGACTGGGCTTATTGCCAGGTCAAGGGTTCAGGAGGAGAACCCTCAGCTTGGAAAGATTGATGTTTTCTGAAGGAAAAAACCCCATAGATTTGGAAGATGGCAAGTCAGTAGCTTGGAGGATCTTCTCTTGGAACCAGTGGAAGTCAGATCTTCCCCAAATAACGGATGCCTACTGGTTCAGCAAACATATTTTACTGGGGTGATGAGCTTATTAATTTTAGGCTTTTTTGTGTTTACTAACAAATAAATAGCTTTTTTATATGTGACCTGATGTTTAACCTGCTTGCAAAATCTTTTGTACCTGAAAAAAGCCACTTAAATGAAGTGATGTAAAGTGATTTGATGATCACACCTAAAGCCTACCTGGAAAAGTCAATGAGACTCTCTAACTTCCCTCTAATATTTAGCTTTGACAATAACTGAAAGAATATGTTATCATCATATGAAGCAGAGCAGTATTTAGTGGAAAGACTTGAGCTTGTAGCTCTAGTTTTATTCAGGAAAGAAATTTGAAACTCACTCCCAGGAGAGTGTAAAAGCTGGCTCAACTCTCAAAGAAATCTGTCTTGCTGTCTCTTGTGGGCATTTTTGCAAGAGAAGAGTCAGCTTCACAGGATCCTAGCTGGAGGAAGATGTGGAGAGAGACGGTCAGACACTGCAGCCAAACATCTTATTCCTTAAGCATAAATAGATCCTTATTCATATAGCTTTGAGGATCTTTTTTACATTCTTGGTACCTGCACTCCAAAGTACATTTGAGTTTTTTTCTCTGATCTGATAATTATTTATATGTATGATTTACCTTAAGCATAAAGGGAATATTTGTACGTTTTAAGTTACCTACATGATTAGCATCTTTACTAAAGGAGAACTGCTCTATAATGTAGTTGTCATTAAATTGAAAGCATAATTTAACCCAACCAGCAGAGGGTCCTGCAAACTTAGGTGAGTTTAAATGTCTACTTCATAGCTAACCTCTCCTTTGAAAAAATTAGTTTTCATGTCTTAACCAAAATACTATAAAACACAAGGTTTCTTTTCTTTCCTTGTATTAAGGCAAATTCACTGCTCTGAGTCACTATATTTTTTGTTTCAACAATGAACTGGATGTGACAGCCAACTTGCATTAAATCTCTGAAAATAAGATTGCGTGATGAAAATTCTGTCAGACTCCTATCTGTAGTAACGTTAGTGGGTACCACTTTAACCAGGAAAAGTACTTTCAACTTATTTACTGAATATGAGATCAGGTGGCCATTTCTAATTCTAGTTAAAATATGCAGTCATGCATGCGTATGAGACTCAAATGGCCTTTTAATAAGTTTATAATTTGGTTATCTCTCTGAGCAGACTTAAGAATTGATCTCAAACACAACATTTTTATTAATATTTTTAATGTTGGATAAGCTACTTGGAACAACCTTTTTATTAGAGTTATTACTGTTGGGTTTATCTGGAGCACTTTTCAAGTTTTCATTATTGGATTTTAACTCATGTAGCTAGACTTCATCTAAATTGTAACCTTTCATTATCACTGTTACACTGACTTCTACAAGCCTTCAAGGTCTAATTGACCTTTATATATGGAGGCATTTCTTTCCTCTGTGTTATAAAGGTGATCCATATGTGTTATTAAATCATAATTATTTTGATTGACCTTACATTTACAAAAGAAGAAAACACATCATAAAGGTGGAACTAGAGAACTATCTCTACCTTTTTCTTATTGTTTATTCCATAGAGCTGTTTATGTATATTGTTATTGTATGCTTTTGTAAGCAACATGGGTCAAATTTTAATCTGGCATTTGGAGAAAAACATCAGAGTTGTTGTCTTATGTGCTTGTATATTTTGAGAGGACCCTAACAAAAATTTAGAAAAAGAAAGTCTGATTTTTCATTCTTTGTTTGCTTAAAAAAAAATTGTTTGTTTGTTTTTTTTTTATTATTATTATTTTTTTATTTCAAACTGCAGATATATTAACAAAGTGGAATCCAATTCAACTTACATTAAAAATTCTTCTCATTTTTTAAAATATACAATCATTATAAAATACCAAAGTAAAACATTTTAATTGTCTTTATTCTGTCTACCACTTAACATTTTTTGCATTAACTTCTGGTCAGTAACCAAGTTTGCTTATTAAGAAACAGTATTTTGGTTACATGATAATTGGAAAACAGCTGCAAATAGTTTGTATGTAGAAATTTTATTTTTTCCTTGTGAAAGCTTTTAATGATAGTCATTAACAATGTGATAAGTGATCCCAGGAGAAAATGATATTTTATATTTTTTCCTCTGCTTCTCCCTCCCCCTCTTTTTCTTTGGCATCTGGATTGCACTTTAGCTCCTTACCCTTCCAAGTTTGTAAAAAAAAGAGAAAGCATTATTTCTTCAAATTTTTCATTCAATTGATCTTTGTGAGAACTTAGGTGAGCCCACAAAGCACATGCAATTGCTATTCAGAAATCAGCAGTGCATCAGGATCAGTTTCTAACCTCAGTGTGTTGGCCAAGGCTTGGACGAATGCCAAGAAGGAGCACCACATACTTACCCTTTTCTGGTACTTTTCCTCAAGGTACTGGTCACCATCAGAGACAGGAAATTGAGCAAAAAAAATCCTTGGATTGGAAGTTTTCCAGTGATTTATCACTTGGCTGAATTTGTGTAAGTTTTCACAGGTTTGACAAAACTTCATGTCACCCTTATGAATTAACTCTTCTGAGTGATGTCAGCAGCCACCTTGGAAGCATGAGGTCAGCAGAGCCTCCAGTGTGACTGCCAGGCTTCATGGAGGTAAAGCTGTGTATTGCATCTGCTCTCACTATTAGAAATGACTGCATCTCTTCCCAGAAAAAACTAACTGAACATAGGCATCACCCAGCATGAAAAACCTCCAAAGATGAGATCTCTGTGCCCTGTCTTTGTCTGTGGTGCAAAGTGAGCACAACAGTGCTAGGAGGAACAGGGGATGCCATGGATTCAGCGTGCTCACTGATTAGTCACACTTGTCAATACTGGATCTGGTCTCCTTTGGCATTGTCTTCATCACAGATGACAGCATAGGCAACAAAAAAATCTTTCTTATATGGAATCTGAATTTATGTGGCCATGTCAGTTCAATTTTCTGAAACCATGGGGTCAGGTACATTCTTTGACATCTTCTGACCCCTGTAGGCTGCATCAATTCATCATGCACAGGTCCTGGCTGGATGAATTCAGAGGAGATGCTGTATATCTGTGCCTTTCCCTAATATATCTGTGCCTTTCCCTAACTGAACAGAGTAGCTTAGGACCAAGTGCTGGACCTTTTGGACACAATAGCATATCAGCTATTCCTTGTCTCCCAGAAAGGAAAGAGAGCAGTTTATGGAGGGCTGCCATTGCCAGAGGCTCAACTGACTCCAGTTTGGCCCATCTGGACTTGTGGATATATATGATATATATAATATATGTTTTTATATTAAGAGGTTTGAAAAATTAAAAAGACATAGTCATTTAAATGCACAAGACCTTTATTTAATGAAAACCATGTATGACTCATCAAGAATGTTCACCAGCAATTCTCTTTTGTATTCAAAACTAAACTGAATTTCTATTAAATGCATTTTATTAGCAACATCTGACTCTTATGTCAGCTACTCAATTAAGAAAGGCCTTTTTCTCCCTCTTAGGTTAATTGTGTTTTCCATTGCATTTAAAATACCAAGTTTTTTATTATAATTAGGTTTTGTTTGTATTCTGAAATTCAGATCATTTAGTCCAGGTCAAAAAGATAAATAAAGCATACAAACTTGCTTCTATTTTCAAGCAAAGTAGATATCAAAATGAATTATCACTAATCATCAATAGCCTGGTATCTAGAAATCATTTCAGCTTCACAATTTAGAATTTCCTCCATGGGTAATAGACAGTGCACAAGATTCACCTGGCACATGCATGTACAAGAGAGAAAGAGAGGGAGCACAAACTCCTTTCCCAGTCACATATTAAATCTGGTTCTAATGGCTTAATTTTTCAGATGAAAACTGGGAACCTTTGAACTGCTCTTGATATGCACAAGATTATTAATAAATGAACCATCAAAAGGTTGTATTCAGAGAATAAAAGTAAACAGTCAGTGCTAGAATGTCCTGTACAATTTGGTTTAGTTTGGGGTTAAATTTGGTGGTTTTGTTCAAATCTAGAACACATAATTTCTGCAAGCATTTTGAATGTTGCTAATTTGTCACTGAATAGTAATAGTATTGAATCAAGGCTAAAATAACTACCTCATCAGCTAATTTAAGCATGCAACCCCATTTTGCATACTACACATCTATATAAAATATATAGAGATAAATTTAGACATAGACATATAAATATTTGCATATCATTGGTGTCAATTCAATTTTCTGTCAAAGTCAAGCTTGGCACAGATGATTCTGGGTCACCATCGTTAGAGAAAATAATTAGAAGATGCTAACTTAAAGCATTAAAAAAATCAAAGGGGAAGTTGTCAATAAATGAGATTCATTTTGAAGTCATGACAGTTAAAATTCCTAAGCTTTTCTCTGAACTCTTGAGAACCAGAAGTTTATGTTTTTTCTAATGAAACTAAAGATTCTCAGGTGATGTGGTAGCTCTGGAAGCAAAAGATTTGGGAAAGTGAACATCTCAGCATTAACAAAATCCATGCAGAGCTGAACACTGCCATCTATCTATCTATCTATCTATCTATCTATCTATCTATCTATCTATCTATCTATCTATCTATCTATCATCTCTGTCTGTCTGTCTGTCTGTCTGTCTGTCTTTTTCTGTCTCTGTAGTGTCTGTGTGCTGGAGGTGCTTTAAGCAGGCAATGTTCTTTGTTCCTTGACTTTACTCAAACATGATACTCTGCAGCCCAAACCACTGAGTGATAAAGCGGCTTCAGCTTCAAAAATGAATTATTGTTCCAACTGAATATATTAATCTAGTTGTATCCTATGTTGTAGTGACTGTTTTCTCTAATCTTGTGTTGGTACTACTGTAATGTACAAAACCACATGACTAGCAGAATGGTGCTGCTACATGGATAAATATTCTATAAGTGCTGCTAATTAACAAAGCCACATATGAAACAGCTCTGGAAACTTCATAGTCCTCTAAATTCTGGTCTTTGAACATCATACACAATTGTTCAAATATGTGAATAGTTATATTTTATTTAAATATTAAGATTGGGCATAAATTAATGATGTCCAGTGACTTGAGATTCAAAACCAACTTCATTTATGGGTGAGGAGTTAGTAGATTGCTAAGCATTTCCTGATGGTCAAGGCCTTTGAAGGCATTGCAGTCTCCTTTGACCTCTCTCACTCTCTCTTGGATCAAGTTAATCCCTTTCTAGCAGGCTTGTCTCTCACTATGTTGCATGCCAGTTCCACTCCTCTCCTCCTGTCTCTCCAGAGTCAGTAAAACAAAGATGGACATACCACTCACCTGCTTGTTGCCAAAGCAGACCTTACCTCACAGAGTTTTCTTGCAGACAGTAATTTCTTTGCCAATATCCTTATATTTCTCTACACACAGACTTACCTCACCAGTATCTAGATATTATGCTGACAGACTTATTGGCTATGCTCAGGACAATGCAGTGGTATACCAAATGAAACAGAGCAAAAGTATTTCTAGACAGATGTAATTAGAAAGTAGGAAAACAAATATAATTGAGAGGGAAAGCTGATGTTTAAATTACAAAACAGTATGAAACCCCCTCTTTGGTGCAGTTTGTGCTGAAGAAGCACAGCCTATGCCTTACAGTTGTGTGACATAAAAAGAACACAGTGCAGCAGCTCTGCTTCCACATCCAGCTACTCCTCCTGAGGAAGAGGGCAGAACATAAGGTCTTCAGAAGACCATCAGGGAAGATAAATAGTGTAACCTTACTGAATCCTCAAGAGGTATTGTGGGTATTTTAAGAGCCTAAAAGTGCAGCTGTTGCTGACTGTGTAGGAAGCATGCACAGGTCCTGAGAATGAGACCTGCAGTTCTAGCTGTTGGTGTTTGTATAGGTTTTTCAACACAGAATAAGTGGGTATATACAAATTTTTGTGTTCTTAGAGGGAGAGGAAAACCAGATGTGGTTCTTTTAGCAAAAAGGGAGAAAAGAAAAAGGAGGTGTGGATGGGTAAACTACAGCAGCAAAGAGGGCAACGTTGGTTCTGTGGGAAAGCCAAAGTGTCTCACTGCATAGACAGAAGGGAATAGGGTGTTATTTCTTGCTGCTCATCACTGTGTGACTTTGCCTCATTCTTGTACTGAACTGCAAATTGACTCATCTGAGCTGTAACACAGCACAAGAAACACAGTGGAATTCACTCTCCTGACTGTCAGGAGACTAGATCAGTCTGGCATATTTCTAGCTGATCCAGTATTGCACTATGGCAGGATTACAGCATGCCAGTAGTACCCCAAAGTGTTATTTTCATGCAGCCACCCTAGAAGCAGCTACAGACAGGAATGACTTCCCAGATCTGAGATGCTGAGAAAGGAGCTGCCATTTCTCCATCTGTCTGCCCCTACCATGTTACCTCAGTTCCATCTCTGAGGATCAGGCTGCAAAGAAGGAGCCCCATGCCACAGTTATGCTGCTGTAAATGGCTTTGCACTGGCTCCTGGCAAGAGTCATTAAAGGCAAATGTGTACAGAGATAAGTATTTAACTTTTCTTTGTGCCTTGGAAAAACATTTCTCTGGTATTTAATCTTTTGAGCCTCTTTGTGCTTGCTTACCTTCAAAAGGATCTTAAACCTTTTTATATAAAGCGATAAGGAAGTAAGTTTTCAGGAAATAATGGGCTATCTGCAGACATTGTGAAATTCCTGTTGAGTGCAGGCTAGTCACCAAGTTGTTGAAAACCTGATTGCCTGAGGAGAGATATTTGCCTTTGCAAAACTCTTCAGGATACGAACTGAGCTGATTTAGCTTTGTGAACCTTCCTGCTCTTGGGTCTTAATCATATATGTAAATTGGCCAAACTAATTTTCCTCATAGCTAAGCCAGATTCAAACAGGGCTTCAGAAAGGCTTCTGAAACAAAGTTAACCTGTTAATGTTGATCACCAAAACCTTGTCAAGTGCATGGATTGTTTAGATTGCAGGTTCATGAATAAGGAAACAGGTTTAATTGTGAATTTGGGCAGTACTGAGCATAGCAGGATATTATTTGGTAATGGAGAAACACAGTCAACAGTGCAACATGTACAACATGAATTTAAATGATAGTATTGAGGCCAGAAAAAAATATAGTAAATTAAGTTATAGGAGATTAAAACATTTTTCCCTCTTATAGCTGTACTCTGCATGAAGATACAATTGAAATAAATGGCTCAGATATGGAGCTCTTAACCTCTTCGCTAATATACTGGAGTGTTCTGAAAAACACAAGTAGCTGAACAGATATGAAAAGCCTTGCATCTTGTTTTGTACACACTCCAATCTTAACCAAAAGAAGGGGTAGCTGCACTTCAAATTTGCCCATTAATTTAAATTTAAGTTGAAGACTTGATCCTCTAATTAGCATCGCTAATAATGACAGAATCATAAAATCCTAGACTGGTTTGTATTGGAAGGAACCTTAAAGATTATCTCAATTTCCCTGCCATAGAGGAATGCCATACACTAGATCAAGTTGCCTAAGGACCCATCAAGTGGCCTTGAACTCTTCCAGGGATGGGGCATTCACGACTTCTCTGCTCCAGTGCCTCACCCTCTCTTAGTGAAGAATTTCTTCCTGGTTTAAAACCATTTATGCTTGTTCTATCACTATCTGTCAGCTTGTGTGAAACAGGGAATAGGGGTGGAGTTTGTGCAAATGAGTTTACCCTAGAAGATTTCTGGCTTACCTAGAATAACACATAGAGACCATTACTGATGTGTTGCAGACTGGGAGAGATCTTTCATTAGGTCACAGCTGAATAAAACACTCTGCATGTGTATCTATCCAGGTATATGATGCTGTTGTAGTTTAAGCTCAGACAGCAGCCCCATGCAGCTGCTCACTCAGTCTCTTTGCAGAGGGATGGGGAGAAAATCAGAAAAGTAAAAGTGAGAAAATCTGTGGGTCAAGATAGAAACATTTTAACAGGCAAAGCAAAAGCTGGACCTACAAGCAAAGCAAAACAAGGAATCCATTCACCACTTCCCATGGGGCAGGCAGGTGTTCAGCCATCCCCAGGAAAGCAGAGCTCCATCACAGGTAATGGTGACAGGAGCAGACAAGTGCCATCCCTCCAAATACCCCCCTCTTTCTCCTCCTTCCCTTGGCTGTATATGCTGAGCACAACCCCACATGGTCTGGGATAACCCTGTGGTCAGTTGGGGTCAGGTGTCCTGGCTGGGTCCCCTCACAACCCCTTGTCCACCCCCAGCCTCCTCCCTGGTGGGGTGGGGTGAGAGGCAGAAAAGGCCTTGACTCTGGGTAAGCTCTGCTTGGCAACAGCTGAAACATCCCTGTGTTATCAGCACTGGTTCCAGCAGAAATCCAGAATACAACCCCTTACTAGGAACTATGAAGAAAATTAAATCTATCACAGCCAAAATCAGCACAGATGCTTACTTATGACGCTAATCTTCCAGGAAAAGTTAAGAATTCTCTTGTGGAAGCAAATGAGGTAATCTATCAGATATAACCAATATCTTAAATATTACTGACCATCAACCCTTTGTAAGTTTTTAAGTAGGATTTGAACAGTAGGCAGCAAAGAAACAATTGCTTTAATGAAAATTGCTTATGAATGCTATATAGGATGAGTATACATGTGTCTAGGAAGAGGTTTCAATTTTCCAAAAGAATCTTATGGGTATAACACTTTGTAATTAGATACTATTCGTGCTGGTAGGGTTTGATCTAAAACTTCAGTGTTTGTCAAATATAGCAAAAGGAAAGACTTTAAAATGTCCTGAATAACAAACTTAGCTAGTACCATTGTGATAATTTCAAAGTCAGTTATTCAGTAAAAGTACTCAGAGAAAGTTCATGAAAAACTGATTTGGGAATAAATCTTTTGAAATCTGCTAGAAATGGCAGTGGAAGATTTTACATAGTAAATTCTTCTTCCATTTTTTAGTCATGACAATATGTCTGAATTCACTTCCTAGAGTGAGAAGTAAAACTTCAGTTGTGTAGGATTTAAGATGGACTGTGGTCTTTTACAGAAAACCAGCCACTTCCAGCATTCTTGGTGCAGAGTTAATTTGGTATGCTGTGTTTCACCATGAATACCTGAATAGGTTGGTTTGCTGCAGAGGCATAGTTACCATCTTTACACATGCATCTGCTAAACATTAATTTCTCATTTTTTCTCTGATTAGTATCATATACTCAGCGAGCACAGCATGACAATAAAAAACAAAACAAACAAACAAAAAGAGAAAATTGCTAAAAGTACATTTGAAGTTACATGTTTCAGTGTAAAACTAATACTGAAACAGTAAATAGGACACACCAGCCTTGACAGGTTTTTTGCAACTGTATTTCTTATGCATTGTTCAGGAGAAAGAATTTTGCAATTCGAATATTTTGGCACAGATAGTAATGAAATTATGACTTGATTGAAACATATAGCAGTAAGGAAAAGAAGAATAAATAAGTAAAGAAAAGAATAATAAATAACAACTAGTCCTGAACGACTAGTGCTTGAATAAATCTTACATACATATTTGCTACTTGCAGCTGTTGTAGTTTGTTTGCATTGTACAGATACCTGTAGCATGTCTGCCTAGAATAAATTTAATTGGTGTTTGGACTGAAAGTGTCTATGAAAGTTGTTCATGTAGGCAGGTTAGTGGTAGGAAGGTTAATAATAGGACAAATATGCTCAGTTCAGGGAAGATTTTTGTTTTGTGGAATGGTACTGGGCATGAGCAAGGAAACTGAGGCAAGCATCCTCTCTTGCTGTGCTGTGGCTGCCACAGGCACAGGGACTGCTCTCTACCACAGGCTGGGTCCCAGGTAGGAAGGGCAGGGGATCTGCTGCATGGGTAAGTATTTCTTTCTAGAGACACTGGAATTATTTTCAATAAAGTGCTTTACTATTGAAAATTGCCTTTTTCTTTTTTTTTTCTCCAGACTTATTTGTTTGTATGAAAATCTGTGCCATCAATTCTTGTTTACTAGAACCCTTATTTGATGAAGAAAAAAAATCCCTGTATCTTTCAAGCATTAAATAGCCTAGGGAAAATATCCAAACCAAATAGCCATTTCAGGTTGGGTTTTTCTCTTTCCATAGGAATGGAAAGTCCCAGATAAAAGAGCTTCTAAATTCTTCAAGAAAATATAATTGTCATTATGCCTCTAACCCACTGAAATGACACTGTGTGAGAGAGACCATGCAAAAAGTTTGTGGGTTGCAAAAGAAGGGAAGAGCTAACTTAAATTGTTAATGGCAGCCAGGGTAGCTGTTCCCATTCTGCATGGCTGCATATACCAGTAGCAGGTCTGCACTATTTCCATTGATACCTTATTGTACCTGGGGGGAAGAAAAATGCCCCCAGGTATTTTGGTCCAAGTAAGGTTCTTCTAGACATTGTGTTTCTAAAAGCCTGTACATTAAAACTGTAGCTTCCCCTTAAAGTAGTTTAACATCAAAGAGCTTAATTCGTGGTCAAAGAGAAAACCAAGGTTTTGATCCAATGCTCATTAAAGCTAGCAGGAGTTTCAATAATGTTTTGAGTAGGAAAAGGTTCAGGTTGTGAGTCTACCTTCCCAATGACTTCTTCATTTCAAAAGTCTGTCCCTTTTTTTATTCAGCTAGGAGGTTTCTGTGAAGACTGTATTTGAATGCTGTCTTTCTTGTAAAGCCTAAAAGAACTCACCCAGTTAGGTCAAACTACAGTGAAGAGCTTTTCAAATCATGAAACTTGTGTAAAACAAAGAAAAACTAACTAATCTTAAAATGGCTTAATGCCCTGAAATGTGCTAAAGGAAAGTAGTGTGTGAATGATCTCTTACTATAAAGATATATTCTGAAAGTCACTTTAATGCCATGCTATCTTTCCATCCTCTGTAGCATACTGATCATAATTCAATTCCTCTAAAAGAATTTATTGTTCCATATGGCTGCTGTATTAGATAGCTTTGCACTTTTTTTATTCCAACCACAGCACCCAACTTGGTGTGAGATGCAATAGTTTTGAGCCAAGACTGTCTTTTCTTATTTAGACATCATCAGTACAGTGTGCTGTGCTGCTCCCATTGCTCTGAGGTTAAAGCCTGTTTTGTGAAGGTGGCTTTTCCATGCTCTTTTGTAATCGTTCTTTTCTTGGTTGTTATGGAGATAAAGCTTATGCAGTCCCTTTTCTGCTTACTTTATCATGCTCCAGGTCCAATAGCACAGTAAACAACCTTCTAGGCAACCTATTTATCTATGTCAGTGCTGCAAGTTCAGGCCTCTATTATTTAAGGTATGAATCTTTTTTCAGGTACATTTCTCTGGCACCAATTCAATTTATTTTTTGTTTCCAAATGGCATTATCCTGTGTGGGATTTTAGAAAATATCAGGAAAACTGCTTTGGTAAAAAAGAAATTTCCCCAAAATAACAGTGTTGGTTGTCAGCTGAGCTTGTGTTTAGTACAACATGACCCAATGTAGTATTTTGCACATAAAGGAGTTTATAACACATAATATGCTGCAGATTATTTTCTCATGATTGTCAGTCAATTAAAATGTTTAAAATTTTTTTCTACTAGCTAGTTGTTTACTTTAACCTTCTTTGTGAAACAAAAAAAAAAAAATGAAAAGATATAACCTTTCATTCTCTGTATTTCTCACTGAAAAGTTACATGTGTTTTTCTGACCAACTGATTGCTCAAATTTGCTATATTCCACTGAAGAATAAACTTTGAGCAGGTAATTATTTTTAGAGGTGCTTTGGGGGTGGGGTTTTTTTTTGGTGGTTTTTTTCTTCTTCTTTTTTTTTTTTTTTTGTTGTTTTTGGTTTGTTTGTTTGGTTTGTTTTTTTTTTTTTGGTTGGTTGGTTGGTTTTTGTTTGTTTGGTTGTTGTTGTTGTTGTTTTTTTACTTAGATTAAATTAGCCTTGAAAAGTACCTAATGGAAATGACATGGGATCTACAGGGATTCTGAATGCACCTGTGCTTCCTAGCTTGTAGAGAAATCCCTGTTAGAAATTAGTTGGTTCTTGGGTGCTGCCTCACAGGAGGTGCAGCTGAGTGGTGGTCTCTGCTGTGAACTGGGTTTTCCTACTGAACTTCACCTCCAAACACAGACTGTAGCTCCCCACTGTGCCTCCCTTGCTGAAAGGCTCTTCCATCCTGGGAGAGGCAGCTGGACACTGCCCAGCCTACATGGAGAGTATTGGTATGAAATGAGTTTGAGGGGAGATTGTGATGAAACCCTAGCTACCTGCAGGGGACAAATCAGTTCACAAGCACTGCTTTGGAGGCAGGTTTTTGCTGAGAATCTGGGATTTATAAATTCCCTGTATTCTCAGTTGCACAGGTAAAACATCTCCTTCACTGAAATGTCTGAACATTTAACTGCATTCATAAATTGCTGGAGAGTCTTTGTTCAAGAAAAAAATAGCATATCTGGCAGCAGTAAAATAAGATACATAGAATATCTTCATGGCTTTATTCTGCTCTTCAGGGACTACATTAAACATAAAACATCAACCTTCCTCACTTCCTGAAATTCATTAAATATAAAAGAAATGATCCTAGGAAATGCTTTGGGAAGGATCTCTGCTTATAAAAACATAGCATTAGATCATCTCCTTGTAACTCTTGGGGAAAAAGAACAACCATTTTAGCTCTCTCTTTTACTCCATTCCTGTAACTTCCATTATGGATTATTCTATTGTGAGACTTAATCCTGTTGATAAAATGACTCCTTTTATTACTGTGCTGACTTGGGTATATTGCATTATGCAGTAATTTTCTTTTAATCCTTATCAAATAAAAGACATGCTAGGACAGTTATCTGCTATAGTTTTATTTTTCTTCCAGTCAATATCAGCAATGAAGATTTTAGAAAACTTTTCCATGACACCACAACAATAAGCATTCAATATATTGTCTACTGCTTTAGCATAGTTTCATTTTTTTTCTCTAGAGGAGTTTAATATAATTTTTAGATACCAGTTAGACTGTAAGGACAACTATCTTTATTTTTAGCATCAGTTTTCAAATCTCCCTAATGTCAAGGGAGAGACTTGAGTCCTGGTGTGAGCTTCAGTTGGGTAAATCAAGGCTGAATCTAGTGTATTAGTGTTAAGGTTTTTATTAAAGTCTGTAGATTAGGGCTGGGGGATGAGTTTAATATTATATTAAAATTTTATGGGTGATCATAGACGATGTAGTGACTCCAGTCCTGCTTTGTTACTGCCACTTCATAAGATTGTATTATGGAGGAAGAGGCAGGTGTAAATATGCAGACCCATCCACCTTCCTATAGACAAATGTCTATACAATAGAGTGGCATTTGTATGTGTATCTGTATATCTACTTACACAAGCACTTTTTTCTATCCCTGAGACATATTGAACACAGTACTAATATAATTGCCATTCCTGTATTTCTAAATATCAGGGCCTACTTATGCTCCTCTTATGCTATCCCAAAAAGCACACTTTGGCCTTAACTGGGTGGAAATCCCTCTGAGAGAAGTGGCAGCTGGTCTTTCCACTTCTATGCAACCCTTGATCCCTCTGCAGAGAGTGGCACTGGCAGAGTTGATGCTGGAGCTGTAAGCATCAGTGTTAGTGAAAATGAGCAAACTCGGTCTGTTATGTCTGTCCTTTCCTATGAGCAGGGTCTGTGCCTCCACATCATCCTCTAGGGAGTCAGCAATTCTTAATAAATATTAGCCTGTAATAAAGCATTATCAGTCAGGGTTCATGGCTGACTGGCACTGAACCACAGGAATAAATGCAAGTTGAAGCTGATTGATAATGACTAATCTCAGCACCATCTGTCAGTGGTACATCTGTCCAAACCCTGTGGTTCTGCATCTTGTCTAGCACCACTTTGGATGGGGCCGAGCTGCCAACTTTGCTGCATCTTGGCTTAAGAAAAGAACCCTTTAGGAATGAGCTGCTGTACTGCTAAAAGTTTCCTGCTGTTGTGAGGCAAGTGCATACCATATACAACCATTTCAGCAAGTTCCAGGCTTGTTCCCTATCAACAGTCATGTAGAAATATTTCACTGATGAATATAATACATCAGTCCCTCTGGCTGCACAGATTAATCCTGGTTGGAGAAACATATTTCCCATGCATTTAATGTTTTTGGAATCTCATGTATGATAGCAATGTATACTGTTTAGTCATCTCACTTGGAGGGGTGCTTATTTCTCAGGGGTGATTAAGCAATGAATAAATTAGGTTATATCAAGTGAATACTAATAAACATTACCTCATCATCACATTTGCAGCATAAAGCTGTGTTTTACAGACAACATTTAAAAACTACTTCAGAATTATACAAAATGTTCTACTTTAATTCCTCAAGATACAAACCCAGGTTACCCTAACAGAGCCTAGGAAAGAGAAAAATAACTATGCTCAAAATGCTTCTGACAGCTTTCTCACACTAAAGTGTCACAAGCTTAAATCTGAATTGCAAAATCTACCAGAAGAAACAAATGTTGTATTGCCATCTCTTGTTGGAGCTGATTTTTTAAATCCTACTGATAGACTCATCTACTCAAGCTTTTATTCTGTGGAGGAAAAGCACCTTGTAGCCCTCCTGTTTATAGAACTCAACCATCTTCTTTTCCTACCCTTTTCCATAACCCAGCAGTGTGGCTGTGGATCAGTTTTCGGGGCATTGGTGATCTGCAGACATGCAGGGTGCCAGGCTGTAGAGCTCCTCTGAGGACCCCACCAGGCTGCAGGGTCACACCCCATTTCTGCCCCTGCTTGGTGACACCTGTGGTGTGTCACGGTGACCCACTGAACAGCTGTATGCAGTGCAAAGACCAAAACAACAAGAAAGGTGCACAGGTATACTCCACAAGCATCCAAAACCATCTTTGTCACTGAGGAAGAAGCATGGAGAGAGCTGCCTGATTCTCAAGTTTGATGTGAATTTGGTAGTCTTGGTACTTGGGAGAAAAAACCTGCACCATGAAAGCACCAGGTGAAAGCAAAAATTCCCCACATTGCTACATGTTTTCTATCTCCAGTTGCAACAAATGTCATTAACATACATCTACATTTAGCTTTACTGTGAGATTTAATTTAGACAGTTCTAGGTTGCCCAAAATGGAAAGTTTAATAGGACCCAGCTCTCAGAGAGGTAGTCAGTACTTTTGAATAGATTTCAGTAATTCAAGGTAGTCACTTAAAAACCCAGCCACCTGAGAACACTTGACTTTCTCTGAATGTAAGTCTAGATTAATGAGGGAGAAAGAGCCCTTTTATTCATAGCTTGGTTCTGGTAAGTGAAAATATTCCAGGACAGCACAGGCACAAGAGAGCTATATGGAAGTTTATGGGTATTGTGAGATCTTCCATAATTTAACAAAGTTATCAGCAAGACTGCTGCAGAAAAGGTTATTTTTTTGGAAATTTTTTTTGCTGTTTCAGCAGTGTCACTTATCCATGAACTTCCTTTTAAACAGGGAAATGTAGTGTTGTATTGATCCTCATGCTGATAATTTAGGGCTGAAACATGAAAATAGTAAGACATAATGAGGCTGACCTGGGTAAAAATATTCAAATAAACAAATATGGTGTTAAATGTTAAGTGTTCCATTAACTCTAGGTTTCCACAGAACTAGCATGCAAACCCTTAAATGCTTCTGAACCATAAAGATCCTCATAGTGATCAAAACTCAAAAGAACTTATTTTTCATTTCTTGTAACTTCTTTTCTTCTCAAGGTCTTTAGCAACAGATCACTTTCTTTCCATGAAAAAATATATGACCCTGGTTTTAGTTCAGTTTAAATGTAAACCAGCTCATTGCCATCCTTTCTTATGAACTTTAACTGTCTTCATGTGAACTAGATATTTAGAGTCCAGTTTAAGTCAATGAAGGTTGAAGTACTTTTTTATGTTTGTGTATCTGAGACATCCATATGAGGCTAAAAAATACAGCACAGAAACAATATAAGGGTCTATGGGGGGAGTTTGTGTGGCCAGTTTTGATAATAGTGTGGCTACAAAGGTGGCTCTCTGAGAAGCTTCCAGAAGCTTCCACCATGTCCACAGAGTCAATGCCAGCCAGTTCCATGACAGACTAGCCAAGGCTAACCCCATCTGTACTGTGGCAGATGTGCCTCTGGCATAACACAGTTAAGAAGGGGAAAAATTTTCTGCACAATAGCAGTGCCAGCCAGAGAGAGGAGTGAGAATACATGAGAGGAACAGCTGTGCAAGCACCCAGGCCAGTGAAAAAGGAGAAGAGGTGCCCCATGTGTTGGAGGAGAGTTTCCCTTCAGCCCCTGTTGCAGACCCTGGTGAGTCCAGCAGTCTCTCTGCAGCCCATGGACAACCCCAGAGTGGAGCAGGTGGCTGCCTGAAGGAGACTCTTGGTCTGTGGGAAGCCCATGCTGGAGGCTGCTGGCAGGACCTAATGAGAGAGGAGTCCACACTGGAGCAGTTTGCAGGCAGGACTTGTTGACCTCATGCTGGACCTGTTCCTGAAGAGCTACAGCCCATGGGAAAGACCTCTACTGCAGAAGTTTGTGGAGGTCTGTCTGCTGAGGGAGGGACCCTACCCCAGCATCCCAGAATGGGGGAAGAGCATGAGGAATGATCCCCCTTAGGAGGAAAAAGCAGCAGAGACCACATGTTATGAACTGACCTGTGAATCCACTGCTGGCCAAGGCTGAGCCCATCAGCACTGCTGGTAGTACTGGTAGTGCTGAAGTAACCTTGGGCAGGCTGTTCTGCTTTTCATTACTGTTCAGCAGCGTGAGAAAAAGGAAACAGATGAACAAAAATTAAAATAAACTGCCCCTTCCAGTTAATTTTTCTCACTCTAGCTTGTCCTGCATTGGTCACCCTGGCAACTAGTTTTAGTAATGGCTTAGAGGAAGTCCTTAAATTACTCCAGCACCAATGAATCTATTTCACTTCAAGACAGATGTGTTCAGGTCCAACTCAGCCATCCTGAAGCTTCACCTGGTAGACAAGAATGGAGGAAGATGTTTTATGATCTGTAGTTAAAGCAAAAGTTTGTGATTCAGCTTGTTTCAGCTGAAAAAATTCATAATGAATGGAAACAGATCTTCCTGCTTTGGATGTGATTGCAAAGACGCCCTCTTCTTTTCTGGGCTTCAGTGTATGTACGTTACAGTTAAACTGGGATTTCCAAGCTACAGGAGGGTATGTATACATCCATACTGCATTTATACACAAGTTTGGAAGTCCTAATGAGTCCCCAGGGAGTACCTGCTACTGACTATAACCCTGCTGTGTTAAGTGTTCAGATTCAAATAGATGTCTCAGCTCCAAAAATAGGCATTTCTCTCAATGTCAGAGCAGAGGTGATGAGTAGATAAAGGGGAAGAGATCTAACCATCTAGTTTACATGCTTTGGTACTGCAAGCACTTGAATTTGTGCCACAGGACAGAAAAAAGAAAAACAGCTAAAGAGAAAGACAGATCTTAATTGAAATATTCTGGATCCCTACCCACATGTAGAGGGCTGGGGCATTCAACCATGAGACTCAGAAAAACCAGGAGTGGAGGATGGTCATCTTAAGGAATGCTTGGTAGCTTTTTCTGGCACTATCTGAGGAAGATCCTGGTTGATTATTCCCTCAAGACATACATGCTCACCCTTCAGGAGCATTTCCAGTCAAAGTGCTAGAAAAAAAGATCGAAGAAAAGAAGATTGCAAGAAAAACACTTGAGCAATGCAGAACCCAAATGAATTTGCTGTAAATTCTATCTTCTGTCCCTACGTTCACCACTTCAAATACATATAATGGCTTTCTTTCTCTGCCATGAGTGAGTTTTGACCTACTGTAAGTTGTTTTATGGACCAGACGGGGTGCAGAATGAACTAGCTGGGACCTCCATAGATTACAGACTGAATTTCACTATTCACTCTTTTTAAGCTGGAATTCTGCCTCTCCAGATGAGAATGCAGGCAAGTGCACCTGGGGTGATTGTATGCTCATGTGGATATTAGTATTTTATTAAACCTGGGTTTATTGGAAGAATTTAATATTTTTTAGCCCTACTAACCCATGCATAAGCAACTGATACAGGTTCTCAAGTGAAACCCTGTAGATAGAAGGAAGAGACCTTTTATTGATGAATCCAACATCAGTCATACTTCTGTGCTAACTGTTAAGTAAAGAGTCATTAGTGATTAACATCTCAGTCAGAATGTGGGGAATTAAAAAAGTTTTATAATGTGAGTCACGAGGATATTGAAAGAACTGACTGAGATGCTGCCTTTCTTTCTCAGCTCTGGAGCCCAGGCAGTAGGTTATCATCTATATCATGGAGACACCAAGAAACCATCTCTTAAAGAAACTCATGGAGGATTGAATTTGCATGGGCAAATTCAAATTACTAATTTTAAGAAGAAAATTTTTAGCCTTAATGCAATATAAATGCTATGTAAATGAATATTGCAGCTGCAATCCTATTAATAGAGGTAGGAGAAGAAAAGAGCCATACCTGTGTAGGAAGAACCACAGTATCTCTAGTAGCTAACTCCATCACTATTTTTAGTTGCGCAAAGCGTTACAGATAGTATTTAATATTTAATATTATTTCTAATATTTTCCATACGTATTTAATGTTCCCTTTTCTAAGAGGCCTTCCTCTGAATACTGGCTGGCAATGATTAACATCTGCTTAATTAGTATTTTAGCTTAGAGTCTCTGAATCCCAATGCCATGTAATGCTTCTTGAGCAGACAGGGAGCTCCAGCTCACATTCCAGCAGTGTTAAACTGAGGGGCAGGGAAGGGACAGAGGAGTTTGCTGAACAGCCCCCTTCTACAACACATGGGCACAAGGAGACAGTCAGACCAGACTGGGCAGCCCAGTCAGTGGGTGACAGAGGATGCCTACTGTCTGACTGCAGTCAGGGCCCTGTGATGGGAGAGGACAGATGTTATCCTTTCACTGAGCTTGCCCTGTCAGAAAGCATCCATCAGAGCAAGGTGGGTGTCACTCAAAACGCAGTGCACACTCCTCACCTTTAATATTCTGCAGGTGCATTCCACAATTAGGCATGAGATTGATTTGCCAGACAACAGTAGGAAGGAGCAGAGAGGACTCCAGATTTTTCTGGCTTCAGACCAAATTGTTTTTATCCCTGTAAGGAATGAACATTAAAACTAATCCAAAATGCTCTTGAATTTAGGGATGTGGGTGTTGAATTTTGAATTGAAATTCTAGCTTTCTTCACTTTAGGGCATTTAGATTCAGCATATTAGAGCAAAAGAGGATGAACTGTCAGTTCTCATCCTTTGAATATTGCACCAAGCTGGTAGGGCACATTGACACTCACTGTGAATATGTACTTTCCCATCTTTCAACTGATAAGGTACAGAAAACTGCAACATGTTTAGGAAGAAAACCTCATATTTGACCAAACTAAATGTGTTAAGAAATATTAGGTCTGATTCTCTTTGGGTTTTTGTTTGTTTGTGGGGTTTTTGTTATTGTTATTTTGTTTTGTTTTCCTTCATTTCCAGATGACACAGGAACAGCAAAAATGGGACTCCCAAGAGAAGCTCTGGTCTGCTTAACCTGAACCCTCCCTTCACCTGGATGATAACACATGCTGCTGTGCCAGCTCCTGACACTCTTAAATGAGCATAACATGTGCTCCCATCTGTAAATGCAGCAAGCTAATTCCCTGGGGCCAGAACCAGGGAACAGCCCTGCCTTGCACCTATCATGGAGCAAGAGTGGCTGAGGCACCAACTCACAGCAGGGCTAAGATGTGTGTGCTTTACCTAAATTGGTGTTGGTTACTGCAGTCAATTCCCTCACTGTAGATGCAAGATGCACCTGAATGAGCTCAGAATTTCTTGCTTCCTATGATTTCTGAAACCTGTGCTAGCCAGAATAGAAGAAATAAATTTCTAGTGAAAATTATGTGGCATCCAAGGTGAGTGAACATGTGTTCCATGGAACAAATTGCAATGAGGACAATACAGTGGACATCAAACTATGAAAGGTTTCCTCTCATGGCTATCCAGTAAGACTACTGAATCAGGAGATTATTTCAACAGGAGCTCAGCACAATTGTACCACATTAAAATAAAAGTGGCTTGCTCTGAAAATATGTAAAAAAAATACACAGGTGACAGTAGGATACCCTTCACCTTTGGTCAACCATACTTTCCAAAAATAATACTCAATAAAGTTACATTAAGGTTGTGAAGCAAACAGTGAAAAGTTATGAAATGCCAGAAATAAGCTTTCTGTGTATCTCTCTGCATTTCAATGTGTACAGCCCTGGGCTCTCCCCTTGTTGTGTATGAATTTTGGCAGTTTGACTAAGGATCATCCACAGTTTTTTTCTGCAAGACTCTCTCTCATTCAGTGCCCTGGCTGAACAGCACTCAGTGATTGAGTGGCTCCTCAATATTTTTGTTTTACCCTCATATTTCAGTGAATGTCCCATGGACACATTTATTTTATGCTACTCAAACCTTTCCATGTGACAGAATTAGAGATGTTCTCATGGAATTTTTCTGTGGTCTTGCTAAATGCAAATTTTATTTGTACAGCATGTTGAGGTGATGGGTGATATTAGATGATTTTTTGTATTGAATAAAGGTAGACAGATAATGCTTGAAAATAGCCTTTAATTTGGGCAGCTAATTTGAGGCACCAAACCCATATGTTTTGTAGAATATTTAGTGCAGAATTACTGGTAGACTGTCTTAATCACAAGACCACTCTCTCTCTTACAGAAATCCTGTTTTCCTCAGCACAAGCCTTTCAGCCTCTGTTACAGATGCACTGAGGAACCTTACAGCAGAAACTTGAGCCATCCCAGAAAGTGGTCCACCTTGTGAAACTTTTACTTTGAGTGTCTGAGCCCATTGTTTGAGCTAATGGAGAAACTGGAGGATGATGGTAGGTTGACATCTTTCACATGATCAGACAATACTAGAAGTAAAATATGAACATTACATGAAACTCAGCATTAAGTCCAAACTTTGAATGGTTTTGGAAGTTGGTCTTAAATCTAGCTGAGTTTCAGCATCATTTAGTGAAGACAGAGCAGTGTGGGCTGCAGCATCATAAGCAAAGTGACGCAGAGATCATGGTTGCAACAGAGCCTCCCCAGGCTTCCTGTTGGGAACAGCTGGGGGGAAGCAGGAGCTATCAGGTGTTCAGCATAAAGCCTTGACATAATCAGGAAGAAAACTAATGAAAAGTTATTGTCACTCACTCGTACTCCTACATCTTCCTACATCCTCTTGTTATTTTTTAGCATAACTGTAGATGCCTCATGGCAGCTGTCACATTAGCCCTTCACCAGACAAGGAGATGGGAAACTCTTATGGCTTTAACTGGTTGAAGGGTTATATTTCTCCTAGCAACTTTTAACCTCAAAGCAGTGAGCTCCTTTAGATCATGTCAGTTTATGTTCCTTAAAAATAAAGATAATGCAAGTTTCTTCTAAGTCAACACTTTTATTTAATCTGGAGTGTTGTGCCTTTACCCCCTCCAAACACTGGGTTCCTTATCATAACACTTAAAGCCTTGGACCCTTCCCACAGATTTTTCAACGCAGGTCTCACTGCCCAAACCTGCTGTCCCCTATGGACTCAGTGTCTCTTCTTCCTTCCCAAGCACTACCCCACAGCACTGCTCTTGCACACTCAGAGCCTGGTTTCTTGCTCAGTCTTTCTGCTTGGTTTTCATCTCCTTACATGAGCAATGCAAAGCAGCAGATGAGTGTAACTCAGCATCTCTACTCACTCTGTCAATGGTGGTGTTTCCTGCAGCAGTCAGCAGAGAGCAGAAGACAGCTGACGTGTGTCACTTCATTACCTTTTCTAAATAATTAAATAATCTGCTGAAAATTTTGTTTATCTACCAATGTATTGGTTAAGTTACACAGTTCCTTCTACTTGTTTCTAAATCTCTAACATCCACCTCATCTAAAGCTAGCTTTCTGTTAAAGACAGGAACAATTGACAAGCTCTTGAAAAATACCCTTGTTCCCACCAAGCAATTCACAATCCTCTGCCAATGCAGCTAATAAAATTAGGGCTGTGAATAAACAGATAGATCAAAATTCAAGGAGCCAACTACCTACCTGGACCTCTCTAAATAAAGGCCAGTGTATTTATACGACAACCTAATGAAATTTCTAATATTCAGAGCATTCACACTGCAAGAGTACTCATGAATCAATCAAATGGCAGACCAAATTGGCAAACAGAATTATCGAGGTGAGCTAAGACACTGCCAAATGTTCAGCTAAATGGGAACATAATTTATAAATCAAAAAACGTGGAGCAAGCATTACATTCTTTGAATCTGTCCTTACATCTTTCAGGGAATGGTCTCTGCCTTTCAAACAAATAAAACCAACCAAATAAACAAAAAGGAAAATATTCAGAGTGAAAATATAAAGAAAAATAACTAGTTGGGTACAATAGTTTACAATCTAATAATTGTTATGATTTTGAAATGTTTAATTCAGAATTCTTACTCTCTTAAAAAAGATTGAAAAACTTTAAAGTACAAAGGCTGCATCATAAAAATATAACAGTTTTGCAGCATCAAGACATTGATCCATTTTGTGCCAAACCACATCTCAGCCCAGGCGTGATTCTGCAGAAGAATGTGTTCAAATTACTGTAAGCAAGAATTGCAGTCATCAGGGATCTTTTTTCTTAAAATCTTCTCCAAGTTATTAGATGATTTCTAGAGGTTCTTCCCCTGGGACTGCTTATCTTCCTTAATATCCTGATAAACTCCCAGATACAATGACAACTAGTGGAAATGTAAATATCATGCATTAAAAATAAACAAGAATCAAGAGCTTAAATTTTCCTTTTCCTTTCCTTATTTCTTTTCATTCTTGGCTTTTGATTTTGACTGGATAATTAAGCTATGTTAACTTCTTGTGGTTCATTCCACCCATAAAGCCAAAGAAAATAACTTCCAAGTAAAACCATGGTGAAAATGTTAGGCTAGAAATGTTCCTTATCACATGTTCTAATTTTTTACATGGTGCAAATCAGATAATCTGAACCAATAATCCCTAAGAAGGAGTTGTTTTGGAGTAGGGTTTTCAATACTGAGATTTGAGTTTGATTTAGAGACTAAAGGTTATTATGCTCTCCTCATAATCAGGTTAATTACTGCCACTATTAGATATTTGCACATTATTTCCATTCTGAATACTTTTAGTTTAAATTTCCAGCCATTCAATATTGGCTTGGCCTTTTTTTCCCACATTCAATATTTCACAAATACTTTGAGGAAGTGAATTTTCTTTTGATTATTTAATGAAAAACAGTTTTGGATACCTTCTATAATTCTTTCTTATTCTGACAGCTGCTCTAAAGCTGAATAATAAAAAAGATCATTCTACTGCTGGCACAGCAGACATTAGGCAAAATCCTTTAAGGAAGAAATCCAGGATTTTAAGACAGCCAAATGATGCACTGGGATAGAAACTATCTGCCTCTAACACTGCTCCAGGATGTGTACACAAGAATCTCTTCCTCACTGGACACCAGGATGAAAAATCTGAGAATAAAAAGAAATGCAAATGCAATTGACAACATCCAGGAGGAGAAAACAGCCTGGAGAGGCTAAGCATGAGATCTGCCATGTATCTTCAGTAATGCTGCAGAGCATTCCCCAAAGGGACAGATGGTAGGAAATTCTGCAGTCATATCTGGTTAACCTGAATCCATTTATAAAATCAGTATTACATATCCTTTTAAACTGGTTGTCACCTTTTCAGTGTTTATCATCTTTGAGAGCATGCTCAGATAAATTGAGAAATCAGACCTGTACTAAGTTTATCTGATTCTTTCCCAGGAAAAGAATATATTTCAAATGTCCATTTAGTCCCACTTCACAGACATCATGATTTTTTTTTCATTACTGGAAGATGTAAGTGAGAAAAGGGAATTTTTAGAATACATACTTAAAATTATTCATGATTAAATTTATTTTAAAAATGTTTTCTTCATTAGGCAAATTAGTTTCTATTTTGTATAATTTAAGAGGATAAATCCCTAATATGTTTAAAGGCAGAATATTTAGTTTCATGACTGAAATGGCTGAATGAATGACAGATGCTTCCAGCTTATGAACTTTTAGGATGAATCCTTTTGGCCAGGCCCTCCTCTGATCTCCTTATATTTTGTGGGAGTTTTGTCTTACTCTCCTAAGTTACATATCATGTCATTTCACCCTTTTTAGTAGATGGTGACATTTTTGCTTGATGCAGCAGGAGAATGGCTTTCCATATAATATTTCAAGTTACCTGAGTGTCACAGATCTGCAACATGGGAGTACCTGAAGCTGAGGACCTACACTCCTCACAATAATTCTTAAAACAGCCCCAGATTTTTGGGGATGACGACTCACTTGTGTGGTTCAGAAAAGACAGCTTTTACCTGTTTTTGATACCTGAATTCTATGGTTGGAGAGTTTTCCTGTGCCTGGTGAATCATAGTTGTATATGCAGAAAACTGAATCAGTGCTGTGACCTTACTCACTAGTCATAGGTACTGCACAGATATAATGACTTATGTTTGTAGTGCAGACTATTAAAAAAAACCTCAACAAAATCCAACTGAGATATGATTCACATAACAGAATTTGATTAAAAGAGCTCTGATCCCAAGACCTGTGTTTCCCTCAGAGGAGGGTGATGCAGCTGATGACATCAGTTATTTTAGTCCTATACCTGCGAAAGGCCTCCAATGTCAGTCATAGCACGGTGAGTGGCAGTACCTCAGGATTTCCAAAATGCACCATGTGGTGCTCTGGGCACTCCTGGATGAGGTAACCTTTGTTTTGAGAAGTCTTAATATGATAAAATTCTGAGAGTCCTGGAAGCAGAAAACAACCTGATCTCTCTCTGACATCACCTGAAAGTCTTGACTTTACACTTGTCACACCTGTGTAATGTGAAGGAACCAGCTTCAACAGGAGGGGCAAAACAGTTTTGCCCACAGTGACAGCCTGGACACAGAGAAGTCTTGTGAGAAACTGGAAATGGGTTCCCTCATCCCCATGGTTGATGGATGACTGCTGAGTCCACTGCTGTGCCCTCCCCACCTGATCTGGCTCTCCAAGTGTTGTCTAGGCTAGGAGCCATGTCTGGGCAGGATGAAGGGAAGGCCACAAGGTCTGCCAGCTCTGAGGGAGTTTGTGTCACCATCTTGGTAGGAATTGAGGAACTTAATTTAAAAATCAGGTGTCTATGTATTTCAGGCACTGACAGAGCCAGACAGCAGCTGAGCAGAGGTTTCAGGGATCTATATTTGGACTGCAGTCCAGAGAAGCAGTTTGGTAGGATATCAGCATGACAAGTGTGACAGGCTTGTAAAAATCTTCACCTTCTCCTCAGAAAGATAGTTAACAGGGTTTGTAATTAAGGGGACTGCAGATGTGAGATCCTTTCCATGCCTTCGGTCATCTCACTCTCATACTGGTCCCAGAGGAGAATCCAGGTGCTCTGTGCTTCACCAACTTTTTCTTCACACGCCATCCTTTCCTTGACAATGCCAGAAAAGCTCTTCCCCCTTCCTATTTCCCTCCCTGAGCCAACAGGCACTTTAAATATACAAGTACAGCTGAAACTTTCATTTAGATTCCTGCCGACTGGCACCACAGTTATTATATCCCCAGACTGACAGTTCCTGCTGATTGGTGCCACTCAATTCAGAAAGCAATATCGCTTTGATATATCAACCTGGCAACTGCCTGCAGGAAGCTATTCTAGTCCTTCTCTCTGAATATCTCTCTGAGAAACAGACTCCTTTCAACAGGATTTTTAAGGGGAAAAAAGGCAGAACATTTAAGAGAGGGGATGGGAAGCTCAGTATGCCCCCCATAGCCTTAAACAAGAGCACCTTTTTTTCTTATTGAGGAGGTAGTAACTCTACAGGAGACAAAGACTGTAGGAAGACCTTTACTCGAGAATTTTACACACTTGAAAAATCCAAGTCTTATTCATAGAAAAAGGAAAGGGTTTTTAAAAATTCAGCACTGACCTATATGTCCTTTATGAAGAATATGACATGTTGGTGTTTTAAGAATATGTTTTTGATATTTCAGTTCAGGCTTTGTTGTGGAGCTCAAAGGTCAAGTAGTCAAGATGTTAATGGAGCAAACACAGTTGGTAGAGTTGTGCTCAGTAGCACTTCAGCTGGGAAGATTAGGAGAGAGTTCCCTGGGATACTGACAGTAATCAGCTGCAGCCAAGTTAGGGGACAGTCCACTTGCCCAGTGTAGGAATTGGTGAAAAGTAAAGAAAAAAGGATAATGTGTAAGAGTTTATCTCAAAGGGGGAAACTAACACAGCAAGAATACAAAATAACAGGCAAATGAATTTAATGTAGACTGTGAAGAAGCAAGGAAATCTGAAGTTGGAGAGCCAGAATAGATCTAGATCAAAGTCACTCTATATTCCTATATATATTACCACTGCTGACCTGGTATAAGACTAATCATGTTCTCTTGCTCCTGCTTCCAAAGCACTTTCTATTTTCTTCTGAAAAATAGCATCAGACAACTGGACTTATTTTTAACATGGTGGTCTCAGGACAGACATTTTCTCTCTGTCCCCTGGTATAAGAAATAGCTGAACCTGAGTTCCCCATGCAGGCAGATGGAGCTGGACCTACTGAGTACTCTGACATGCACACAAAGGCAATCTTCAGGATCCATCCCATAGGTCTTCTGCAGTTCCTCCTCTTATTTTCTTTTAATGCTTAAAAGTTTCCCTTCAGTTCCTGGGGAAGAATTGCCTAGCCAATACTTATTTCTAATAGTATTTTTACTGTTCCTAAGTAACTTCTTTTCATAGAGGTAGTTTATTCTCACAATAGCGATGTGGGCCGGAGCCTGTGGTTCAGCCTGAAAGCTCTGGGCCCAGACTTGGGTCTATGCTGTGAAGTGTTTTGCTAGAATTGCTGATAGCAAGAGCCCAAGGAATTTCCAGAAATGCAGGTGTCTGTTTATGATTCCTTTATCTTCTCTGAATGTGATTGCATTCCCCTTAGCTATTGTGTGTATCACCCTTCCATTTAGAGTTATTTTCTTAAGTGTATCTGGAGGGCAGTGGAAGGCTCTTAGTGAAGCAGTATTGCAGGCTTTAGTAATGCTGTATGAGAATATTCATTCAATGGTTTATGTAAGAAGGAAGCAGATGTTCTTGACATGTCACAAATGTAAGAACACTTTATCTTGGTGAACTGCTTCTATCAGTTCCTGCAGATATTTTTTACCTGTGCACATCTCCAAAGAAAGAAGGTATTTAGAAGTAGTAGAGAGCCCCTGACCTCTCAAAGGTGCTGCTGCAGATGGAGGTCACAGCACATCTGTGCACTTTTTTTTAAAATACAATTTTAGATGGAGCAGGTGGCAAAACCTATTTTATTAAATCCCATTAATTAAATGCTTAGTTAGAAATATCCATTTTTTTAAAGATGGCTGTACAGGTACTAGTTACAGTGATTTAAAGGCCAGTTATTCAGCAGCAACCTTCAAAGATTTGAACTGATTTCCTTGTAATAACAATACCACAATTTCTTTAACTTCTGCTCTCTCACCTTTTGCTAGGATGTAACACTTCACATTTTTTCTGTCTGTGTGGATAGACCCAGAAGGGCAATTAGGTTTCCTGCTTCAGCACACCTAAGAAAGGAGATGTCTTGATGTAAAAGGGGCTTTTTTATCTTTCTTTCAAAGCTACTTTTACCTGCATGAAACTGTATTTCTGAATTACTTATTGCCAAGAAGATAGAATATGAGATAACTGCATCTGCACACCCTCATATTTACACACATGAAAGTGAGAAAAATAGAAAAAAATGCTCTATTGCCGTGGACCATTAAGCCAGCTGCATATAATATTAAATAATATCAATATAATATTAAATTCTTGATGTTTGTGCTGGAGCTGGAAGAACATGCAAAGTGTTTCTCTGCAATTAGCAGGTAAGTTGATTACTGGACTACTGCCCAAGTGGAGCACTGGCCAATCAGTGGGTTGTGGTCAGGCTGCTGGTGACATCACTGGTGACTGCTGGTGCAGTCACCCGGCTTGCTTGGCTGTGCACAGACTCTGAGGGGAGCAGCTCTGCTTCCTTGCCTTCTCCTCCCCCCGTGCTGGTTTTGCATTAACTGATCTCTGATGACGGGACACCCCCCTTTGATAAAGTCACTCCCCCTAATCACACAATGAGACACCTGGCTCTGCACAGGGAAATGCATCTCAACCCCCTCCTTATGAACCAGTGAAAGGAATATTGCAATGAAGCTACTGCCTCCTTCCTAAGCATTCAGTCAAGTAAAATTTGCATTTTAAAAAAAATGCTCATTCAGAAGAGCAGAAAACTCCCTCCTACCATAGGACAATGTTTTGGATGGCATCAAGAATAATTTAAAGAGTCTTTTGTGTGAGGAAGAGAAATTTTGGAACTATTCTTATAATTGGATTATCTTTCTTACTTGAAAAACAAAAAGTGTTCTCAATGAAAACAAAAGGATGACAAGGGAAAAAGTTTCTGGAAAATGTATCTATTTCTGGTGCTGACTCCCTTTTAAGCCCTCTTTGTTGCAGAAATACAGCACCTGGTCAGATGGGCTGCTCATACAGCTCCCCAGCCCTTCTTGTCTGGCCTTTGAAGCCATTTATCTCAACACATCAGTCATGGGCCACAACAAAGTGGTGAGACTTGCAAACTGCAGCCTTGTTTTGGCATAAAATGAAGAGGAATTTTTTTTTTTTTTTTTTTTTTTTAAGGAAGAAAAGCTGAAGATGGAAATTACCCATTGGGTGTGACAGGATCCATGTATTTCTCTCCTAAGCACTCATGGAGATTTCACAGAAGCAGACCAAGGTGATGAGGCTGCCAATCTCTTTCTTTACAGTTAGTTTTTACTGAGATGTCTCCCAAACATGAGTAAGCTTCATGGAGTTCACAGTGGTACTGGAGATGATGAGAAATCCATGAAGGTTTAATTGGAGTCCAGTATCCCATGCACTCCTGCATTCTCCATTAATGACCTTTCCACTCAAAAGGGTTGACATTTTGTTTGGTATTTTTAACCAATAAAAATATATCTCAATAGAGAGTATCCTTTTCTTCATTTCCCCCCTCAGCACATTCAATGAGAAAGCATCAACATATCGAGCCTAACAGGGAGTTTTCTTTGAGAGGAAAAGGCTACGACATCCCAAGGAATTCTCAGAAAACGTGAAACACTTCACAATATGAATCAACATCTGATTTATAGGGTGTGCAATATGAGCCATATCTGTATGTAAGATGTCATTGCAGATGTCAGTGAAAGAGAAGAATGAACAGAAGAGAATGTGGAGAAGAAAGCTGCAGAACTAAATGCAAGCCTTTTGTCAGTGGACATTAAAGCACTGATTGCACAAAAATGATAGCATTCTACCCAGAAGGACAAAATGGATAGGAGATTTTGACAGACTGGTTTTGTGCAACCTGGGATGCAGTCACTTGTGAAATGTCTTCAACACTGACTCAGAGGAGCTGGTACCACAAGACCTGCTGAATAAATACTCCACCTGTGTTTCTCCCACAGCAACAAAGAGAGGTGACAGGGTTACTAAGAATGTGTCAGACCACTGAATTCTCTGTAAGTGCTCTCAGGACAGCACAGCCAATTTATAAATTCTCAACATTTTCTGCCTAACAGTTTTGTAGCTAGGGTACCTTCACAGATTCCACTCACCATTTGAAAACATCATTGTTAATGAGAAATATTATTTTAGCTTTGTGTAGCCCTGGTTTGTGCCTGAGATGTTTGGTTTTCTGAAATTCTTTTCCCAGGGAATTTTCTGTAAACTAGAGACATGTTTTTGTAACTATAACTTTGTTTACATTCTTTCCCTAGGAGGGACTTCTTCTTGATGTCCCTCTGGTTTGACCAATGTGATTGAAGAAGTTTGTCTTTGTTTCACCAATCGAATTGTTCTGTGTAGAACAATATAAAAGGGAAGAGATTCCCGGAAATAAAGAGTCATTTTCAGCCTTCTGAAGTCAGAGTCTGTGTCATTGTGGTATACAACAGAGTCAGTTTTGTATTTTGCATTTGTAGAAAGACTGCACTGTTGGCAAGGTTTTCTCAGTTTGCTGTTTTTTTCCTAGAGCTACTCTGTACATTTTCAAATGAAGTATTTCTTCATAATAAGATATGTCAAACTTCATTTTGCAGTGAATCAAAGAGATTGTGCCTGGGGAGAACTTTAGAAACTGAAGCGTGCCTAGAATTAAAACCCGAGGCAGTTTGTCCTAAATCTCAGATTAAATGGCAAAGATTCCCAGCAGATGATAAAGTATATGCTCTGTAGAAAATAGTCTGGGGTAATTAATCACATTTGATTACTTATTTGCTTTGCTACATTTCAGTGTTCTGACTTGACAAAGTTCTGTTGACACGCTGTACACATGCTTATGTTTACTTGGGAATATGTAGCTCCAGAACCTATCAGAGACACTACCTGAACCCAAGGTGTGGTCTTATTTCTTACACTTAAGAGCCTCAGGGCCTGATTTATATACCCTTGAAAGCTTCACAAAACTCCCCCCCACCAGATGTTAGGGGCAGTGGTGTTAGTGCTTCAGAAGGTGGCACTCTGCCTCTGAGTCATAAGAGAAAGCACACTTCAAAGTTGAGGGAACCAGGGAGGTGATGAACAGTACATAAATCTAAATATTGCAGAGTGCTAAGCACTCAATAACTGCTCCACTAAAGTACTAAAAATGAGTGAAATACTAGCAACCAGTTCCTTCCTGAAAATGGACCCAGGAAAACAAACTTGTCTGGATGGAGTCAAAGGCTTTGGTACAGTGTAAACCTGGGTTTATGCCTCCTTCTGTGTCACAGGATAAATATTTGGGTTGTTTTCATTAATTCTAGCAAAAGTCTGCATAAATGAATTTTTCTGTAGTGGAGTCAGCTTATCTGTTTATCTCTTTTCATCAGCATACTGGAAAGAAAAGGAAAGAAAACAAGTAGCACATCCAGGATGTTATGAACCATTGACCTATATTTGAAAATAAAAAAACCAACAAACCAAAAAAATCAAGTTTATGCAGTGGCTTATTTTTTGAGTACTCAGATTAAAAATTAAAATCTAGGGAAAATGACCTACATTTGCTTCGTGAACATTGTCCCAGCCAGATGTTTCAAGACTGGTACTGATAAATAAAGGCATTCAAAATCAACACTCTGAACAATTTAACTGCCCTAGATATAGGATAATCTCAAATTTTGTCTCTGTGTGTACATAAATATATAGATATATATTTATATGTGCTGATTTCATGTTAGTGAAAGGATTTTTTCAGACACTCTATGGATGATTCTGAATGCATATTCAATACCAATTCCTCTACTGTAATTATGAAAATATAATCACATTAAGAGAAAAAAATCTGCAACTGTATTTTAACATTTTTACCATTGATGTAAAAATTGTGATGTCACAGGAAAAGGAAGTCTCATCACTGAAATTTCAGTCTTTTAGAGATGAAAGCTAGATGTCTGTGATGATTTGCTATTTTACAGACATGAATAGGAAGGAAGCTTCCATCCACTGTATTTTATCACTCAAAACATATTTAGAACATATTTTCTATTATCATGATTACCCAACCACAGTTTCAAAGTATGTTCCCTTCCCATCTCCTCCTATCTAATACTACTAAAATTGCACTGTATTTAAAATTTTGAATCTTTGCTTTTACATCTGTCTTCTGTACTAGAATCCATCAGTCTTAGGGTACTTAAAAATAGAAGACAGGAAAAATGAATAAGTTACACTCAAGAAAGGGTGAGCTCCCTACCTCCATTCTTTTTGCAGCAAGATACTTCCTTTTTTCATATTTGTAGAAAACATGTCTTTGTAGCAAAGATTTCCTTCATCTCAGCTTTTCTTCTGTGTTTCATCTCAGGCTATCCAGCATACATTGTATTTCTGTTCACAGCATAGATCCTTTAAAATAAAACAGAGTTTGCAATTATTCTGACTATTTTGATGCTGTTACATGTTTTTATAAAACATTTTTTAAATATGTTAAATATTAGGATAATGCAAGGGGGGGACTGTTTATGCAGAGGAAAAAATCTATAAAGAAATGTTTTCTTTGAAAAATGCTATTGCATTGAAGTGTCATTGCAGAAATAGAACAGTTTCATACAAACATTAATCTTGTAGTGCAATAAAAATTATCAAATACCATAGCAAAATGTACCTGACCAAATATGTGAAATATTTCAAATACAAAGGAGATCTGTAATCTGTTTGTTTTGTTAAATTTAGAGCACAGAATCAAAAACATTCACTTCTGCTTTCTCCTGCTTGCTTTTTTTATTTCTTTACAAAGGGAGCATCAGTGCATATGAACAAAACAGTTCCACTCAGTAGGGCACATAGCTCAGAGCATTCTGTCCCATTTTCAGTGACCTGGAAAGCATGAAGGCTGTTGTGCTGGAAAATGGGGGAAAAAATTTAAAAAGAATAAAAAAATGATAAAAAGAAAAAGAAAAAAAAAAGAGAGAGAGAGAGAAAAAACCCAACTCACCAATCTAGCTGCATACAAATAGTACCTTCATCAACATAAATTTGAACGTTTCCTTGGAGAAAGTGATTATCAAGGAAATCGAAGCATGGTGCTCTGTCTCACCATGGTTTCATCTGGGAAATGTTGAGAAACAACAGCAATAATGAATTTGAAAAGCAACATCTGTGTTACTGTCATAACTAAATAGTAATAAATAAAAGACAAAAAAGCCAGACACTGGAGAAAACAATGGGACAAAGCCTCTTACAGGAGAACCCTTATCACATTGGACACCACTGGCTGAAGCACTACTTTACTTCATGTTATTTCTCTTGAGGTGTATTACACAACATAATGAGACATTATTCTGGTTATACAAAACCAATTGGAATAAATTCCAGAATTATCACACAGTGATGACGATTCCACACATCCACATTGAAATAAAGAAGACAACAGGGCTTGTTTCCACTGCTGTATACTTCCCCTTTTCCATAGTCACTCTGTCACTAAAGGATGCATGTTACTTCTTCCCTTTTTATCCTGTACAACGACCACGTCACTCACATGGCAAGAATTTAATCCTCAGGGCAAGATGCAGGCATGAGAAGCCATCAGTTTGGGGTATTCATGGGATAATTGGGAAGGGGATATGAGGAGCAGCTAAGTTGGGTAAAGTAGAGATAACAGTCCAGAGAAAGATCACTGGCCAGGCATTGTATGGATATGATAAAAGGTTTTCTGACATCAGTACTGTTTCAGAGTTTTCTTAGGCACAGAAAGTCACAGGCAAAATTTAATGGAGCTCTCACAGAGGCTAGGGGGCTTGTGAATGATTCCTGAGGAACTAGAAGCTGTGCAAAAGTGATTAGCCAAATAGAAGAGAGAGATTTTTCTATACTAAAAAGTTCCTCTGACTAAGGGTCATGATGATTATTTGTTACTGTCTGTTTTTAATGAGTTGGTGGCCAGCAGAAAGCCAGCACTGACAGCACAGGTTTGACTCATGTTTTTCTGTAGTGGAACATGTGCAAATGAAGAGGTCAATTTCCAATAAGTTGAGACTTGCATTTTTGGTAACAGTTTGCAAAATTTACATCTGCAATTCACTTACATATATAAATTTGAAAACTGCTACTTCTAGCTCCCAGATGGCTAAAAGGTTAAATCATTTACATGGAAAAGGATGTGCAAGCTGAGCACATAATCCAACATACAGCACATTTTTCCTTGCAAATTGGGAAAGATGGTCTCAGTCTGTCTTAAATATCCAGTGGTGACTGACACCGTCACTGTAAGTTATTCTTTGTATTATAAATCCAAATATTTGTAGAAATCCTTTTCCCTTTTGTTTCATATTACAGTCAATGCTTAGGTATTATGGTGCAGCATAGTTGGCACTGGGTTCCTGTACCTTCCATCTCAGGTCTAGTCATACACAGCTGAGAACTGGCCACTCTTGCTTAAATTATTGACATCAGAAGTAGGTGAAAAAAGAACTGCATGATAGAAGCATCAGAAGAAATCAGTACAATACAATAGAGCCTAGAAGGACTATGGTATTTTGTTAAGTGTAAACTTACAATTGGTCATGTTTGTTTTTGAAACTGATGAACTATATAACAGCATGATATCATTTTGGTAATTCCACTCATGGAGGTTATTCTGAAATAGGATGAATTTTATATTTAAATTTGTTAGCAAATATTCATGCTTTTAAACTGGAGAAAAAGTTGGCAATTCTATAAAAATAACATTCCAAAATAAAATTAGCTTTAATTATTAAAAACAGAAAATCATAGTACTATAAACAGAATCATACTACCAAAAATAAATAACTGTCACTGATATGAGACTGTCTCATTCAGAAGAGCCTTGTAAAAATCTAAGACTAAAAATGTATCAAGTAGCTTCTCAAAAAAGTGAAATGCAGTGTGATATGGTTTTAAAATCATGTAAAAGTCAGATACATTGGAAGAAAATGATGCTGGAATGGTGACATCTAATAGATAAAAAGTGCATCCAAAGTAACACAAATCAGTCTTTAGGAATATTTTACTGCAATACTGTGATGTGTATTATGGGAAAAAAAGAAAAGAAAAGGAAAAGAAAAAAAGAAAAAGAAAAAGAAAAGAAAAAAAAGAGGTAGAATAAAACTTTTAATATGCTTCTTCTTTAATATGGTGATTTGAGGAACGAAGAAGTGGAATCAGAGAAGTACAATTTCTGATTAGTATATTATGTGAAAACAAAACTATGAAGAAGAAGCTTTTCTAAGTGGCTAGAATCTGTACAAAAATCACATGATAGCAACCAAAATGAACCCAAATACATAAATCTCAAGCTAGTAGCCAACCTCTTCCACCCTACTCTCTTGTAAGTTTTTAGTTGCAAAGTAAAATAGCCAAGAAACAAAAGGTAATAATACAAAACACCTACTAAAAAAGGACAAACAGACAAAAAGAAGAAAGAACAGAAGCACCAGCATTTCAGTGCATTCATACACAAAATTTGGTACAAAGTTGATAAGACATGCTGCCAAATGCCATTATACTCAACATCACATATCCTACTCTGGTCTCCATGGGTTTGAGGGATTTTTTCAGTAGGAGAACACTTTAGTGCCTTTGGATGCGAACTGGTGGATCTGTCTTAGAAAGGAGTTGGTGAGCACAAAACTTGTATGACATGTCTCCACTTGGTATAATGCTCTTAATAAGGAATAAAAAACTCTCCCAGGTGCTATTACAAAGGCATGATCCACAGTTTCATAGAATCATAGACTGGTTTGGGTTGGAAGGGACCTTAAAGATCAGCAGCTCCAACCAGCCTGCCATGGACTGGGGCACTTAGCACTAGACCAGATTGCTCAAGTCAACAGGTGTTTTGCTCCATAACCCTAAGAGACCAACATGTGTGAATGAAAAGTGCCAACATAGCATTAGAAGATACTAGGTAGAGATATTAGTGCACTGAAAGCCTTAATAACTAGAAATAAAACCCTCCAATTTTTCGTCATCTGTTTCTCTAATATTATTTATTTGTACCTTATTCTCAAGGAGTTATGGTTGTTCTTTCTTTGTTACTTGTCCTGGATTTTAACCAAAGTCAAAACTTAGAAGCAGGATTGGCCCTGAAATGAAGATTTGTGAGTCATTCCTTGTACAATAGAAATTCAGGCTGGAAAGGCTTATACAAAACATTTACATAACGCTTTTCTTAGGAAAAAAATATCAGAATACACAAGAGTCCTGTTTAAAAATTCTAGACACAAAAGCAGATGTTGATGTCAGTGTAGGTTGCATTCAAAAAAACCCATTTTCTTTGCTCAAGTATCATATAATGCCACTCAAAATTTGCTGGTATTTTTATTCCTCAAGTAATTAATGCTGTAGATCAGGCTTCTCTCTCCAGTGTACTCTAGTCATGACTTATTCCCAAATACTGAGCACAGCACAAGCTCCATAAAAGTGTATTTCTTAAGTCCATGACTTAGCTTTAACTTCAGAGGCATAAGTTCTGATTGAAAGCAGAGGAATAGGACCACATTTTGAAAATAGGTTGGCAATTTTTTGCTTTAATTGAGGCAAAATATTCTGAAGTTCAGATGGCATGAATCAAAGGACTCATTCTGAGGAAAAATTGCATGATTTAGAAACTAGCAGAGAAATTGACAGAAACATTTTGACAGAGGATTTAAACTTCTACCTTGTTTGGAGGTGAAGGGAAGGAAAAAGAAGGAAAGAGAGTTCAGGAGATTTGGTAGTTTGGTAGTCTTTAAGTGGTCTGAATTTTAAAGCACTTAGCACTTGCTGCTTTAAAAATAAAGGCCTTCTTTTCAGTGCTTTCACTTGAGTTAGAGAAGATTTATTCAGCCACAATATTCCCCTGATGAAGAAAATCCAAAACTATTTCAACTGCCCAAGCTACAGAGTAAGGTAAGAAACACAAGAACTATGATGCTTCAGACCTGTTGCTTTCAGAAAGCTTTCTTTTAACTGAATTTGAAACTGCACTTAGAATCTGAGACACCTGGAATAGAAGCCATTTGAGAGCTATATTTTCCTGATCCTGTGGACTACATTGAACTGGTCCAGCAACTCACAAATTACTGTATCTTTTGTCCCAACTACTAGCAGCAGCAGGTGAAATCGATAAATCCTTGTTCAAATTGAAAAATGATATAGAGTCTTTGTTTAGAATTATATTCTTTCAGCAGCAAAAACTTCATCCAGCACAGAAAATAAGAGCACAACCACACTGAAAGGACTCTACCGCTTCAGCATCCTAAATTCACAATAAAGAAATGCCACCTGTGTTGTTATGTCTCTTTTTTTGAGCATTCTCTACAAAATCATACAACCTTTCCAAACACATGCACATACTTGACATGCCATCCAGCAGAAAATATGCTGTACTCACAGACAACTTACAGATATTTCAGAGACCTAAATATGTCAAGAGATTGAGCACAGACTTCCTAAGCCAGGTTGAAGAGGTGTGTGTCTACAGCCATCATTCTGTTCTTAGTCATACATAATGTCTGTGCAGCTCTGAAACACACACCTCTGCAGATCTTGAAACCACTGCAAGCACACAGGCTACTATCACTATTTTTCTTAAAAATAAATTTTAAAAAATGTGCAGAAACAAAGAATTTGGGAAAATGGACAGAAGAAGAGATAATGTTATCTTCCATCACTTATAACTCAATCTACACAAATGTGAACAATATTTTTTATGATGATTTTAGGCTACATAATAATAAACATAAGTAGCTACTTAGAAGCCACAGAATGAAACCAGTGAATTCAATGGTTGATTTGGTAATTATCTGGTCATTATTTGGTCCTATCTCTATTACATTTTTTTCCCCAGTACGAACAAGACCATGTCCCTGATTCACAGAATTGTTTAGGTTGGAGGGCACATTTTGAGATCCTACTCATGGTCTAGAACAGAAGCTGCTTATCTAGACCCTGAGATAAGGACCCTGGGTCCTGAGAGCACACTACACTGATGCTCTAGGCCATCATTTACCTGGTTGTGATACGTTGCAAAATTACAGAATCTGTCCAAAACAGACCTGAAAAAAACCCAATAAACTTAATGAAGCGGGTATTACCATAAGAAGATTGAGACATTGATGGCCTCCTGCTTATAAGTGTTTCAGTTAATGTTCATACCTGTATTTCATTGAAGCTTTGTTCTGCTGATTGGTCTGTCATAATGGACTCTAACTGGATTCATGGTGATTACAGATTTTCCATGACCACCTTTCAATCAATCTATTCAAAAAGAAAAGTGTCTTTTTCTTGTCTCTCTTTAAACGGACCTAAATTTCAACAAGGGAAACTGCAGACATTTTATTCATTGTTAACAACAGAGGCTTTCATTTTAAAATTCATGTTGAGTTCCAGAGTTTCTGTAGTTAGCAAAATTAAAAACTGGGACTTATCATATAAGTTAACTCCTATCTAGTTATATCCATATCACTTATTAAGGGCAGTTCCCTAACAACTACTCTAGCCCCTAAGCACTGGTATTTTGCCATAACAGCAGGACCAGTCACTTCAGTGAGAGCCAGTTTACCTTCTGTGACGTAAAAGATGAGTTTAGTACAGCCCCTTCTATACAGTTGGACAGGTCATCATACCATTAGCACCTGCAAAGCAATAAGGAAATCCACATCAGCCAACGTGGATCTGCCAACAACAAATCACATCTAGCTAATCTAATTTCCTTCCACAGCAGGATGGCAGGTTATATGGACAGAAAAACATTCTGTCTCCTGAATTCTCATAAACTAGTAATGTAATGTCAGTCTAACTGATAACAGAACATGCAAAACGCTCAAAGACTACAATTATCAATAGTTCACTGTTAAGATAGAAGAACGTATGAGAAAGAATTTTTCATTAGTCAATTCTATAGTTTCTACTAAATATTCTCATTAAACAATTGAATGATAGAGCAGTGAGTTTACTCATTAAGTTTGCTGCTGATACCATACTGGGAGGGACAGCTAGTACGTTGGAGAATTGAAACTACATTCAAAATAGGCCAGTTAACTTTGAGGAATGGAATAGATAAAAAGATGAAATTCTGAGCAGACCCATAGGAAGTACTACAGTTGACCAGGAATATTCAAATGTGTACATAACATTAAGAAAAGAAACCTCTGGGGACCACAAGGCTGCAATGTCATGTTCCTGTGAAATGGTGACCAACATGAATAGATATAGAAAGGGCGTACGACTTCCAAAACAGATGTAATCATTTCACTGCTTATCAGTGCATTGAATATTGAAAATATACCTTACTGAAGTATTGTCTTGGTTTTGCCCAGGACAGAGCTAATTTTTTCACAGTACTCATAAGGAGGTGAAGCCTGGAGCTCTGTGGGTGTGTCTAGGTTGTTAATTAATACCACCTATATTGTCACAGGGACTCTTGCTTCTGGGAAGGAGCAGTGTGGCTTAGGGTTGTGGGCAAAGTGTGGTAAGTGGAGGGTCTGTCTGTCATTGTTTTTCATTGTCCTGGGCTTGGTGAGAATTTTTGCATGTAAATCACCCTCTCTTTGTACATTTTTGTTATTTGTTGTGTTCCTGCTGTTACTTTTTTCTTATCTCATTGCTGTTTCCAGTAAAATGTTCTTTATCTCAATCTGTGGTCTTTGCCTTTTGTATCACCCACCAGAAGGGGCAGGGGTGCATCTTGTATTTTGGGTTTTCTTAGGGGGAATACTGTACTGGGGGATAACATTCCTAAATCACAAGTATCATATGCAGTGTGGAATACCATCATCAGTAAAAATGTGGACCAGCTGCTTAGCCTAGAGGAAAAGAATGAAAGTTTTCAGAGGACAAATAAATATTCTCCAAGGAAAGGGTTAGAGAGAAGTCCAGTTGGTTAGTCTGGAGAAGAGAAGGTGGAACGAATGCATGTCATCATTCTTGGCATCTGTATTGTGCTGTCTGCTGCAAAGAGAACACAAACAACCAACTTTGCAAGTTCATGGCAAGCAGGACAAACTGTGGGCTTAAAGGGAGGCATGGGGTGTTTAGGGTGCTTTAGTGCCTCTTCAGGAACCTCCCAGTAATAACATGGAAAATAAGCAAATTCCAGTAGTTTTGGGAAAGAATAACCTAGAAAATTATATTTTCATATCCTTTATACATGTAAATGTAAGAAATATAATAATTAAGATGCATAAAAGGAAAAATACTTTGTGTAGCAATATTATTTTATTCATCAGAAAGAACAGGGAGAATAATGGGTCACAGATGTTATGAGGCTAAGATCTTTTATTTAATTAATATCCAACATTTTTGTGTTTGTTTAAGGGGTTTTGTATATCCTTAATAACCTGCGGTGTTTAATTAATGTAAACACTTCTATTCAGAAGATATTTTAGTACTAATTAAATGATTAAGAAATTTAACAGCACCAAATGAGCATCTTCAGTGCTCACTGAAGATTCCAAATGTGTTTTCCTTAGTTGTTGTGATTGATTTGAAAGAAAAATGGAGATACCTCAAGCAGGGAGATAATGGATTTTCTTTAAAATAAAAGAATTCTTACACTCTTTTTAAAATCTCCATTTAGTTTTAAAATATAGCTACTTCGTAGTTTATTACTTTCAGTATTTCTTGCATACATGAAGGGATCATGGAGTTTTTTTCTAAAGTTTTGAGCCAGTTATTTGCAAGCAGATGGAAGCATTTTCTGCTAGCTAGTTTTTGAAAATCTGAACTGTAGCTACTGATTTGTTTATTATTATTTGTCAGATATTCTGACCAAGACAGAACAAATATAGAAACATCTACTGTAACAATAAAAAGAAAGCAAAACATATCTCCTGTGCAAAGGGCTTACTTTTCTTTTACCATGATAACTATAATCTGTTTTATTCAAATTTGTAATCAGTAGCCCTGAAAGCTGACTGCAGACCAAAGATGACTAAACCACAAGGTATATTAGGTATGAATTTATCAAAAAATCCTTAAAATGTAACATATCTCCAAGACTGAAGTCTTTGAAACTAAATTTGGTCTTTTCTCTCTGTTCTAACATATAGTTTGAGCTGTACTGAACACGATCCATAAAAACTGTGCACTATATACAGTTAACCACTATTCTGAAGATTAGCAAAATAAAGCATAATGATATCAACCACCACCAGCAGCAGCAAACAAACCCATTTCCACAGCAGGATGCTGCATATGTTTCAGGGAATATAGAACGTTTCAGTTATAGGCCAAATGAGTAATATTGTGCTGTGCTAGCCAGGCTGAAATTAGCTTCCCATTTTTCATCTCCATCTTTACAACCTACAGAAAACCATCTAATACACTAGGACTTTCAGATGTCGTTGTAGAAGTTGAACTTTCCATCCAAAAAAAAGCTTTGATTTAAATCAGAAGTGCAATTATACTGTGCAATCTTCTTCTCCTCCATTGATTTTGTACTTTTCAAACAGATAGATTTTGGCTAAAAACAAATTGTTGAGAGTTTCTTTTTTTTTTTTTTTAATGGAGAAATCAAAATACCTCTTTTATGAAAAAAAGCTTCACAAAATTCACAAAACTTGCACTGAGGGGTTCTTTTTCTTTTTCTTTTTCTTTTTCTTTTTCTTTTTCTTTTTCTTTTTCTTTTTCTTTTTCTTTTTCTTTTTCTTTTTCTTTTTCTTTTTCTTTTTCTTTTTCTTTTTCTTTTTCTTTTTCTTTTTCTTTTTCTTTTTCTTTTTCTTTCTTTTTCTTTTTCTTTCTCTTTTTTCTCTTTTTTTTTCTCTTTCTTTCTCTTTTTCTTTCTCTTTTTCTTTTTCTTTTTTTCTTTTTTTTTTAATGTTTAGTGAAAGTCAATGGGACAAAGCCAGAATCATGGCTTCCCATATATTAAACACTAAAATACTTCAAAACTCTACAGTCTCTGAGTTTCTCAAAGACTGAAAAATTGCATTTGGTTTTCCTCAGGCTTTTTATTGTAACAAAGAACAGTTTTCACAGAAGAACATATCTCGCCATTCCAATTACCTTTATTAGCATATATACATAGAAACATGTTGTGGTTATTTTTAAAAAAATTATTTGATTTGATTTGATTTGATTTGATTCAGGGTATTTTAATTATCTGGTGTGCAACATGCAAGGTTGTTTTGTTTGTTTTGCTAAAGAAATTCTCCATGTGCCTAGGGAAAAATAAAGAAATATGAATACTCCTTATGAATACTGCCACTACTAAGAATATAAGAAGAAGGTGGGTTGCATTTTAAGACAAGACTCATTGTAGTGTATCATTCACAGCTGGAGGAAAGCAGCTTTAGTGTTCACTCAGCCTTGCTTCTCGAGTAGAAATACTGAGATAGTGGGAAATGACAAACTCTCAGCATACCCATCTTATGGTTAGGTTTTCTCCTAGCTCTCTTGCAACACCTACCCTGTGTATCCTTACTAATTCTGAAGGCTAACTTTTTACTTACTATGACTGCATGAGAAAACTAATGATCCAGTTTGGAAATTTGGAGCTGGGTCAGTTAAACTGTACCATTTAATGAAATTTAAGAAATTATGCTATTCTGAATTCCAAAGTACCCAAAAACATTCTATGAAAGACTTCACTGAAATTCTCACTAAAAATAGTTCTATCAGTAGAACTAACTTTGCATAATTTTTGTATTGCCACAAGATTTACTGTCAAAGGAAGTTCTCAGAAGTCTTGTTTTAACACTTAAATCTAGATATATTTTTTTCTCTAGATTTCCAGCCTTACTTAAATTATTCTGTGTTTCTAGTATTACTGGCTAAAATATATAAGTAGTTTCAATTTATAAGTGTCAATTAATAGCAGCGTTTTTTTGCTACTAACACACTTGCTGCAAGTGATTTCCTGGCATTGATATGCAGCACATATGCTTCTTCTAAGAATAACTAAGAAACAATCTGCCTAGAAATTATCTACCCCTGGCTCTATAAAGGACTGTTCATCTATTTTACCAAAACTGACAGCTGGTTCTAGCCTATTTATAAAAAAAACCTAAATCCCACTATTTTCATCACTGTTGCTGTTATCATGCAGACACTTAAAAGAATGCAAATTCTATCAAAGAATCATCTTAGCATAGCCATTCCTGTAACGAAATGTTGTCATCCTAAATAATTTTATGCAAAGTACATGATGAAACTGTATAACAAACCCAATACTTATATCCATTGTTGACTTTATGAATAAGTAACTTGTCTTCATCTCTCACATGCACGCTTTACAACAAAAAAAGCCATCTGCCATCCATCACAAAAGACTATCATATATTTTTGGACACATAGTGTTATGCAGGTGTCTACTAACCATTCAATTGGCTTCCACATTTTGGACCCACATTGTGGGTGTTAAATATTTGCTACCTTATCTGAAGCACCCAATTTTCCACTAGATAACTTCTCTAATGAGTCAATGTCTGACTCTGGATCTGCATATACACCAATAATATCATCATCGTATCAGCCTGCTGCCTGCTAGCAAGCCACAAAAAATGTAGTTTGATAAGGCATAAAGCAAAGCAGGCTGTGGAGATGCCAGTTAATTTTAATTTTCTAGTTACAATATAAGACAATCCACCTGAATTTTAATTTTGTACTTTCAAAAGAATGAGGCTGAGAAACATGTCTTTTCTATTCTCCCACATATACCTCAAATAAAACAATATTTATTGGACCAGGGAAACAAATAGCAAACTTTTACATTACAGAATGCCCATGTCAGATGTATGCATCTTGGAATTGAGTCATAATTCCATGGATAATTAATTACACAAAGGGAACCCCTTCCATAGGGAAGAACAAATAGACACTTACTTGATATATACTACACTGTTCAGGAGATTGTCTGAAGTGGCAAATTCTAATCTGTTCCCCAAAGCAGGTAAATGAGGATGTGAGCATATGTTTCTGCCACCTACATAAACATACAGGGAAGCAGACAAAAAAGGAAAAAGAAAGAAGCAGGTAAACCTGTCTGTGTTTGTCTGTGTTTGACATGAAATGGGATTGTCCTGGCTTAGCAGGGAGATTTGTTCCTCTTGGGTGTTTAGGGTGAAAGCGCGGGTTTGGCTATTCTAGATGGCACATCAGAGCATTTTACAAAGGCACCTGATTTAACCATGCTCTCTCCTCTTGCTATATAGGCCTAAATTAAGCAGATAAAGTAATACTGCCCTTAGCTGTGCAATATTGGGCAGCATGACAACTTTTGGTGAGCAAAGCAGGAAAAAAGATAATACTTTCACCCATAATATCTATCATCTCTTTCTCTCACATTCTTTTCTAAATCTAAAAATACATATTGTTGATAGATATTTAGCACCTGTCCCCTTCAAATCAATCTCTGCTGTGGTAAATCTCACATCACCCTAGAAAATTTGTTTTGGATAGATTCTCTTGATAAAAATGATCTTCAAGCCAACCATATAAAGAAGAGAGGATCTATTTCTTTGTGTGAGTTGCGTTATTCACAGGAAAAAATATTAGTATAAAAGATGGGACCTCATTTAAGTATCTAAAAGCTATAAACATTCATTTAAGTCATCATCCTGAGCTACCTTTATAGCTAGAGCCCTTCCAAGTGAATTGGATGCTCAGGGGAAGACTCACTTGTCAGAATCCAGGTGTCTGCTGTCACTTCTGGCACTTCCGATTACCAGAATGCATATCATATGGGAATGGGCATCCCAACTATCTTGCATCCCATCTCACAGGCACACGCATGTATCTGGATCTCAAGAAGCTCAAGATAACTATTTTGGGGAAACTGAATCTTCATTTTTGCTGACAGCAAGATGAATTGCCTGATAAAGAGACCTGTTTCCATTGATTATAAAATAAATCTGTGATAATCTGTTTTGAGCTGGATGCCTAACTCTTAAATGTCTCAGTGAGAGCAAAAGAATCTCAAGTTCATGAAGCTTTGGTATTAAATAATGAGGTCAAATGAGCATAAAGAAATGCTGGACTGTGGTTTTATATAAACTGCTAGAAGAACGTATTATGACCAATAATGGGGGGGTTGTCATTGAAGATGTGTCTGCTGCATTTTGTAACCATCTCTTTTCTCAAGAGCTTCTACAATCATTTTCAAAGCTCTAGTATGGTGTTTTGTAATGTATTTGACATGGCAGCAGTGGATGTAAATTATTTTTTTCCCATTATCCCTACTTAAAGTGTAGAAGACAAGGCTACTGTTATACTTTTTGCATTTAAAAGCAACAGAATACTAAAATAGTTTATTCATTAAGAATTGCAAGAATAATCTAAGATTTATGGAGCTTAAAGTTTATTTCAGGTGACAAAAAATGAGGTTTTTGTGTTAGTTTTTCTGTCAGTCTCAGGGTTACACATTTCTTAACCTTGGATTGTATCTCAGAAGTATCAACTGCCTTAGTGAATATTTCATTGCCACTTGCATAAATATTCTGTTCATTATGGCACAATCTCACACTATAGGTAGGTCAAAGAAATATATATTATATATGCACTTATATTGAGAAATAAAGTTGTCAGCATCATTCAGTATGTCACATAAATATTTCTCTTAGGAATTATCTTCTGCTCTGCAGAGTTTTGTATTTGTATTCATGTTTCCTTTTTGATAAAATGCAAGATTATATAAATTCTGTTTTTCTCCCAGTGTCTGCAAAATATTCTAATTCTGTTGCACTTTTTGTACTTCCTCTACTGTGACTCCCTTCACTGTTTTCTGAATCTTATCAATGTTTATTCCCTGTCTTAAATTACTTTTTACCACTCTAATGCATAAACCTGGTCTTGTTTCACACTTTGTGGGCAGCTTCTCTTCTTTCAATCTATGCAGAGTTTCAACTTTAATGAAAATATTAAAAATAGCAACAGTATCTACAAAATTATCTGGGTTCTGGAGGTGTTGATTTCAGGATTTACATCACATCCATTTTTTGAGAGGAAACTAACATTTTAGTTATTGCTCTGACTCCGTGTTCTTATGTGTGCAATTCATAGTAATTGCTATGAAAATATCTGATGTTTGTACATACATATCATGGTTAGACTAGAGAGCAAGGATATGTCTCCAATTATGCAATCAATCCTTTAAAAACACTTTTAAAGTTTTCTGCTGCCTTTACATGGCCAGATGAGTTATATCCAACTCAGAGATTTCTTGCAGTTTTTTACCTGGAACATATAACACTCCTGATGGAATTCTGTGGTCTCCTCTTTTATCTCAGAAGAAAGAGGACAATTTAGCTAAAGTTAGCAGAATATTCCTGTATTTTTTTCCTTCGCAGAAAACTAAGTTAGGGTAAAAACAATTGGTCAAACCCTTGTCCATATCTCAGAGAGAGAGAAAACCACTCCAAAGAAAAACAAACAAGTGTGTGTACTAGGTAGCAGCTGTCTTCTTATTGACCCACTGTTCTTCTCAACCTATAACATAGTTTTCCCCCATTGTATTTTAAATTTGTAAATTAGCATGATCAGTAAATGAATTTACCTCTACATATTTGAATTTGGTCAAGTTTCATGCCACATTGTTTAAAACAGGAAATGTAAATCTGTAACTGTTTATTTTCTAGAGAATGGAAGTTTCAGAAATAATTTTCTGGGCTGCATGAGTCACAAATACCTTGTTTTTAAATGCTGTCTTCTAGATACTGAGAGGGAATAACAAACAGCGCAACTCTCCCAGTGTAAATGCTTGCCTCTGCATGACAGTAAATTTTTAACCATTTCAGAAGTGGATAATTCTACAGGGAAAAATAAAGATTTTGCTGCATTTTCTTTCTGTGTGATGCTTTTCTTTCGTGTTTGCTTGCTTTCTTGCAGGAATTACTTCCCAGTATTTCAGGAACTTTGACAGATAAAAAAATAATACCACTGAGACACTCTTTTGATGGAAGTCTTCCATTTTTTACTGGTTTTGCAGCCTAACATTCCAGGCAAGGCTAATTTCTACAGGTGGCTGTGTCACATAATTTGTCCCTATCATTTAGAAACAGAAAAAAAAAAAAAAAGTTTTGCAATTCCTCCATCATGAATATGAATAGAGAATTGAAGTTAAAAGGTAAGTTGCATTGCTGCAGCAACCAGGCCTACACATTGGAAGGCTAAACTGTTCCTGTGGCAGGATATATCCAGGTTCTTGAATGAGCATGCCTAAAAATTAAATACCCTGCAGCTCAAATAAAGGAAAAAAAACCAAAGAGCCTGATCGGGAAAAGACGGCAAACTATCTCTGGGATGCTGTGTCTCATCAGTAATATTTACACCACTTCAAGACCCATTGTCACACAACGAAGTCATACAGACAACTTACCCAAAATGCACTCTTTTTAAAAGAAATTTTCTTTTATTATCTGTAAAATAGTGAGATTGTGGTGTCCAGTCAACCTGATGCCCCCAAATACTCATGACACTGGCTGTTTCCAACCACTTTCATCAGAAAAGGATGAATTTCTAGGAATGTAGAAAGGGCAGAGCTGAATATCTACCAGCTACTAATTGAATATTAATTATATTTACTTAATAAATGAGTGCTAGACAACTAGGCAGCATAAAGGGCAATGCTGGAGCAATTCCGATCTGGCAGATGGATAGAATTTCACAGAATCACAAAATAAGCTGAGCTGGAAGGGACACACAAGGATCATTGAGTACAACTCTCAGCCCTGCAGAACACTATCAGTCACACAGAGTGCCTGAGAGCTTCTTGAACTCTGTCTGGCGTGGTGTTATCTATGACCGTTTCCCTGGGGAGCACATTCCAGTGCCCAACCACCCTCTGGGTGAAGAATCTTTATTTATATTGAACCTAAACCTCCTGTGAAACAGCTTCAGGCCATTCCCTCAGGTCCTGTCACTGGTCATCACAGGCAAGAGATCGTTGTCTGCTATTCCTCTTCCCCTCATGAGGAAGCTGTAACTGCAATGAGGTCTCCCCTCAGTCTCCTCTTCTCCAGGCTGAACAGACCAAGTGACCTCAGCCCCTCCTCATACAGCTTCTCCTCAAGGCCCTTCACCATCTTGGTTGCCCTCCTTTGGACACTCTCTCCTAGCTTTATATCTTTCTTGTACTGTAGCACCCAAAATGCCTCCCCCCAGCACTCGAGGTGAGGCTGCCCCAGTGCAGAGCAGAGCAGGACAATCCCCCCCCTTGCCCGGCTGGCAATGCACCCCTGATGCACCCCAGGACACAGGTGGCCCTCCTGGCTGCCAGGGCACTGCTGGCTCATGTTCAACTTGCCGTCGTCCAGGACCTCCAGCTCCCTTTCCGCGGTGCTGCTTTCCAGTATCTCATTCCCCAGTCTGTCTGTACATCCAGAGCTGCCCCATTCCTGGTGCAGAATCCGCACTTTCCCGTGTTGGGCTTCATAGGGTTGGTGATTGCCCTGTTCTCTGTGTTGTCAGGGCCTCTCTGCAGGGCCTCCCAGTCCTCAAAACAGTCAACAGCTCCTCCCAGCTTTGTATTGTCTGCAGACTCGCTCAGTATCCCTTCCTGTACTCCACCCAAGTCATTCGTGAAGGTGATGAAGAGCACAGGGCCAAGGATGGAGCCCCCACCCGTGACAGGTCTCCGGTCTGATGCCACCCCATTGGCTGTAACCCTTTGTGCCCGACTCATGAGCCAGTTGCTCACCCATCCCAGAAAGTGTTTGTCCAGCTCAGTGCTTTGTCCAGAAGGATCCTTTGACAGACGGGATCAAAATCTTGAGTGAAATCCAAAGGGATGACATCAACTGGCTTCCCTTGGTCAGCTGGGTGGGTTTCCCTGTCGTAAAAGGAAAAGCAGGACATTCCTCTCACAAAGCTGTGCCGGCTGTGACCGATGGCCGCGTTGCCTTTCCGGTGTTCTTCAATAGCTCCCAAAAGAACCTTCTCCATAACTTTGCCAGGCACTGAAGTGAGACTGACAGGCCTGGAGTCCAGGGTTCTTCTTGAAAATTGGGACAAGGTTTACCAGTTTCCAGTCAGCTGGGACTTCTTGGAATTCCCTAGACTGCTTAAAAATCTTTTTCAAAGGTTTTACAACGACATCAGCTCTTTGAGGTTTCTTGGGTGAATACCATCAGGCCCCATAGATTAGTAGAGTTCCAGCTGGAACACCAGATCCTGCACAATTTCAGGGTCAGCTGAGAGTCGATCATTCTCTCTCCCAGCCATGGCCCTCCAGCTCAGGGCACTGAGACCCGCTTGGTCCATCATCCATGTTGAAGACTGAGGTAAAGAAGATGTTCAACACCTCCGCCTTGTCCATGTCCCTGTTTGTGACGTGACCGTCCTCATCCTGTAATGGGCTGAGTCTCATTAGGCTACTCTTGGGTTTTCTTCTAACAGTCCTTGCTTGGAGCACAGGGATATGCTACCTCTGAGAACAACAAGTTATGACCCCAAGAGGTGAATCTAGCAGTAAAATTTTAAGACCTTCCCTTGGTTTTTGTTTTAAGCACTTGAGACCTTTATTATACTTAGGTTAACATGATTAGGCCTCAGTGCACGAGAAGAGACAGTATTTTGAAATAAAATTTAATGGTAATCTAAATTAAATCAGTAACAAAAACTTGCATCTACGTTTCAGTGCCTATCTTGTCTCTTTCTTGACCTTCTTTTCCTCTTGTCTGGCATCACAGCTATATTTAAAACACCTTCCTTTTCAGATGCCCAGTTGGTGAAAGATGGCTGGGGATACAATTAGAGGAAACCAAGAGTTTTATTTGCATCCGACTGTAAATGTTAATGATTTAGAAATTATAAAATACAATTGCCGGTCCCTGCAGGGAACGACGTTGGCGTGTTCAAAACCCATTCCATGATGATTCCCCACATCACAGCCTGCAACAATAGCACCTGCTCAGGGGGATGGAATGGAGGGTGGAGCAGAACGGAGAGAGCCATTGGCCGGGCTCTGTTGGAATCCTTGCAGGGAGGTACTTTGCAGATGGTACTTTGTGGCTGAGAAGCTGCGTAACACCTGTCAAGCAGGGGAGATAGGAGATGCCTTGCTATTGCGCCAACAGCTGTGGCAAAATCACTCTCCTCAGATGATACCCTAATTGTAATCTTAACACACACCTTTATCCCAAAGTTACCCACCTCCAAGGTATGACCACCCGCCACTGGGCATGCACTCTATAGTCTTTTTGACTGTATCTTTAAAAGCGAAGCAAGAGAATTTTACACCCATCAGCAAACAAAGTATTTATTAATAAAGTCACTTCTAAACATAAAGAAATAATATAGAAGTAAGTTGAGAATAGGGGGAAAAGTTAGGGAAGACTCCATTGCAACTGCTGAGATCAACCAGTGGGCTGAAGCTGTCTTCTTCCTCACAGGGATGCCTATTGGCCTTCCTCTCTGAGCTGGAGAATTTGATCGGAGCTTCTCCGTCTATTGCTTGGAATGCATTTTTGCAGTCAGCTGCCATCACCGACGGTCCTCGAACATTAACCTGCCGCAGTTTTACATTAATCAAGAGCGTTACGCTGTTAGTGTGAGGCCTTCATGAGCTGCTGGCAGTGGCTTATACTCAAATAAAGAGGAAGACCCACTGAGGGGTCCTAAAGTGGAAAGACCTGCTGAGGAGTCTCCCTGTGAAGGTTTTAGTTTGATTCTTTTGGTTAATGCATTAATTAATGTGATGGTTTTATTATTTACTATATTTTATGTGACTGGAAGAACATAAAGAGCAAAACAGGCTTATTTTTAAATTGTAAAGATAGTTTATTTATGCACACTGAAAGGATAAAAAAAGGGGGGGAAAAAAAACCAAAAAAAAGAACAACAAATGAAACTTAACATAAAAAGATGTAACCTGTAATAGGTTTAGTTAGTTTTACTATTTTAAGATAAGATTTTTTTTTTTACTGGACCCGGCAGGTGACACGGGCAGCTGCCGGGGCTTCTCTTTCCCACGCCCGCTGCTGCTGTTGCCGAGCCCAGGCAGAGCTGGCCTGCTCCCCCCACGGGGCAGCAGCTCCCAGAGGCCTGGCCCGGGCCCAACCAAAAGCAGCAAAGCCTAACCCAGCCCGGCCCGGCTGCCTGCCGCAAAATGTTACCTAGTAGCTCAGCCACAAAAAAAAGTAAAAATCTCACCCCTTCTCAGTTTATATGTGTATTACTCAAAAATGGTATTCTACTTCTCACTAGTCAAACTACCTGCCAATTAAAAAACTAACTCTTAACTAAACTATCTTTTTTTAACAAAATTTAAACTATGTTAACCCATAACACCCCCTTTATGCTGTCGGTGCGTTTCCCTGACTCAATCAGGCAAAGCACCCTCGACAGCCCGGAATGGGTCGGTGGTCGGTTGATTGTTCAGGCCCTCGGTCCTGTGTGACTCGGTCACAGGGTCTCTGGGTGCTGCGGACGCTCCACCAAGGCATCAAGGCGCCTGCCACACACCCAGCGGTGGCGCAAGATCTGCTCCAGCTGCGGCCGGTCCGCGGGGCGCTTGGACAAGCACCAGCGGATCAGATGTCGGCACTCTGGGGAGAGAAGGCACAGAGCGCCGGTCACTTGCACAAGGCTCCTGCCCGGCTGCTCCCGGCGCCTGCAGAACCCGGGCCAGGCCGCGTGTGCTCAGAGATGCCCTTGGCGGGACAGCGGCACGGCAGGACAGGCGCCGCCTCCGTCAGCCCGGCGTGCCACACCCAGCCCGTCACGGGCCCCCTCCTGCAGCTGGCCCTTGAGGGCAGATTGACCTGGCGCGGAGCTGCGTCAGGGCCCTGCTGGGCTGCGCCGGGCCGTCTGCCAAAGCCCCTGCCTTCCTGAGGCCGCATACCCACCTGGAGAGACCTGCTCCCTGAAGAAGAGCTGCCCCGACACGATGTCACGGTCCTCCTTGAAGGGCTTGTCCCCGCAGACCATGACGTACAGCAACACACCCAGGGACCAGACGGTCGCCTCATGGCCGTGGTAGCAGCCGAGGCTGATCCACTCGGGTGGGCTGTACAGGCGTGTTCCTGGGGGACAGGGGCAGCGCTGTCCAGGTGCGGGCCGCTGGCTTCCAGAGCCTGGCGCCAGCCCCCTGGCGGAGGCAGGGCCTGCACCGGCAGCCACAGCTTCCCCCGAAGGCCACCCTGCATCCCCCAGACAATTGGCCAAAGCCAAGAACCCGTTCTGCAAGGCAGAGAAGGCCAGCGGAGCAGCCCAAGCCCTTGTGGGCCTGCCGAGCCCAGGAGCCGGGCCTGGCTTTTGCAGCCCCCCTGTGCCGGCAGGGCCGGCAGCCGGCTCCTGGGCCACAGCATCTGCCCTGTGCCACAGGGCAGCCGGCAGCCGGCTGAATGCCGCGGCCCATGGCCGAGGAGGGAATGGGGCCGCGCAGTGCCTGGCACTGGGAGCAGGGCCCGGGCTGCGGCTCACCCGCAAATTCCGTAAAGGCCTGCTCTTGGAGGAAGGTGCCGCAACCGAAGTCGATGAGCTTCAGCTCGCCAGTCTCCGGGCTCACGAGGAGGTTGCTTGGCTTGATGTCCCGGTGCAGGACGCCGCAGGCGGTGCAGTGCCGCACGGCATCCAGCACCTGGCGGAAAAGCCAGCGCGCCGCCTCCTCGGACAGGAACTCTTGCTGCCGCAGGATGTGCAAGAGATCCTGGCACTGCTCCGGACGCTCCATCACCAGCACGAAGCCCTCAGGCAGCTCGAACCAGTCGAGGAGCTGGATGATGTTCTGGCAGCCAGAGCCCACCTTCTCCATCAGCACGATCTCCATGGGAATTTGGGCGCCGTCGGGCTGTGAGGAGGAGCAGACAATGCCTCCAGCAGGCCCGATGGCAGCGCTGTCCCCTGCCTGGGATGCCCCAGCGCCCTGTTTGGGCAGCCTCGCTGGTGCTAGAGATTCCTCCCGCCCGCGGGATGCTTGGCAGGTGTCCCCCGGCCTGGACCCACCACCGGTGTTTGGCATTCCCGGGCCCGCTGTGCTCGGCTTCGCACGCCGAGCCCCGGCCCCGCTCCCCCCGCCAACCGCCCTCGGGCCCCAGGGCTTATCCCTGTGCGCCGCAGCCCGCTCTGTCCCGCTGGCCCCGCTCACTCACCAGCTCGACCCACTCCACGACCTTCTCCCGAGCCACGACCTTGATGGCCACCTGCAAGCCATCGAGAGAGGGGGGCTGAGCTCAAGCCCTGCCCCGCCCCACCCCTGAGCCTTCTCCTGTGCCCGGCCGTCCCAGCCACTTACCGGGCTCCCGTCTGACAGGCGGGTGCCCGAGAAAACGGTGCCGAAGCCACCGCTGCCCAGCTCCGGGCCCAGCTGGTACGCCTCCTGCAGCTCCTCTGTTTGCCCTGCGGCCAAGAGCCAGCCGTCAGCCTTGTGCCCACCAACCCCCCAAGTGCCCGCCAGGGAAGCGGGCCCAGCCACCGCGGGCCACCTTGCTCCGACCTGCTTCCTGCTGCAAGGCGTCGGGCAGCGGCCACCGCCTTGCAGCCCTGGGGGTGTCCTGCAGCCGAGCCGGGGCAGAGGCGGCTGCAGGAGCTGCAGTGCAGCGGGGCAGGGCGGCACCGTCGCTGTCCCCGGCGTCCTGGGCTGGACTCTGCTCTTCTGGAACGCCGAGGCTACAGCCCGAGGCTTCGCGCAGGGGGGTCCCAGGAGCGGCTGCAAACCAGAGAGGGGTTTTCTGAAGGCCTGGCAGCAGAGGCACTGAGAACAGGCAGGACCTTGGCTGCTCTCAGAGGCCCTGGCCTTGCCTGGGAATGCCCACCCCTCAAGAGCTCCAGAGGAGCCTCAGACAGCTCCTCAGAAGATCTCACCTGCTTCCAGCAATTCCTCACTGGCAGCTGGTGGCTCTGTCGGAGCAGCTTCCTGGAGATGGAGGGAGTTCCTTGGTCTCTCAAGGATTGTCTCCACCTCCAGGCACGGGCTGTTGCCAGCTGGCACAGCCTGCACAGTGTCCTGGGAGCCGTGGGCCGCTGACTGTTGGCTCCAGGACACTTGCTGCTCCACCACCTGCTCCTGGGATGGCTCCCCTGGCTCGGGCTGGGCTCCCACCTGGACTCGCGGGCTTTCCCTGGCCACGTCAACCGTCAGGGTTGTGCCCGCGTTGTTGATGTCCAGGAGTCCAAGGGAGCTGGGAGACCTGTCCATGGGCCCTGCACCTTCTGCCCGCTGACAGGTCTCACTGAGCCTCCCTGAGGGATGGAGGCTGTCAGAGATGGTGGAGGCTCCTGGCAGGATGGACGTTCTCTGACAGCCTGAGCTCCTTGCATGGATGGCCGGTCTCTGCTGGTGGGCCATCCTTGCAAAGGTCGAGGCTCTCCCAGGGATGGAGAATGGGAGCAGCCTCTTAAAGGGATGGAGGCTTCTGGAGGTGCTGGACGAGCCACAGCAGGGCAGGTGGCCTCGGTTCCCCAGCTCCTCCAGTTCTTTCCATAACGCCTGCCACATCCCAGAGTAGAGCGGCCCAGATGTCCCATTGCCAGCCCAGAGCAACATCATCAGGTCCTGCAGCTCTCGGGCCACTGCCACGCAGGGGCCGCAGCTGCAGGAGCCCTCCGGGGGGCTGGCGGGAGCACCCGGCCGCTTGCCAGGGGTGGCCCGAGGCCTGGAGCACCGGGGAGCCGCAGGGGCTCCTCGCTTCCTCCGTGAGCCTCTGGGCCGCACCCCGGGGCGCTCGCGCCTCTTCGGCACCGCTGCCTGCCGCCTCCGTGGTTGCCGCTGGCCAAGGGCCCAGCAGACAGCCACAGCGGCCAGCAGCAGCAGCAGCACAAGCACAGTCAGCAGGACAACTCCGTCACCCATGGCTCCGGCACGTCCCAGCGCGACTGCACTGGCGGCTGCGGGGGCTGGCCCGGCTTACATAGGCCTGGCGCGGTGATGTCACAGTGCTGTGGCCAGGACAGCTGTGTGACATCAAGCCCTGCCTCGCACCAGCGCTCAGCCCCTTTGTGCCGTCACAGCCCCGCCCGCCTCAGGGGCCCGCAGTGCCGCGGGAGGCTCCAAGGGGCTCCCTGTGGGCACTTGAGAGCCCTCTGGAGCAGAGGGCGTGGAAGATTTGTGTCTCAGTAGGACACTGGGATGAGGAGGGCAATGGTGATGGGGTCACCTTCCTTGCTGGCAGCACGTGGGACATGGATTGTCCAATGGGACACGGTCAAGTCCTGGAACAGGACCAGCCCTGCTCAGCAACATCCAAACCACCTGTGTGCTATCCACTACATTCCCATCCTGAACCCAAACCCAGCTCTGTGCCACGTCCTGGCAACAAAATGGATCCTATTCCATTGAAAACCACTACATCAGCCAGTTCTTCACCCAGCACACCCTGTCCCCGTTCATCTCACACCTGGACTCCTGCTCCAGAAGGATTCTCTGAAGGGACAGGAGCAAAACTCCTCTTCAAATCCTGAAATAGAACCTGCACTGCCTTCCCATCACCCGTCAGCCAGGTGACGTTATGGCGGCAGGATAATCCATCAGGTAGACAGGGATTTCCCTCTGTTATCTCACACTGCCCATGGCTGACACCGGCGTATCTTTCCATCGCTTCCCAGCAGTGCCAAGTGTGACCTTCTCCACCATTTTTCCGGCTATCAAGATTAGATTAACAGGGGCTGGAAAGTTCCAAGCCCTTCGTGTCAAGTCAGATACACCCGGAGAGCACTGACGCACCATGGACCTCCTGGGGCTTTCAGCACCTTGGAAAGGTGATTTAGGGCCTTCTTGCTGGGACATATCGGGATGAATCCCATCCAGCGCCACCTCTCACGGATATTGTTCTGCTCCGAGCTGTCCCCAGCAACCCCAAAAGGAAGATCGCTGTCCCTCGCACCACCGTGCCTGCTCCGTTGGACACCCTTTGGCACCCAGAGAAGCCAGGGGTGCTTGGCAGAGCCAGGCTCTATGGGACAAGGACACTGGGAATAGCTAAAAGCAGAGAGGATGCCCACAGAGCCCAATTCCCACAGGATTCTGCCACCCTGGGTCCCCCTGACAGAATGCTGACAATCTGGTTGGGCACAAGGGTCTTGCCTTTCCTGACAGACCAATTGAACACTAAGGGTCATGTAAACCTCCCCAAACTAAGGGTCCAGGAAATCTCCCCTTTTTGCATGTTGCTCCTTCTTTAATACCTATGTCCTTTAAAATGTGTGTATTCCACAAGCACTCCCATTCGATTTGACATTATGAAGATTGCATTTGGTTGGGTTTTTTTCTTTACTTCAGCTTAGTACAAAGACATATGAATGCAAATATGTGGCAGACAATTTACTTCTATACAAATAAAACCATACAGTAGTACAAATTACCATTACACTAGTGGTAAGTAAATCATGGTTGAAAGTGGACAGCTGCAAAATAAACTGGTGTTGGTAGTCAGGCAGATAGAACTCTGCTATGGTGAGACAGAAGTGACTACAAAAGCAGAGAATTCAAACCCGTGACCCTAGAAGACCCATGGAACGGTTTATCTTCTGAAAATACAGTCCTACGCAGTTGCCAAAGTTTTCCGGGAGAATCTCTCTAACTGCAACATTTCAAATTGCAACTCCCCTTCAAACACCTAGCTTGCCGTGTTCACAATACTTTCCCTCGTGCCTGCCATCACAGACAAAACTGTTGATTAATCCCACTCTGACTGCCCCTCCTGGCACAAAGTCTCCTGCAGCTGCGCAGAGGTGCAGGTGGAGTCTAATCCATTGTGCACTGCAGGCCTGTGGAGGCTTGGTCTGCTCGTGATCTGGGTCGGCACCAGGCTGCTCTCCCGGTGGGCAGAGGTGGCCGAGCACACTGCCAAGTTTGGTCAGTGAGCCCTCCCTGGCATGAGCTACTCTGAAGTACTGAGATGGGAAAGCACCAAGTTTTTGGTTTGCACAAAGGATGGCACAGTGAGCCCACATCTGCTCGGAGGAAACAAAGAAATAGCTCCTACATAAACTAGGAAACGGTGAAGGTGCTGAAGAACTGAAGGGGAATGGATCAAGTCAAACAAATTACTCCACAAATCTGAGTCTGAAATACATGAACTTCAGACAAATTCTTCACATAGATTTGTTCATAAAATCCTAAGGATTTCATGGAAATTAAAAAAATAATGTGCAAAATTTAAATTTCATTGTGTCATTTTGCAATGCCACCACTGCAGTTTCAAGGAATTGATGAAAATTTCATAGTGATGCTTGGAATTGGTTCACTCTAATCCATAATGGAAAGTCTTTCCAGTAAAAAAACTGGGGATTGGACAGCAGTGATTAAAAAAAAAAAAAAAAAAAAAAAATCTCCTTTAAAAACTACATGCCTGGGACGCAACCTGTAGAGCAGGTTTGTGTTACCTGAGAGCGACTGGAAGGTCTAACAATTGCACTGTAGGAGGCTTTCGGTAGGTTTGGCTACAGTTTTTGTTATATGCTACAGCGATAAACCATTTTGTTATAACTTATTAACAGCCTCCCCTTGCTACTATAACTTGTGCTCTTTATTAGGAAGACTGAATGTTTGGGGCTGAATATCTTCCCATATCAAAACGCTTCTGGCTGCAGCTTCATATTCATCTTTTGTAAATGAGTGGAAATTAAAAACACTAAATAAAATGACAGATACAACAAGGACATTTTCTGAGATGTCTGCCTGCTGCCTAGGTGCAGCAGCAACCTCCACTGAGCGATGATTTCACAGCATCACGGAAGAAGCTAAGTTTGAAGGCGCCCATGAGGATCACTGAGTCCAGCTCTCAGCCCTGCACAGGACGTGCCCAAGAGTGGCACCATGTGCTAGAGAATATTGTCGGAAATACCTTGAACGATGACGGGATTGGTGCTGCAACCACTTCCCTGGGGAATCTGTTGCCCAACCACCCTTTTTCTAATATGCAACCTAAACCTTCCCTGACACAACTTCAGGCCATTCCCTTGCGTCCTGTCACTGGTCATCACAGACAAGAGATCCCCTCATGAGGAAGCTGTAACTGCAATGAGGTCTCCCCTCAGTCTCCTCTTCTCCAGGCTGAACAGACCAAGTGACCTCAGCCCCTCCTCATACAGCTTCTCCTCAAGGCCCTTCACCATCTTGGTTGCCCTCCTTTGGACACTCTCTCCTAGCTTTATATCTTTCTTGTACTGTAGCACCCAAAATGCCTCCCCCCAGCACTCGAGGTGAGGCTGCCCCAGTGGAGAGCAGAGCAGGACAATCCCCCCCCTTGCCCGGCTGGCAATGCACCCCTGATGCACCCCAGGACACAGGTGGCCCTCCTGGCTGCCAGGGCACTGCTGGCTCATGTTCAACTTGCCGTCGTCCAGGACCTCCAGCTCCCTTTCCGCGGTGCTGCTTTCCAGTATCTCATTCCCCAGTCTGTCTGTACATCCAGAGCTGCCCCATTCCTGGTGCAGAATCCGCACTTTCCCGTGTTGGGCTTCATAGGGTTGGTGATTGCCCTGTTCTCTGTGTTGTCAGGGCCTCTCTGCAGGGCCTCCCAGTCCTCAAAACAGTCAACAGCTCCTCCCAGCTTTGTATTGTCTGCAGACTCGCTCAGTATCCCTTCCTGTACTCCACCCAAGTCATTCGTGAAGGTGATGAAGAGCACAGGGCCAAGGATGGAGCCCCCACCCGTGACAGGTCTCCGGTCTGATGCCACCCCATTGGCTGTAACCCTTTGTGCCCGACTCATGAGCCAGTTGCTCACCCATCCCAGAAAGTGTTTGTCCAGCTCAGTGCTTTGTCCAGAAGGATCCTTTGACAGACGGGATCAAAATCTTGAGTGAAATCCAAAGGGATGACATCAACTGGCTTCCCTTGGTCAGCTGGGTGGGTTTCCCTGTCGTAAAAGGAAAAGCAGGACATTCCTCTCACAAAGCTGTGCCGGCTGTGACCGATGGCCGCGTTGCCTTTCCGGTGTTCTTCAATAGCTCCCAAAAGAACCTTCTCCATAACTTTGCCAGGCACTGAAGTGAGACTGACAGGCCTGGAGTCCAGGGTTCTTCTTGAAAATTGGGACAAGGTTTACCAGTTTCCAGTCAGCTGGGACTTCTTGGAATTCCCTAGACTGCTTAAAAATCTTTTTCAAAGGTTTTACAACGACATCAGCTCTTTGAGGTTTCTTGGGTGAATACCATCAGGCCCCATAGATTAGTAGAGTTCCAGCTGGAACACCAGATCCTGCACAATTTCAGGGTCAGCTGAGAGTCGATCATTCTCTCTCCCAGCCATGGCCCTCCAGCTCAGGGCACTGAGACCCGCTTGGTCCATCATCCATGTTGAAGACTGAGGTAAAGAAGATGTTCAACACCTCCGCCTTGTCCATGTCCCTGTTTGTGACGTGACCGTCCTCATCCTGTAATGGGCTGAGTCTCATTAGGCTACTCTTGGGTTTTCTTCTAACAGTCCTTGCTTGGAGCACAGGGATATGCTACCTCTGAGAACAACAAGTTATGACCCCAAGAGGTGAATCTAGCAGTAAAATTTTAAGACCTTCCCTTGGTTTTTGTTTTAAGCACTTGAGACCTTTATTATACTTAGGTTAACATGATTAGGCCTCAGTGCACGAGAAGAGACAGTATTTTGAAATAAAATTTAATGGTAATCTAAATTAAATCAGTAACAAAAACTTGCATCTACGTTTCAGTGCCTATCTTGTCTCTTTCTTGACCTTCTTTTCCTCTTGTCTGGCATCACAGCTATATTTAAAACACCTTCCTTTTCAGATGCCCAGTTGGTGAAAGATGGCTGGGGATACAATTAGAGGAAACCAAGAGTTTTATTTGCATCCGACTGTAAATGTTAATGATTTAGAAATTATAAAATACAATTGCCGGTCCCTGCAGGGAACGACGTTGGCGTGTTCAAAACCCATTCCATGATGATTCCCCACATCACAGCCTGCAACAATAGCACCTGCTCAGGGGGATGGAATGGAGGGTGGAGCAGAACGGAGAGAGCCATTGGCCGGGCTCTGTTGGAATCCTTGCAGGGAGGTACTTTGCAGATGGTACTTTGTGGCTGAGAAGCTGCGTAACACCTGTCAAGCAGGGGAGATAGGAGATGCCTTGCTATTGCGCCAACAGCTGTGGCAAAATCACTCTCCTCAGATGATACCCTAATTGTAATCTTAACACACACCTTTATCCCAAAGTTACCCACCTCCAAGGTATGACCACCCACCACTGGGCATGCACTCTATAGTCTTTTTGACTGTATCTTTAAAAGCGAAGCAAGAGAATTTTACACCCATCAGCAAACAAAGTATTTATTAATAAAGTCACTTCTAAACATAAAGAAATAATATAGAAGTAAGTTGAGAATAGGGGGAAAAGTTAGGGAAGACTCCATTGCAACTGCTGAGATCAACCAGTGGGCTGAAGCTGTCTTCTTCCTCACAGGGATGCCTATTGGCCTTCCTCTCTGAGCTGGAGAATTTGATCGGAGCTTCTCCGTCTATTGCTTGGAATGCATTTTTGCAGTCAGCTGCCATCACCGACGGTCCTCGAACATTAACCTGCCGCAGTTTTACATTAATCAAGAGCGTTACGCTGTTAGTGTGAGGCCTTCATGAGCTGCTGGCAGTGGCTTATACTCAAATAAAGAGGAAGACCCACTGAGGGGTCCTAAAGTGGAAAGACCTGCTGAGGAGTCTCCCTGTGAAGGTTTTAGTTTGATTCTTTTGGTTAATGCATTAATTAATGTGATGGTTTTATTATTTACTATATTTTATGTGACTGGAAGAACATAAAGAGCAAAACAGGCTTATTTTTAAATTGTAAAGATAGTTTATTTATGCACACTGAAAGGATAAAAAAAGGGGGGGAAAAAAAACCAAAAAAAAGAACAACAAATGAAACTTAACATAAAAAGATGTAACCTGTAATAGGTTTAGTTAGTTTTACTATTTTAAGATAAGATTTTTTTTTTTACTGGACCCGGCAGGTGACACGGGCAGCTGCCGGGGCTTCTCTTTCCCACGCCCGCTGCTGCTGTTGCCGAGCCCAGGCAGAGCTGGCCTGCTCCCCCCACGGGGCAGCAGCTCCCAGAGGCCTGGCCCGGGCCCAACCAAAAGCAGCAAAGCCTAACCCAGCCCGGCCCGGCTGCCTGCCGCAAAATGTTACCTAGTAGCTCAGCCACAAAAAAAAGTAAAAATCTCACCCCTTCTCAGTTTATATGTGTATTACTCAAAAATGGTATTCTACTTCTCACTAGTCAAACTACCTGCCAATTAAAAAACTAACTCTTAACTAAACTATCTTTTTTTAACAAAATTTAAACTATGTTAACCCATAACACCCCCTTTATGCTGTCGGTGCGTTTCCCTGACTCAATCAGGCAAAGCACCCTCGACAGCCCGGAATGGGTCGGTGGTCGGTTGATTGTTCAGGCCCTCGGTCCTGTGTGACTCGGTCACAGGGTCTCTGGGTGCTGCGGACGCTCCACCAAGGCATCAAGGCGCCTGCCACACACCCAGCGGTGGCGCAAGATCTGCTCCAGCTGCGGCCGGTCCGCGGGGCGCTTGGACAAGCACCAGCGGATCAGATGTCGGCACTCTGGGGAGAGAAGGCACAGAGCGCCGGTCACTTGCACAAGGCTCCTGCCCGGCTGCTCCCGGCGCCTGCAGAACCCGGGCCAGGCCGCGTGTGCTCAGAGATGCCCTTGGCGGGACAGCGGCACGGCAGGACAGGCGCCGCCTCCTTCAGCCCGGCGTGCCACACCCAGCCCGTCACGGGCCCCCTCCTGCAGCTGGCCCTTGAGGGCAGATTGACCTGGCGCGGAGCTGCGTCAGGGCCCTGCTGGGCTGCGCCGGGCCGTCTGCCACGCAGGGGCCGCAGCTGCAGGAGCCCTCCGGGGGGCTGGCGGGAGCACCCGGCCGCTTGCCAGGGGTGGCCCGAGGCCTGGAGCACCGGGGAGCCGCAGGGGCTCCTCGCTTCCTCCGTGAGCCTCTGGGCCGCACCCCGGGGCGCTCGCGCCTCTTCGGCACCGCTGCCTGCCGCCTCCGTGGTTGCCGCTGGCCAAGGGCCCAGCAGACAGCCACAGCGGCCAGCAGCAGCAGCAGCACAAGCACAGTCAGCAGGACAACTCCGTCACCCATGGCTCCGGCACGTCCCAGCGCGACTGCACTGGCGGCTGCGGGGGCTGGCCCGGCTTACATAGGCCTGGCGCGGTGATGTCACAGTGCTGTGGCCAGGACAGCTGTGTGACATCAAGCCCTGCCTCGCACCAGCGCTCAGCCCCTTTGTGCCGTCACAGCCCCGCCCGCCTCAGGGGCCCGCAGTGCCGCGGGAGGCTCCAAGGGGCTCCCTGTGGGCACTTGAGAGCCCTCTGGAGCAGAGGGCGTGGAAGATTTGTGTCTCAGTAGGACACTGGGATGAGGAGGGCAATGGTGATGGGGTCACCTTCCTTGCTGGCAGCACGTGGGACATGGATTGTCCAATGGGACACGGTCAAGTCCTGGAACAGGACCAGCCCTGCTCAGCAACATCCAAACCACCTGTGTGCTATCCACTACATTCCCATCCTGAACCCAAACCCAGCTCTGTGCCACGTCCTGGCAACAAAATGGATCCTATTCCATTGAAAACCACTACATCAGCCAGTTCTTCACCCAGCACACCCTGTCCCCGTTCATCTCACACCTGGACTCCTGCTCCAGAAGGATTCTCTGAAGGGACAGGAGCAAAACTCCTCTTCAAATCCTGAAATAGAACCTGCACTGCCTTCCCATCACCCGTCAGCCAGGTGACGTTATGGCGGCAGGATAATCCATCAGGTAGACAGGGATTTCCCTCTGTTATCTCACACTGCCCATGGCTGACACCGGCGTATCTTTCCATCGCTTCCCAGCAGTGCCAAGTGTGACCTTCTCCACCATTTTTCCGGCTATCAAGATTAGATTAACAGGGGCTGGAAAGTTCCAAGCCCTTCGTGTCAAGTCAGATACACCCGGAGAGCACTGACGCACCATGGACCTCCTGGGGCTTTCAGCACCTTGGAAAGGTGATTTAGGGCCTTCTTGCTGGGACATATCGGGATGAATCCCATCCAGCGCCACCTCTCACGGATATTGTTCTGCTCCGAGCTGTCCCCAGCAACCCCAAAAGGAAGATCGCTGTCCCTCGCACCACCGTGCCTGCTCCGTTGGACACCCTTTGGCACCCAGAGAAGCCAGGGGTGCTTGGCAGAGCCAGGCTCTATGGGACAAGGACACTGGGAATAGCTAAAAGCAGAGAGGATGCCCACAGAGCCCAATTCCCACAGGATTCTGCCACCCTGGGTCCCCCTGACAGAATGCTGACAATCTGGTTGGGCACAAGGGTCTTGCCTTTCCTGACAGACCAATTGAACACTAAGGGTCATGTAAACCTCCCCAAACTAAGGGTCCAGGAAATCTCCCCTTTTTGCATGTTGCTCCTTCTTTAATACCTATGTCCTTTAAAATGTGTGTATTCCACAAGCACTCCCATTCGATTTGACATTATGAAGATTGCATTTGGTTGGGTTTTTTTCTTTACTTCAGCTTAGTACAAAGACATATGAATGCAAATATGTGGCAGACAATTTACTTCTATACAAATAAAACCATACAGTAGTACAAATTACCATTACACTAGTGGTAAGTAAATCATGGTTGAAAGTGGACAGCTGCAAAATAAACTGGTGTTGGTAGTCAGGCAGATAGAACTCTGCTATGGTGAGACAGAAGTGACTACAAAAGCAGAGAATTCAAACCCGTGACCCTAGAAGACCCATGGAACGGTTTATCTTCTAAAATACAGTCCTACGCAGTTGCCAAAGTTTTCCGGGAGAATCTCTCTAACTGCAACATTTCAAATTGCAACTCCCCTTCAAACACCTAGCTTGCCGTGTTCACAATACTTTCCCTCGTGCCTGCCATCACAGACAAAACTGTTGATTAATCCCACTCTGACTGCCCCTCCTGGCACAAAGTCTCCTGCAGCTGCGCAGAGGTGCAGGTGGAGTCTAATCCATTGTGCACTGCAGGCCTGTGGAGGCTTGGTCTGCTCGTGATCTGGGTCGGCACCAGGCTGCTCTCCCGGTGGGCAGAGGTGGCCGAGCACACTGCCAAGTTTGGTCAGTGAGCCCTCCCTGGCATGAGCTACTCTGAAGTACTGAGATGGGAAAGCACCAAGTTTTTGGTTTGCACAAAGGATGGCACAGTGAGCCCACATCTGCTCGGAGGAAACAAAGAAATAGCTCCTACATAAACTAGGAAACGGTGAAGGTGCTGAAGAACTGAAGGGGAATGGATCAAGTCAAACAAATTACTCCACAAATCTGAGTCTGAAATACATGAACTTCAGACAAATTCTTCACATAGATTTGTTCATAAAATCCTAAGGATTTCATGGAAATTAAAAAAATAATGTGCAAAATTTAAATTTCATTGTGTCATTTTGCAATGCCACCACTGCAGTTTCAAGGAATTGATGAAAATTTCATAGTGATGCTTGGAATTGGTTCACTCTAATCCATAATGGAAAGTCTTTCCAGTAAAAAAACTGGGGATTGGACAGCAGTGATTAAAAAAAAAAAAAAAAAAAAAAATCTCCTTTAAAAACTACATGCCTGGGACGCAACCTGTAGAGCAGGTTTGTGTTACCTGAGAGCGACTGGAAGGTCTAACAATTGCACTGTAGGAGGCTTTCGGTAGGTTTGGCTACAGTTTTTGTTATATGCTACAGCGATAAACCATTTTGTTATAACTTATTAACAGCCTCCCCTTGCTACTATAACTTGTGCTCTTTATTAGGAAGACTGAATGTTTGGGGCTGAATATCTTCCCATATCAAAACGCTTCTGGCTGCAGCTTCATATTCATCTTTTGTAAATGAGTGGAAATTAAAAACACTAAATAAAATGACAGATACAACAAGGACATTTTCTGAGATGTCTGCCTGCTGCCTAGGTGCAGCAGCAACCTCCACTGAGCGATGATTTCACAGCATCACGGAAGAAGCTAAGTTTGAAGGCGCCCATGAGGATCACTGAGTCCAGCTCTCAGCCCTGCACAGGACGTGCCCAAGAGTGGCACCATGTGCTAGAGAATATTGTCGGAAATACCTTGAACGATGACGGGATTGGTGCTGCAACCACTTCCCTGGGGAATCTGTTGCCCAACCACCCTTTTTCTAATATGCAACCTAAACCTTCCCTGACACAACTTCAGGCCATTCCCTTGCGTCCTGTCACTGGTCATCACAGACAAGAGATCCCCTCATGAGGAAGCTGTAACTGCAATGAGGTCTCCCCTCAGTCTCCTCTTCTCCAGGCTGAACAGACCAAGTGACCTCAGCCCCTCCTCATACAGCTTCTCCTCAAGGCCCTTCACCATCTTGGTTGCCCTCCTTTGGACACTCTCTCCTAGCTTTATATCTTTCTTGTACTGTAGCACCCAAAATGCCTCCCCCCAGCACTCGAGGTGAGGCTGCCCCAGTGCAGAGCAGAGCAGGACAATCCCCCCCCTTGCCCGGCTGGCAATGCACCCCTGATGCACCCCAGGACACAGGTGGCCCTCCTGGCTGCCAGGGCACTGCTGGCTCATGTTCAACTTGCCGTCGTCCAGGACCTCCAGCTCCCTTTCCGCGGTGCTGCTTTCCAGTATCTCATTCCCCAGTCTGTCTGTACATCCAGAGCTGCCCCATTCCTGGTGCAGAATCCGCACTTTCCCGTGTTGGGCTTCATAGGGTTGGTGATTGCCCTGTTCTCTGTGTTGTCAGGGCCTCTCTGCAGGGCCTCCCAGTCCTCAAAACAGTCAACAGCTCCTCCCAGCTTTGTATTGTCTGCAGACTCGCTCAGTATCCCTTCCTGTACTCCACCCAAGTCATTCGTGAAGGTGATGAAGAGCACAGGGCCAAGGATGGAGCCCCCACCCGTGACAGGTCTCCGGTCTGATGCCACCCCATTGGCTGTAACCCTTTGTGCCCGACTCATGAGCCAGTTGCTCACCCATCCCAGAAAGTGTTTGTCCAGCTCAGTGCTTTGTCCAGAAGGATCCTTTGACAGACGGGATCAAAATCTTGAGTGAAATCCAAAGGGATGACATCAACTGGCTTCCCTTGGTCAGCTGGGTGGGTTTCCCTGTCGTAAAAGGAAAAGCAGGACATTCCTCTCACAAAGCTGTGCCGGCTGTGACCGATGGCCGCGTTGCCTTTCCGGTGTTCTTCAATAGCTCCCAAAAGAACCTTCTCCATAACTTTGCCAGGCACTGAAGTGAGACTGACAGGCCTGGAGTCCAGGGTTCTTCTTGAAAATTGGGACAAGGTTTACCAGTTTCCAGTCAGCTGGGACTTCTTGGAATTCCCTAGACTGCTTAAAAATCTTTTTCAAAGGTTTTACAACGACATCAGCTCTTTGAGGTTTCTTGGGTGAATACCATCAGGCCCCATAGATTAGTAGAGTTCCAGCTGGAACACCAGATCCTGCACAATTTCAGGGTCAGCTGAGAGTCGATCATTCTCTCTCCCAGCCATGGCCCTCCAGCTCAGGGCACTGAGACCCGCTTGGTCCATCATCCATGTTGAAGACTGAGGTAAAGAAGATGTTCAACACCTCCGCCTTGTCCATGTCCCTGTTTGTGACGTGACCGTCCTCATCCTGTAATGGGCTGAGTCTCATTAGGCTACTCTTGGGTTTTCTTCTAACAGTCCTTGCTTGGAGCACAGGGATATGCTACCTCTGAGAACAACAAGTTATGACCCCAAGAGGTGAATCTAGCAGTAAAATTTTAAGACCTTCCCTTGGTTTTTGTTTTAAGCACTTGAGACCTTTATTATACTTAGGTTAACATGATTAGGCCTCAGTGCACGAGAAGAGACAGTATTTTGAAATAAAATTTAATGGTAATCTAAATTAAATCAGTAACAAAAACTTGCATCTACGTTTCAGTGCCTATCTTGTCTCTTTCTTGACCTTCTTTTCCTCTTGTCTGGCATCACAGCTATATTTAAAACACCTTCCTTTTCAGATGCCCAGTTGGTGAAAGATGGCTGGGGATACAATTAGAGGAAACCAAGAGTTTTATTTGCATCCGACTGTAAATGTTAATGATTTAGAAATTATAAAATACAATTGCCGGTCCCTGCAGGGAACGACGTTGGCGTGTTCAAAACCCATTCCATGATGATTCCCCACATCACAGCCTGCAACAATAGCACCTGCTCAGGGGGATGGAATGGAGGGTGGAGCAGAACGGAGAGAGCCATTGGCCGGGCTCTGTTGGAATCCTTGCAGGGAGGTACTTTGCAGATGGTACTTTGTGGCTGAGAAGCTGCGTAACACCTGTCAAGCAGGGGAGATAGGAGATGCCTTGCTATTGCGCCAACAGCTGTGGCAAAATCACTCTCCTCAGATGATACCCTAATTGTAATCTTAACACACACCTTTATCCCAAAGTTACCCACCTCCAAGGTATGACCACCCACCACTGGGCATGCACTCTATAGTCTTTTTGACTGTATCTTTAAAAGCGAAGCAAGAGAATTTTACACCCATCAGCAAACAAAGTATTTATTAATAAAGTCACTTCTAAACATAAAGAAATAATATAGAAGTAAGTTGAGAATAGGGGGAAAAGTTAGGGAAGACTCCATTGCAACTGCTGAGATCAACCAGTGGGCTGAAGCTGTCTTCTTCCTCACAGGGATGCCTATTGGCCTTCCTCTCTGAGCTGGAGAATTTGATCGGAGCTTCTCCGTCTATTGCTTGGAATGCATTTTTGCAGTCAGCTGCCATCACCGACGGTCCTCGAACATTAACCTGCCGCAGTTTTACATTAATCAAGAGCGTTACGCTGTTAGTGTGAGGCCTTCATGAGCTGCTGGCAGTGGCTTATACTCAAATAAAGAGGAAGACCCACTGAGGGGTCCTAAAGTGGAAAGACCTGCTGAGGAGTCTCCCTGTGAAGGTTTTAGTTTGATTCTTTTGGTTAATGCATTAATTAATGTGATGGTTTTATTATTTACTATATTTTATGTGACTGGAAGAACATAAAGAGCAAAACAGGCTTATTTTTAAATTGTAAAGATAGTTTATTTATGCACACTGAAAGGATAAAAAAAGGGGGGGAAAAAAAACCAAAAAAAAGAACAACAAATGAAACTTAACATAAAAAGATGTAACCTGTAATAGGTTTAGTTAGTTTTACTATTTTAAGATAAGATTTTTTTTTTTACTGGACCCGGCAGGTGACACGGGCAGCTGCCGGGGCTTCTCTTTCCCACGCCCGCTGCTGCTGTTGCCGAGCCCAGGCAGAGCTGGCCTGCTCCCCCCACGGGGCAGCAGCTCCCAGAGGCCCGGCCCGGGCCCAACCAAAAGCAGCAAAGCCTAACCCAGCCCGGCCCGGCTGCCTGCCGCAAAATGTTACCTAGTAGCTCAGCCACAAAAAAAAGTAAAAATCTCACCCCTTCTCAGTTTATATGTGTATTACTCAAAAATGGTATTCTACTTCTCACTAGTCAAACTACCTGCCAATTAAAAAACTAACTCTTAACTAAACTATCTTTTTTTAACAAAATTTAAACTATGTTAACCCATAACACCCCCTTTATGCTGTCGGTGCGTTTCCCTGACTCAATCAGGCAAAGCACCCTCGACAGCCCGGAATGGGTCGGTGGTCGGTTGATTGTTCAGGCCCTCGGTCCTGTGTGACTCGGTCACAGGGTCTCTGGGTGCTGCGGACGCTCCACCAAGGCATCAAGGCGCCTGCCACACACCCAGCGGTGGCGCAAGATCTGCTCCAGCTGCGGCCGGTCCGCGGGGCGCTTGGACAAGCACCAGCGGATCAGATGTCGGCACTCTGGGGAGAGAAGGCACAGAGCGCCGGTCACTTGCACAGGGCTCCTGCCCGGCTGCTCCCGGCGCCTGCAGAACCCAGGCCAGGCCGCGTGTGCTCAGAGATGCCCTTGGCGGGACAGCGGCACGGCAGGACAGGCGCCGCCTCCTTCAGCCCGGCGTGCCACACCCAGCCCGTCACGGGCCCCCTCCTGCAGCTGGCCCTTGAGGGCAGATTGACCTGGCGCGGAGCTGCGTCAGGGCCCTGCTGGGCTGCGCCGGGCCGTCTGCCAAAGCCCCTGCCTTCCTGAGGCCGCATACCCACCTGGAGAGACCTGCTCCCTGAAGAAGAGCTGCCCCGACACGATGTCACGGTCTTCCTTGAAGGGCTTGTCCCCGCAGACCATGACGTACAGCAACACACCCAGGGACCAGACGGTCGCCTCATGGCCGTGGTAGCAGCCGAGGCTGATCCACTCGGGTGGGCTGTACAGGCGTGTTCCTGGGGGACAGGGGCAGCGCTGTCCAGGTGCGGGCCGCTGGCTTCCAGAGCCTGGCGCCAGCCCCCTGGCGGAGGCAGGGCCTGCACCGGCAGCCACAGCTTCCCCCGAAAGGCCACCCTGCATCCCCCAGACAATTGGCCAAAGCCAAGAACCCGTTCTGCAAGGCAGAGAAGGCCAGCGGAGCAGCCCAAGCCCTTGTGGGCCTGCCGAGCCCAGGAGCCGGGCCTGGCTTTTGCAGCCCCCCTGTGCCGGCAGGGCCGGCAGCCGGCTCCTGGGCCACAGCATCTGCCCTGTGCCACAGGGCAGCCGGCAGCCGGCTGAATGCCGCGGCCCATGGCCGAGGAGGGAATGGGGCCGCGCAGTGCCTGGCACTGGGAGCAGGGCCCGGGCTGCGGCTCACCCGCAAATTCCGTAAAGGCCTGCTCTTGGAGGAAGGTGCCGCAACCGAAGTCGATGAGCTTCAGCTCGCCAGTCTCCGGGCTCACGAGGAGGTTGCTTGGCTTGATGTCCCGGTGCAGGACGCCGCAGGCGGTGCAGTGCCGCACGGCATCCAGCACCTGGCGGAAAAGCCAGCGCGCCGCCTCCTCGGACAGGAACTCTTGCTGCCGCAGGATGTGCAAGAGATCCTGGCACTGCTCCGGACGCTCCATCACCAGCACGAAGCCCTCAGGCAGCTCGAACCAGTCGAGGAGCTGGATGATGTTCTGGCAGCCAGAGCCCACCTTCTCCATCAGCACGATCTCCATGGGAATTTGGGCGCCGTCGGGCTGTGAGGAGGAGCAGACAATGCCTCCAGCAGGCCCGATGGCAGCGCTGTCCCCTGCCTGGGATGCCCCAGCGCCCTGTTTGGGCAGCCTCGCTGGTGCTAGAGATTCCTCCCGCCCGCGGGATGCTTGGCAGGTGTCCCCCGGCCTGGACCCACCACCGGTGTTTGGCATTCCCGGGCCCGCTGTGCTCGGCTTCGCACGCCGAGCCCCGGCCCCGCTCCCCCCGCCAACCGCCCTCGGGCCCCAGGGCTTATCCCTGTGCGCCGCAGCCCGCTCTGTCCCGCTGGCCCCGCTCACTCACCAGCTCGACCCACTCCACGACCTTCTCCCGAGCCACGACCTTGATAGCCACCTGCAAGCCATCGAGAGAGGGGGGCTGAGCTCAAGCCCTGCCCCGCCCCACCCCTGAGCCTTCTCCTGTGCCCGGCCGTCCCAGCCACTTACCGGGCTCCCGTCTGACAGGCGGGTGCCCGAGAAAACGGTGCCGAAGCCACCGCTGCCCAGCTCCGGGCCCAGCTGGTACGCCTCCTGCAGCTCCTCTGTTTGCCCTGCGGCCAAGAGCCAGCCGTCAGCCTTGTGCCCACCAACCCCCCAAGTGCCCGCCAGGGAAGCGGGCCCAGCCACCGCGGGCCACCTTGCTCCGACCTGCTTCCTGCTGCAAGGCGTCGGGCAGCGGCCACCGCCTTGCAGCCCTGGGGGTGTCCTGCAGCCGAGCCGGGGCAGAGGCGGCTGCAGGAGCTGCAGTGCAGCGGGGCAGGGCGGCACCGTCGCTGTCCCCGGCGTCCTGGGCTGGACTCTGCTCTTCTGGAACGCCGGGGCTACAGCCCGAGGCTTCGCGCAGGGGGGTCCCAGGAGCGGCTGCAAACCAGAGAGGGGTTTTCTGAAGGCCTGGCAGCAGAGGCACTGAGAACAGGCAGGACCTTGGCTGCTCTCAGAGGCCCTGGCCTTGCCTGGGAATGCCCACCCCTCAAGAGCTCCAGAGGAGCCTCAGACAGCTCCTCAGAAGATCTCACCTGCTTCCAGCAATTCCTCACTGGCAGCTGGTGGCTCTGTCGGAGCAGCTTCCTGGAGATGGAGGGAGTTCCTTGGTCTCTCAAGGATTGTCTCCACCTCCAGGCACGGGCTGTTGCCAGCTGGCACAGCCTGCACAGTGTCCTGGGAGCCGTGGGCCGCTGACTGTTGGCTCCAGGACACTTGCTGCTCCACCACCTGCTCCTGGGATGGCTCCCCTGGCTCGGGCTGGGCTCCCACCTGGACTCGCGGGCTTTCCCTGGCCACGTCAACCGTCAGGGTTGTGCCCGCGTTGTTGATGTCCAGGAGTCCAAGGGAGCTGGGAGACCTGTCCATGGGCCCTGCACCTTCTGCCCGCTGACAGGTCTCACTGAGCCTCCCTGAGGGATGGAGGCTGTCAGAGATGGTGGAGGCTCCTGGCAGGATGGACGTTCTCTGACAGCCTGAGCTCCTTGCATGGATGGCCGGTCTCTGCTGGTGGGCCATCCTTGCAAAGGTCGAGGCTCTCCCAGGGATGGAGAATGGGAGCAGCCTCTTAAAGGGATGGAGGCTTCTGGAGGTGCTGGACGAGCCACAGCAGGGCAGGTGGCCTCGGTTCCCCAGCTCCTCCAGTTCTTTCCATAACGCCTGCCACATCCCAGAGTAGAGCGGCCCAGATGTCCCATTGCCAGCCCAGAGCAACATCATCAGGTCCTGCAGCTCTCGGGCCACTGCCACGCAGGGGCCGCAGCTGCAGGAGCCCTCCGGGGGGCTGGCGGGAGCACCCGGCCGCTTGCCAGGGGTGGCCCGAGGCCTGGAGCACCGGGGAGCCGCAGGGGCTCCTCGCTTCCTCCGTGAGCCTCTGGGCCGCACCCCGGGGCGCTCGCGCCTCTTCGGCACCGCTGCCTGCCGCCTCCGTGGTTGCCGCTGGCCAAGGGCCCAGCAGACAGCCACAGCGGCCAGCAGCAGCAGCAGCACAAGCACAGTCAGCAGGACAACTCCGTCACCCATGGCTCCGGCACGTCCCAGCGCGACTGCACTGGCGGCTGCGGGGGCTGGCCCGGCTTACATAGGCCTGGCGCGGTGATGTCACAGTGCTGTGGCCAGGACAGCTGTGTGACATCAAGCCCTGCCTCGCACCAGCGCTCAGCCCCTTTGTGCCGTCACAGCCCCGCCCGCCTCAGGGGCCCGCAGTGCCGCGGGAGGCTCCAAGGGGCTCCCTGTGGGCACTTGAGAGCCCTCTGGAGCAGAGGGCGTGGAAGATTTGTGTCTCAGTAGGACACTGGGATGAGGAGGGCAATGGTGATGGGGTCACCTTCCTTGCTGGCAGCACGTGGGACATGGATTGTCCAATGGGACACGGTCAAGTCCTGGAACAGGACCAGCCCTGCTCAGCAACATCCAAACCACCTGTGTGCTATCCACTACATTCCCATCCTGAACCCAAACCCAGCTCTGTGCCACGTCCTGGCAACAAAATGGATCCTATTCCATTGAAAACCACTACATCAGCCAGTTCTTCACCCAGCACACCCTGTCCCCGTTCATCTCACACCTGGACTCCTGCTCCAGAAGGATTCTCTGAAGGGACAGGAGCAAAACTCCTCTTCAAATCCTGAAATAGAACCTGCACTGCCTTCCCATCACCCGTCAGCCAGGTGACGTTATGGCGGCAGGATAATCCATCAGGTAGACAGGGATTTCCCTCTGTTATCTCACACTGCCCATGGCTGACACCGGCGTATCTTTCCATCGCTTCCCAGCAGTGCCAAGTGTGACCTTCTCCACCATTTTTCCGGCTATCAAGATTAGATTAACAGGGGCTGGAAAGTTCCAAGCCCTTCGTGTCAAGTCAGATACACCCGGAGAGCACTGACGCACCATGGACCTCCTGGGGCTTTCAGCACCTTGGAAAGGTGATTTAGGGCCTTCTTGCTGGGACATATCGGGATGAATCCCATCCAGCGCCACCTCTCACGGATATTGTTCTGCTCCGAGCTGTCCCCAGCAACCCCAAAAGGAAGATCGCTGTCCCTCGCACCACCGTGCCTGCTCCGTTGGACACCCTTTGGCACCCAGAGAAGCCAGGGGTGCTTGGCAGAGCCAGGCTCTATGGGACAAGGACACTGGGAATAGCTAAAAGCAGAGAGGATGCCCACAGAGCCCAATTCCCACAGGATTCTGCCACCCTGGGTCCCCCTGACAGAATGCTGACAATCTGGTTGGGCACAAGGGTCTTGCCTTTCCTGACAGACCAATTGAACACTAAGGGTCATGTAAACCTCCCCAAACTAAGGGTCCAGGAAATCTCCCCTTTTTGCATGTTGCTCCTTCTTTAATACCTATGTCCTTTAAAATGTGTGTATTCCACAAGCACTCCCATTCGATTTGACATTATGAAGATTGCATTTGGTTGGGTTTTTTTCTTTACTTCAGCTTAGTACAAAGACATATGAATGCAAATATGTGGCAGACAATTTACTTCTATACAAATAAAACCATACAGTAGTACAAATTACCATTACACTAGTGGTAAGTAAATCATGGTTGAAAGTGGACAGCTGCAAAATAAACTGGTGTTGGTAGTCAGGCAGATAGAACTCTGCTATGGTGAGACAGAAGTGACTACAAAAGCAGAGAATTCAAACCCGTGACCCTAGAAGACCCATGGAACGGTTTATCTTCTGAAAATACAGTCCTACGCAGTTGCCAAAGTTTTCCGGGAGAATCTCTCTAACTGCAACATTTCAAATTGCAACTCCCCTTCAAACACCTAGCTTGCCGTGTTCACAATACTTTCCCTCGTGCCTGCCATCACAGACAAAACTGTTGATTAATCCCACTCTGACTGCCCCTCCTGGCACAAAGTCTCCTGCAGCTGCGCAGAGGTGCAGGTGGAGTCTAATCCATTGTGCACTGCAGGCCTGTGGAGGCTTGGTCTGCTCGTGATCTGGGTCGGCACCAGGCTGCTCTCCCGGTGGGCAGAGGTGGCCGAGCACACTGCCAAGTTTGGTCAGTGAGCCCTCCCTGGCATGAGCTACTCTGAAGTACTGAGATGGGAAAGCACCAAGTTTTTGGTTTGCACAAAGGATGGCACAGTGAGCCCACATCTGCTCGGAGGAAACAAAGAAATAGCTCCTACATAAACTAGGAAACGGTGAAGGTGCTGAAGAACTGAAGGGGAATGGATCAAGTCAAACAAATTACTCCACAAATCTGAGTCTGAAATACATGAACTTCAGACAAATTCTTCACATAGATTTGTTCATAAAATCCTAAGGATTTCATGGAAATTAAAAAAATAATGTGCAAAATTTAAATTTCATTGTGTCATTTTGCAATGCCACCACTGCAGTTTCAAGGAATTGATGAAAATTTCATAGTGATGCTTGGAATTGGTTCACTCTAATCCATAATGGAAAGTCTTTCCAGTAAAAAAACTGGGGATTGGACAGCAGTGATTAAAAAAAAAAAAAAAAAAAAAAAATCTCCTTTAAAAACTACATGCCTGGGACGCAACCTGTAGAGCAGGTTTGTGTTACCTGAGAGCGACTGGAAGGTCTAACAATTGCACTGTAGGAGGCTTTCGGTAGGTTTGGCTACAGTTTTTGTTATATGCTACAGCGATAAACCATTTTGTTATAACTTATGAACAGCCTCCCCTTGCTACTATAACTTGTGCTCTTTATTAGGAAGACTGAATGTTTGGGGCTGAATATCTTCCCATATCAAAACGCTTCTGGCTGCAGCTTCATATTCATCTTTTGTAAATGAGTGGAAATTAAAAACACTAAATAAAATGACAGATACAACAAGGACATTTTCTGAGGTGTCTGCCTGCTGCCTAGGTGCAGCAGCAACCTCCACTGAGCGATGATTTCACAGCATCACGGAAGAAGCTAAGTTTGAAGGCGCCCATGAGGATCATTGAGTCCAGCTCTCAGCCCTGCACAGGACGTGCCCAAGAGTGGCACCATGTGCTAGAGAATATTGTCGGAAATACCTTGAACGATGACGGGATTGGTGCTGCAACCACTTCCCTGGGGAATCTGTTGCCCAACCACCCTTTTTCTAATATGCAACCTAAACCTTCCCTGACACAACTTCAGGCCATTCCCTTGCGTCCTGTCACTGGTCATCACAGACAAGAGATCCCCTCATGAGGAAGCTGTAACTGCAATGAGGTCTCCCCTCAGTCTCCTCTTCTCCAGGCTGAACAGACCAAGTGACCTCAGCCCCTCCTCATACAGCTTCTCCTCAAGGCCCTTCACCATCTTGGTTGCCCTCCTTTGGACACTCTCTCCTAGCTTTATATCTTTCTTGTACTGTAGCACCCAAAATGCCTCCCCCCAGCACTCGAGGTGAGGCTGCCCCAGTGGAGAGCAGAGCAGGACAATCCCCCCCCTTGCCCGGCTGGCAATGCACCCCTGATGCACCCCAGGACACAGGTGGCCCTCCTGGCTGCCAGGGCACTGCTGGCTCATGTTCAACTTGCCGTCGTCCAGGACCTCCAGCTCCCTTTCCGCGGTGCTGCTTTCCAGTATCTCATTCCCCAGTCTGTCTGTACATCCAGAGCTGCCCCATTCCTGGTGCAGAATCCGCACTTTCCCGTGTTGGGCTTCATAGGGTTGGTGATTGCCCTGTTCTCTGTGTTGTCAGGGCCTCTCTGCAGGGCCTCCCAGTCCTCAAAACAGTCAACAGCTCCTCCCAGCTTTGTATTGTCTGCAGACTCGCTCAGTATCCCTTCCTGTACTCCACCCAAGTCATTCGTGAAGGTGATGAAGAGCACAGGGCCAAGGATGGAGCCCCCACCCGTGACAGGTCTCCGGTCTGATGCCACCCCATTGGCTGTAACCCTTTGTGCCCGACTCATGAGCCAGTTGCTCACCCATCCCAGAAAGTGTTTGTCCAGCTCAGTGCTTTGTCCAGAAGGATCCTTTGACAGACGGGATCAAAATCTTGAGTGAAATCCAAAGGGATGACATCAACTGGCTTCCCTTGGTCAGCTGGGTGGGTTTCCCTGTCGTAAAAGGAAAAGCAGGACATTCCTCTCACAAAGCTGTGCCGGCTGTGACCGATGGCCGCGTTGCCTTTCCGGTGTTCTTCAATAGCTCCCAAAAGAACCTTCTCCATAACTTTGCCAGGCACTGAAGTGAGACTGACAGGCCTGGAGTCCAGGGTTCTTCTTGAAAATTGGGACAAGGTTTACCAGTTTCCAGTCAGCTGGGACTTCTTGGAATTCCCTAGACTGCTTAAAAATCTTTTTCAAAGGTTTTACAACGACATCAGCTCTTTGAGGTTTCTTGGGTGAATACCATCAGGCCCCATAGATCAGTAGAGTTCCAGCTGGAACACCAGATCCTGCACAATTTCAGGGTCAGCTGAGAGTCGATCATTCTCTCTCCCAGCCATGGCCCTCCAGCTCAGGGCACTGAGACCCGCTTGGTCCATCATCCATGTTGAAGACTGAGGTAAAGAAGATGTTCAACACCTCCGCCTTGTCCATGTCCCTGTTTGTGACGTGACCGTCCTCATCCTGTAATGGGCTGAGTCTCATTAGGCTACTCTTGGGTTTTCTTCTAACAGTCCTTGCTTGGAGCACAGGGATATGCTACCTCTGAGAACAACAAGTTATGACCCCAAGAGGTGAATCTAGCAGTAAAATTTTAAGATATTCAGAGTTAAGTACTCATTTGTGTTTTGAGGCACTTGTCTTTCTTTACAAAATGGAAATTTGGCACCTCAGAAAAGCATGTAAACAGCAGTGATTCTCTAAAGCATAGCATGGTATTTGTAGCAGTGTGCTTTGAAAACACATTTCTCTCTAGCGCCAAAGTTCTCTGTAGAAAAGAAATGCTGAAAGAAACCAGATTTGATATTTAGAAAACAAAAATAGATTGTTTTTTAATAGCTAATTGGTGACATTATTCTTTTAAAAAGCCTAAGGTGGAGGTCTCTTTTGTTGGAGGGGGTATCATCCACGATTTATGACAAACTTGTTGTTGGACCTAGGCAAGTTTGATTTCCTCCTCCGTTTTTCTAAGAGATAAATTAGCCAGAAATGTTAGGTATTCAACGCAAGAGGTAGGCAGTTCTGGCGTTTAAAAGGTTAATGCTTAAATGGCCCTACTCCCTTAGGAGTCTCAGAACATCACTGTGGTTGTAAGGGAGCAAAAGGGAAAATAATGGCCCCAGATTGGTACTGAATCTTATTTTTTTGGCTAACAGTAACAAATTACAAATCTGAGAGGCTTAATAAACTGGTAATGATATCTAATATTTTTTTTTATTTTGTTTGACTGGATACAAAAAGATACACATTTTATCAAACTATATGCAGAAATAGCTGAATTGCCTTTCAGTATGAGGAAACATTATTAGAATCCACATCAGCAAACAAGGAATTGAAGGAATAGGCATTAAAACTGCTCATTATAAAAGGCAATACTGTTCTAGAAAGAAGGGTCATAATACTCCTTGTTTCAGAACTGGTTTGAAGCACTTGGGAAGTCATTGAGAAGACATAGGTCCCTGAAATTTATTTTTCTGTTCCTCTTAAATACATGTAAGGCCTTTCTCAAACCACATGTTTATTTTTTTAATGATAATGTAATGCCTTAACACTATGATCTCTCTGCACTGTTTCTCATTAATGGCAATACCGTGTTGTCTAAAAGTCCACACTGGAAGAGGTTGTACCAAGAGAACAATATAAAATCTACAGTAGGAAAAGGCTGAATATTCAAAAGCCAGAAAAGGCCACATCTTGGCTCCTTGGCCCCTAAAAAACACTGAAGTCAGAGTCCCCAAGGTGGAACATCTCCCTGAATCAACAGTGTAGGCATAGGGGATATCCTATAATCTTTCTCTTGAGTCCTCACAGCACAGCAATACATGTTACATTAATTAAATTTTAAGCATGGTACCTGCCAGAACCAAAGGAACATATTCTGTGAAGTTGTAAGATTTAATTGATGAACTAGTTAACATTAATGAGCTAAAAGCAGTGAACAACTTTTCACAATCAAATTTTTATTTTAAACAATCCATATCTACCCAAGATATCACATTAATCTTTTTATAGAGTAAACTAACAGTATAGAGCTCCAGGTATGACTGCATATTCCTTAACAACAGCATCTATCTAAACATCTACAAGTACAGACCTAAGAAAATATAAAAATGAAAAACAGAAGCGTGATTAGTAATCAATAAGAAATTGAAAAAAAAATAAAATCAATGCTCAAATCAATCCTTTTTATTCTAACGTAATCTGTATTATTGAATATCATACTTGCACAAAGTAACCCAATGTCCTTCTTAATTATAAATAAGGATTTACTTTTTTCCCCTAAACTTCCATAGAATATTCTTAAGCAGCTTTTAAGAAAACTCTATGCACGTGAAAACTCATGCGAAGACACTCATTTTTTAATCTAAATCCCTTGAGGCACACAATCATTTAAATAACAAGACAAGACACTGTATCTATCTATACCTACATGTAAATGTAGGTGTGTAGAGGAATCCTCAAATTGCACAGGGTCGATGAAACCTGTCCTGCAATTTCCCCTTCCTTGAGGCCAACAAAGAGAGCAGTCAGAGGAAAAAAGTATGGATCAGAAAATTTTCACAAGAGCACAAGGGATCAGACAGCTGACTAAAGTTAGAGCAGCCCTTGAACAGCTTTGTATAGTATTTTAGTTTTGGTCCAACAATAGAAACCTTCACTGATTACAAGATCTTTTGGCTTTTTACTTGTCTCCTGGAATAATGAACATCTATGTAAGTCTAAGATTGATGATGAGAACTGGCTGAAAAAAGGCATCTTTGATTAGGCTGCTGGGTTGGACACTGAACTCCATGAGAAGCATTAATGACCAGAAAAGTGGAGGTTTTTCCTGAGCTGTCTGACAAGCAGAAAGTGTAAGCATTTAACTCCTCCAAATTGGAACCTTTTTCATTAAATATTATAAAATTGAGAATCTAGTATTTTTCTTAGCCACAAACTCTAAAACAGAATGTGCTTTTCAGCCATGCTTTTAACGTATGGCGTAGTTCAGAGATGGATTTGAATCAAAGCAAAGAGAGACTGTAGTTGGTTTTAGATAGATGAACAAAGGGAAGAGGAGGCCCCCGGGACATGTCTGCCTTCACATCATGAATAACACACTTTAATATGGTTAACACTTGTGATTATTAAAATGATGGCATCATTCAACTAGCCAGAACTTCCCTGAGACTTCCTTTGGGACTCAGCCCTTTTTATATCCTCCATATTCATGGCTTCAGTGCAGTTTTGTGGTTTTAAGGTAGAGTGTCAGCTTGTCCTTACAATCTGTATGCATTTCTGTTGTCTCTGCTTGGAGTGTGAAAGAATTAAATAACAAAAGAAACCCAGAATGGCTGAATAATTTCAGTGCTGCACCCTTCAAGTCATTTTGTTGTCTAAGAGAACCCTCTTCCAATCTTAGTATTTTTATTACTTACAAATCTTAGTATTTTTATTACTTACAAAATGTGAAGAGGTTGTGCAGGTGATGCTAGCTGATAATTGTTTATAGAGATCTAACTAAAGGTGATATTCCACACCAAAGAAATCCAGTTTAGCTTAGCACAGCTCAGATATTCCCAAAAGAAGTGTATGTGGGCTGCTGAGAGATGATCTTATTTATGGTTTCTCCATTTCTCATCACAGAGGGAGAGGCTATAGTATAATGACTGCACAACAATTTGGAGTAGCACCACTTTTGAATACTGTGTGTGATTGATACACCTTTGTCTGTGTGTGATTGATACATGTAGTTTTTACATCAAGCATGATCAAAATGATAATTAATAATGTTTAATCGAACAAGGATCACTGACATACGAAGTTTGTGTTTTATAGTACACATTAAAAATACATTTATCTTGTACTGATAATTTTGAACACATCATCATTTATCATTTCGATTAACTGAGGTAAAAATAATAATGTTTTCATGAATTTCCAACAGCACAATTGCATCAGTAATGAAAATAGTTGCTCATTTAAAATATTACAAAACTTTTGTAATTGAAATAACCATAAATCTGTTGACTTTAGAATGATAATTAATTTCAATATTTGTATTTTTTCATTTTGTCATCTTGGACACTCTTCTTCTTTGCTTGTTTTTGTATTTTATTACATAGTCTTGCATACTGGAATTACCCTTAAAAATTCTATGCTGCAAAAATAATTCCTTTAGAGAGGCTTTACACAGAGTGAGTCTGTCCCCTGCCAGAAGAAAACCTGGGTTCCCTGGTGTGGTGCTGGAACCAAAGTGAAGCTAGGCCACGTTTTTATAGGTGAGTGAATGCCTGTGTGCCTGGATGTGTGGGTGGGTGTGCTGTTTCCTGCCTACACTACTGAAGGTCATTTCTCACTGCATAAAAAAGGGAAAACTTCAATATTAGCCATTGTATAGGACCACTTTTTCATTTAGACAGTAAAAATAAAAGAAACAAGAGATTTTAATTAGAAAAAAATCTTTTGATATTAAGATTATTTCATATAGAAATAAAAGAAATTTCCATATGTCTATTTTTTAAAAATTTGAATAGGATCAGGTTAGAAATTTCAAATTAGAAATAAAATAAAAAGAGAATGGTTTTTTAGTTGAACCTTCCAGAGTTGACTCAGATAAAGAAAGATTTGCCAATATTAGAGTTTGATTATTTAATTTTCTAGTCAATTTCCTGTGAATCATGTATATATATTAAGCACTAAAATATTTTGTATCAATATTACTGATCTCAATAAATATGAAAATTTACTTAATTTGAAGACCTGAGGAGATGAAGCAGCAACTTAGGTATACCTGCAAAACTATTTCTTTTCTTGTGGCAGAGGTGTTGTAGATATCTATTTTTGTATTCCACAGTAAAGTGGATTTCTGATTCTTTTGGGCAAAAATGTTTCTTTTAGCCACAAATATAAAAAGATTTTTTTTGCATGTGCATGAAACCAAAGCTACTACCAGATATGAGTAAAGTGACAATATTGCAGTGATGAGACTGAAATTAGAGCAAAGAATTACAAAATACTGCAAAATTACTGGCAGGAAGGAAAAACTACCTCCTAAGAGCTGGATGTAACTGCATCTTTACCCTGTTTTGACCAATTAGCCTCCCATTTGCCCAGGTGATGTAAAAACATGTATTCCATTGGATTTAGGTCTGCGCATAGTCTCTTGACCAATAAGGTTATAATTTATTTATATTAGTATATTTAATATTTGCATATTAATGCCACTTGAAAACAGAGATCTTTTATTCTAGTTTTCCAACCTTGTATTTCACCTTTGACACAGGTGTATCATCCAACAACATCCACTATGAAATTTTTCCTGATACGGTCTTCACACTCTCCTGCCCTCTTTCCCTTGTAGTATTAATTTTTGTACCTGTCCTGGATGCACAGATTGACAGGAAATTCTTTCAAATCTTGGTACTGCAGCACTGAGGATATTTTTTTGGCAGTGACAAGGGAACATGAGTTACAAATTCTGACAAGACAGAGTTATGTCAAAGAGCCTTTTGAAGTGTGGTACTGAGCTCTTAAAATAGAGTAGATCCAGTGCATTAATTTCTGAAAGAACACTTGCAGCAAATTAGTCACAAACTTCTTAGCCCATACAGAGGTTTCCAGGTTAGCATCCTCACACCTGGGAGGGAAGGTTTAGAAATCTAATATTTAAAGTATTGAATCAAAAATTTTCACTTGTAGACCAGAGAGGCCTAACACTAGCAGCTTACAGAAATTTCAGTGTGAAAGAAATAGTCCTAAATATCAGCATTTTGTCTTCATCCAACTTGAAATACAATGAAGCACCTATAGGCTAGTCCTTAATAATCTCTTCACATCCCAGCTACTGTTCGAGTCTGCAGTTTATAATACATCAAATATCTTAGTTCACAATATAAATAAAATAGAGATATAATATAGAATAGATTATATATTTATATCTAGTACCATGTACCATTAGAAAATTATAGATATTATTAATTTCACTGTATAATTGATAACATATGGGATATGTAATATAATATAATAAGTAACATAATATATATAATATATATTATACATATGTTATGTTATGTTATGTTATGTTATGTTATGTTATGTTATGTTATGTTATGTTATGTTATGTTATGGTACGGTATGGTACGGTATGGTATGGTATGGTATGGTATGGTATGGTATGGTATGGTATGGTATAGTATAGTATATTTTTTATGTATATATATAGTCTGTGGTGACATGGATTTATCTCCTCAGCCACTTTTGGAGAATGTTGAGTTCAAATTTCTAAAATGAAAAGGATGTTGAAATCATCATCAACCCTTCACATCCACCTGCTCTAGATACGTCTTTTTCATTTGTCCTTTAGTAGTTTTATAAAGATAGAAATACTCCTCATTTATGTTTGGTGGAAGCCCTACCAGTAACAGTGATCTTCTTAACCAGAAGCAAACTAACATCTGCCACCTACTATGGTTTTCAGTTTCCAGAGAAACAACTTTTAAAGTGTGAAGTGCTCCATCATGTACTGTTAAGCAAAGGCAGGAGAGTAAGAACCTTCCAGTCCAGCCTGTTTTCCAACCATTACAGATGTCAGCTTACTGTTTGCTGGTCCTGCTTGCTTAACTAAAATTCAATTCAACAACTTTCACAGGCTCATGCAGTTCCCAGAATTACATGGAAGGTTGAGGAATAATACACAAACGGAAGTTTAGAGGATAAGCTCCAGAGAACAGTAATGATAAAATGCAGGGGTGTTACCTCTATTAACCTCAAACTTGCCAAGAACTTCAGCCATACACAGCAATAAATGAGATATTCATGGTAGACAGTGTCATTCATTGGATGACAAAGGTCAAAGATTCAGAAAGAAGTCAGTCTATTTTTGAGCCATTAAAACAATGACAACTGCAACAGCAATATTTTAAGGGGGCCTAAAGCTTGATTTACTTTACCATTTTTATATCTGTAATGGGATTGTTTGTACAGTCACATGCAGTGCTGCCACAAGTGTAAATATTTCACAACCAAAAGCAACCTCTGTTTTCTAAGCCTGATTGCATTAAAGTGAGTGCTCCTTTGTGAGAAATTACTGGCTGATTTCCTGCTACTTCACTCAATTCTAAACAAGGCAATTGTTTTTCCTGAAGAAGAAATAGAAGTTTATTTATGGTTTTTAGAGCCAGGATATTCTCCCTAGTGGCATATTAAGTGATGGCCTGAAAGATTTTAGCAGAGTCATTTTAAGATTTCATTCTTTGTATATTTGTGAAAGAGGTGCTCTTGAAAAAGATCTCTGAATACATCTTTGAGTCTTTAAAAGTATCATATCACTGAGGGTGCATGAAAAAGAATTCAGAGTATTTAATATGAACAAATGCCTGGCAAAATCTTACATAACACAAGCACAATACACACATCCATTAAAGGATGAAATGGAACTAGTGAGATGCAAGTCAAAACACTTGGATAAGTCCCAGATAATCAAATACAAATACAAATAGGTGCTGAAACTTTAAACAAGATTAGGTTGATTAGAAAGGGATCATTCCATATCATTCAGGAGTAGCAATTTTATGCAAGGTGAGCAAGCATCAGTAATTTCCATCATTCTTTGGTTTTTTTTTTTAAGTTCAGTTGTGTGTGGGTTCAAATTTTTCTTTCTTCTTATTATTGCTGCATTAAAGAGATTAAATATTACAAACTGGAAAGCACGGATAACACTAAAATAATTTTAAATATAGTTTTCAATGTTGAAATGAAGACTTTTTATTAGATATTAGCCTGGAAGCAGCCATTGATAAATGGAAAGGCAATGCAGAACAATATTCAGTCATTATTGCTCTGTGATTGGATTAGGTTTCCTCATCTTTCTTGCTAAATCCTCTATTTGACATCACTTCTTTAGTGGAAAATGAGCAAGGACAATTTTCTCTATGGAAGTTAACCTGTCTTCCAGACATCTCTTCAGTCTCCTGGCTTTGACTGCTCTGCTTACAGAAGGAGCTCTCATCGCACACTCTAGGATGTAGAAAGGTTCATTCCAAGCCTTTAAGTTTTCTGCATATTACAGAAAACTTCAATTTGAATAGAGGGTTAGTCTTCACAGTTTTTGGAAGTAAAATCAATTCTTACTGTGTTTGCCTAATCCCAAACACATTAAAAGCCAGTGACTTGCCTTGGTCAATGCACATGTGGATGGTGCAATTAGTAGAACTTAATAAACCAAAATGCAACCCAGATGAAACAAGGTTTTTGTTTCCAAAAGTGTATATGCTCCCATTTGTAAATACTTTGTAATTCTGGTTGATAAAATAAAGCTGTCAGAAAATATGTGTCAAAAATACCACTGGGAGATGAGAATTATTCCTAGATTGCACAGCCAGTTGGGAAGATGGTTTAGCAGGCCCTACCAGACCTGGGTTATCTTCTTTTTCTGTTATTTCCACAATTCATGCTACTGTTACACTCCTGTTTGGACATGTGTCTGGGTTTTTTTTCTCCACCTAAACTAAGATGACAGGGGTTGTTGGCTTGTGAGTGTAAATGGAGCACATTCTTGGACTTAGCTCCTCAGGGGTAATCCTGGATGTTGTGTGCTGTATATGGCCTTTCAGATGAAGATAACGTGACACTTGTTAAGTTTTTAGCAATGTGGATCATCCCTCATTAGTCTAGATCTAAAAAATGTATCTCAGTTAAAAGGGAAAAAAGTTCTCTTCTCCAAAGAGGTGCCTTTTGGGTAGCTGTTATTAACATCCTCAGCTGTCACCAGAAAGGATGTTACAGAAATGCTTAGAACTATGCATTTTGAAGCATAGCAATATGAGTAAAAAATACAGTCAGGCTTCCAAGCCCTTTTTATAAAGCCAAGAGAAAGACTGAGTTTGCTCGTGTGGCCTGACTGACTGAATGGGTCATGAGGGACAAGTGTCGGCAGTGAACAAAAGACTGGAGTTTCCCAGGATCCCTAAACATCTCAAACACCAACTTCTATGTATTTGTCAAACCTTTGCCATTGTGGAAGTGTCAAATAAGATGACAAATATATATTTGATAATGACTTTGTCACCTCTTCTTCTAACTTACCAGCTTATTAAAAATTGCCACTCATTCCAAGGGTACTTCGATGAGCTGGCACATTTTGTGTTCTGAGTAGCTGATAAATATCTTGGGAATGAGAAGTGTTTGATCATTATGAATTCACATGCCATTAATTGTAATATACTGATTGAAGGAATTCATCTTATGTGTCATGGGTACTGCCAGGGGTGTTGTGCTCTAATTTAGAGCTAGTCAATGGGCATAATAAAGGTGTTACTCATCAAACCTTGAGCATGCTATATTTTTGTATCCTGTACTGCAACCAAAGCACAAGGTAGATGTAAATAGCTTCACACTGACATTGATATGATATAATTTCTTGGCATCTCCAGTGTCTATGCATCATGAAGATAAACTAGTAGATCAGCTAAAATAAGTAATTAAATTGCATTTTGTTTTTAACAGAAATTGAGTTTGGCTTACACTTTCACCTAAGCTGAATCTATCTGCTTATTTTTATAAAATTAAAGTGGCTATAAGACGAATCGGTTTCATATCTTTATTTTCTTCAAGCTTCTAATATCTGCAAATTCTGTTGCACTCCTAAGATACTCTGCCATCTTTTCAAATTGCAGTACACACAAAGATTCCTGAACTCTTCTTAAAAATAAATAAGTAATCTTAAAATAGCTAAGCAAGAAATATAATAATAAATAGAAGCATGTTACATGATTCTCAAAATCCCGTCTTTCAGGCCCACCACAAAAGATGAGATTTGTGGCATGCTCATAATGCACTAAATTCAAACTGTTTAATATTCAGGGGAAGAAAAAGAAATTAATTTCAGGAGTCAGGAAGTCCATGAAGTGTGCTGCCTCTGTTCTAAACCTCTGGTTCTGCTATATCATGTTGTGACTGATCATGAACAAAAGAGATTTTCAAGGGCTGACAGTCTATACGTGACTTGTAAAGTGAAGACATGGTGGAGCTCAAGAAATTAAGATTAATTAAGAAACTGACTAAATTCATGAGTAATACACAGTCATCAGCGCCAAAGAGAATATCAAATAAATTTCAGCATGGCTTATGCCTATTACAGATACTTAAATTCTGTATAAACCTAATGGATGTACTATTAGAATTATCTATGAAAAATAAATCACGTGTTGTCATGAACTGTAAATCTTGAAAAGAAACCAGCTATAGATCACCAGACTGAAATGTAAAAATTCTTCATTAAAAATCTTGGACATTTCTGGAATAGGAAAACAAAGTATCCTGCATAGATTAGTTTTATTTGTTAATTTTGATGGAATAAACCTCTGAGAGAAAGACATTATCACATTTATGCTATTGTACAGCATTAAATATTTAAATGCATTTTGGTATACATGGATACAGAGTGTATCCCCTGAGTAGTTCATAGTCAACAGTCCCTAGCTTAGTCCAAAACAAAATACATTAGAAAATTAATACAAAAGTTCGGAAATTAATTCTTGAGAGCCCTCAGCTCAAAAAGGAACAAACCCAAAATGTACAGTATTTTAGTACAACTTGATCAAAACCTACTTCAATGCATTGGTTAGAGTAAGGACTCAGATGAAGACATAAATTGTGTAAACCCAACCAAAACCGGGAAGAATTTCAGTTTCTACATCCATGGGAGCAAACAAAGCCGTCAAAAGAAGCTTTTTCTTTTCTAGCGCTGTCCAACTGCTAAAGTATCTGTTGAAACTCATGCACAACATGAAAGTTTCTGCTAGGAACCAGTGTACAAGCTGCCAGCCCTGGATTAGGCACCAGCCGCTGGTGACGCCTGCTTCGCAGGAACCCCTTTTCCAGGTATATCCATGGCTAACTCAGACTAGAAACAGTGAAACAGCAAAATGTACAGGAGGCAAAAAGCTAACTGAGAATAATGGTCTGGGCTCTACTTCTGATAGATGTTGCCAGAGCTGAAAAGCTGGATTTTGTTTCTATGTTAGCCTGTAGCTGAAGTTAGAAGGAAATAACTTCCAAATCTGTTCACAGATTGCTGCTTGAACAACTAGGCTGCTGGCTAACACCCACAGTGAGCGCTCTTGAAATTGTGCTACTATGCAGCTAAAAATGCAACTATCCTTGAGCCAAATTCAAGCAACCAAATAGCAGTAGAACTACATAACCCAAGAGTTATTATGTTTTGCTCTGTGAGATTGTGACCTTGTTGCTGTCACTGTTTGCCCATGTGGAAAACAGTAACTTAGAATTAAATAGAAAGCAACCCTCCTAATTTCTCCCATTCACCTTTATTTTTTAGTTGTGGTTTGTGGGGGCAGGGGTGAGTGGGGTGGCTTGTTTTTTAAAATAATAATGCTAAGGAACAGAGACATTTATGTGGAATTGCTGAGAGCAGAATCCTTTGTACATAGGAAGTTCTGAACACTCTCCAAATATAAATTATGGTTTATCATATCAGACACAGACTCCTTTTCTGAAAGCATTTCTTTTCCTCCTGAGACAGCAGGGATGGTTTCTAATAGTGCAGCCTGAATGCAAAACAAAAAGCTAGTGCCCTCTGACCAGTGGAGATGGGAAAAAGGCCATCCTAATTAATGGTGTTACTCATTTGCCTAAAAGCAACTGGGAATTTAATTAGTTCTGTAACTTGTTAGTTTTGATGGATATCTGCCCTCTGCCACAGAGCAGCTGTTATCTCACCTCCAGCTGCTTCTTGCAGGTCAGCATCTCCCAAGCTTTTTGGAGCCAGTCTCTCTGCTGCTTGCCTTGTGTTGCACACCTTTGGCCAAGCACTGCTTCCTTAGCAGATCTCACCAGTGCTGGATGCTGCTCCCTTCATCCCTGTAGCCTCCTTGCTTGCTGCAGATTTCTGCTGCTGCTTTGGTCTCCCCAAAATGGTTCTTCCTCTCTCCTTTTCCCGTGATAGTCAATGCCACGACGTTAACACAGAGAACTGTGCCAACAAGTCCAGCAGAACCTAAAATTGGGACCAATCCAGTTTTTTGCTCATCTCTGATGTAACCCCTCTTCATGGGTCAACAGCCCTAAATGTGCTGCTGCAGTGGACACAGTAGATCTAAAGAGTTCACTCTTATCAACTCAGGCAAAGTGATTTTCCTTGTGAAAAAAAATGGGGGGAAAGGATATTTCAAGATACATATTTAAAATAAAAAAAAATAATATGAGAAAGTGAATTTATGGTCAATCTGAAACAGAAAAAGTGTTTTCTCTCACTGGCAGGAAATAAAATAATGTTTCAATTAAGTGCTTAATTCAGTCCAAGGCAAAGTTTTGACTTTTTTTGCCTGTGTAATCTTTTTAAATGTATTTGGCTAAATTCTAAAGAAACTATATTTAAATGGTTTCATTTTTCTATTTTCAACAACTTTGATCTTTCTCTTTTGAACCTATCAAATTTTCTAATTTTTTAATAGTTTTGATACTCTTTAAAGCACAGTTTTCAGAAACTAAATCATTCACAATAACAGTTTTGCCCAAGTCTGTCATTAACCATTTTACCTCCTTCTTTTTGCCTTAGTGGACTTGTAAAATAGATGGTCTTGCAAAAGAAACCTTGGGGTTTTTGTTTTTTTTTTTAACTGGATGCCCTATTAAACTGAGCCATTGCTTTAAGTTTGCATTAACAATGTCTTTCTCTATAAGAAAGGGATGCAAATACAACCAAAGAGTTGTAATAATATTTATATTTCTGTTAATTTAATAAGCCTCCAAGATATTTAATCCACTATTAAACAAGTCTGTGCTTTCTGATCTAGCACTGGATATTGTAATTGTTATATTATTATGTTATTTGTTATTATGATTAGCACTAAATTTGGGGTTTAATTTGGCTACACGCCCAATATTTTCATACAACGCTCTTGGGCATCACAAAACTTGCTTAAGAATAAAAGAGAATCTTCTCTTAGGACTATTTCTAACATGAAAAGACTTTTCTTTCTTGGATTCTTTTAATGATTCTGAACTTGCTCTTGTCATCCACAGAAAAGAGAAAAAAAAAAAAAAAAGAAGCATTTTTAGATGTTTTACTGGATGGACTCCTCTGTGACCGTGCTCACAAAGTCATTTTTCACAGATTATACCAGACCACATACTAATAACATATGCATACTCACTACCAGCTTGTCTGGAACAAATGATAATTTTGACACTCTCTAATGCATCACTTTCACTGTGTTTATAGATTTATTATCCTGGAAATGGGCACGGGCACTGTAGGGCGATCACATTTTAGAGATTTTCAGTAATTTTCTGAAATCTCTTACTTAATCAGCATTTCTGTTCTTTAGCAGTTAAAGTGATTCTCAAAGATAAATATGCAGAAAAGCCAACCAGTCAAAAGCCAAACCTGGCCTTTTTGGTTCACATTTTTGCTGAATCTCTTTTTAGGCGATTTCTTTGTAGGCTTGAGTGCATTTCCACATCTCACTTTCAAAAAAGTAGGAATTCACAAAAATCCAAAAGTTGGTAACATTGCCATCTGTGACCCAAAAATAAAATTTTGGGGAGTAATGAAATACTGACTTCAAGTGGTGGAGGTGTTGCTATTCATTCATTTAAACGTGTCACATTTAGCCTCAGCATATTTTTATCATTCTTTAACTAAACTAATTGCTTCTCAATTTCTTCTAAATCTTACTAGGTTTCACATTGGTGAAATCTCACAGTTGTTTTAAACTGCATCAGAAGAAACAAAAAGTTAATTTTCCCCTGTATTTTCGGTGCTTTATTTAAAATGTACAATTTATGAGATAATTACGAGGTAATGTTTCAGGCTGGATCAAACCTCTCTGAAACAGGTAGGTGGCATATTTTCACAGAGTACAAAGTTCCTCAGTGTTTTTGGACAGATGTCTCTGTGCAGGTGCTGTTTGAGCAGGAACACACACAGCACAGTCAGAGGAGGCAGAATTGCAGGGTTGTGTCACAGAACAGAGGTACTGCTCCTCTCCAGCTCCAGAAATGTACCCACATCAAACTTATGGAGTATCTCACTCCACTCTTTAGTTAATTGTTGGTAGCTATTGAGCCTGTTGCTTTCTCCTGCTTTCTCCTCCTGCCCGGCTAGCTCTGCAGGAGAACTGGCAACAAGTCTTTCTGGGTCTTGGAAGGGAGGTGAGGTACAGGAGCCTTACCAGCGCTTTCAGGGAGGATTCTCTTGGCAGCATGTAGCAGCTCATGGCAGCACACAGGCAGGCAAGACACCACACAGCTTTCTAGGGTGTTGATCAGACAGGGTTTATTTGGGGGTCCCACACCGGGGGGGAGCAGCATGGCTCCCACAGGAGAGAGGGGGAGGGAGAGAAGGGGGAAGAAGGGAGAGAGGGGGCAAGAGCAAGGAAGAGCAAGCAAGAGACCAAGAGAGGCAAGAATCCAAGAGCTTCCCCCTCATCTCTTCAGCTTAGAAAGGCTTTTCCAGTGAGGGGGCAGACCCAAGGCTTGGACCAATGGGATACTGAGGGTAGGAGGGGTTGGGTAACAATGGGATTACAATGAATGGCAATTTAGGGGGTGGTTTACAACAACTTAGTAATGAACTATACATGTTGGGGGAGAACAGAACCATTTAGGAAAAATGAATCACCACATGAGCCCAGGAGTATGCCAAAATGATCTACTACAAAAGACCAGGAAAACTCAGTACAGTCTGACCAAGAATGTACATATGACTCATAGGGAAATAATCTAGAGGGATGACTCTCAGCTTAAGCGATCATTGAAGATATTTATATGAAGACAGAAACTTTTTTTTGTCTGATTACCTTGAAGCTCAAGAACATAAAAATATTTTTTTTTCACTCATAAATCCATAGAATTCTATTAGAGGTATCAGAATGATTATTTTTCTTCTTCTCTCCCTCTGCCTCCAAATTTATAAACCCTGAAATAAACCTTCAGAACCCAATTGTAACTTTTTATGAACTGGACTGGAATGGACTAACACTATTTTTTCTTATAGCATTCAAAATCAGGTTTCACCAAGTAGAAAGAATTCTGGACACTGAAAATACAGGTCTTAGTCTAAAATTTGTTCTCAGACAAAATGTCAAACATAATCAAGAACTGGAAATCGGTCACTAAGTCTCACAGACTGCAAAAGCCTCTGAATAGGCTTAATATTTTGCACCAAAGCAGTTACACAGCAGTCAAGTTTGCAAGTGTGAGAATCTTGCAAATGGATGCTATGGCACTAGAAAGAGGTAAAAAAACCTCCTGTGAGACCTGGCATAAGACTGTGAAACAAAGTATGATGTACTTGCATACATGTGTAATGCTTTCAAACCTCAAAACCTGAAATGCAGCAGTTTGAAAACTTTCCAGAGTTATTTCAGATCTTTGAGATTTCTTTCCCTGCTCTCAGTTCTCTCTCTCTTGTTCTGGTACTTGGTCCTGATCTCAAATGCAAGAAGCAATAAAAGGAAAGTAACTTTCTGCTTTTACAGAGAATGGGAAAAATTAGGGTAGCATTTTCACTTGTTCCATTTTAGGAGAAACCCTCGGGACAACTTTGACACTGTCCACGTGTCAATGCAAAATGACAGCAAGGAATTGGCAAGTCAATTGAAAATTGTAACTGAAAATTGAAGTACTCCCATATTTAAATTCATTTAGGCCTTTCATGGCTACCTCCACTGCATTAAATCAGCTCACAAATTTTATGTATCAAAATTTTCTATTTTCTCTTCTGGATTTAAAATATAACAAATACAAAGCTCTGATACTTTAATAATTTTTAAAATAGAGATATTAATGGAAATTTTTGAAGTCAAATTCTTTCCACATATCTCATGTAAATATATATTATTAAAAAGTAGCCACATCACTAACAATCATAATAAAGTGAATATTCTGATTAAAATAAAAGGTAAACATCTCAAAAACCTGAAATATGAAAGCAAAATTAAACACAAAGGAGAAGAAAACTTGGTCCCAGAACAGTAGACATTTTTCAAAATGAGTTTCTATGTGCATGTATATGCACGTATATGTTTGTAATTTTTTATCATGCATCCTATACTTCTAATTAAAGAAGCACTAGCAAACCCACAGAAATTGTTATTCTGAGTAAACATTAACATGGTTATCTTTCATTTCTCTTTTCTGCCACTGCTGTTTCATGTCCATAAACTCACCTGCAATATTTGACTCTACTGATTTCAAATGATTTTATAATAATCACTTTATATTATTTTATAAGAACAAACATGCATCTTAAAAAGTCATGAGATACATCTATTCTGAGAATTCAAAAGTTAGGACAGAGGTAGAGAGAATAAAGGGTATCTTTCATGTCAATACATATTTTACACAAATATATTCAGGTTTGTGAGTAATCTGGAGGCTTTCCACATTTGAAAAGTTTCACTCACTGAAATGTGGAATGCTTTGCAATTTCAAATACAAAGTCTTCCAATTTAACATACTATTTATCTAAGCATATAGAAAGATTGTTGTTGGATGTGTGGTAATGTTGGGGTACATTTTTTTTTAGGTGAACATCATGACAGTGTGGTTCTTTTCCAGTAACAGCAACAGATTTCATTCTGAAGAATTTCCTTTTGTGTATATATATTACTTCCAGGTGTGAGAAAACACGTGCTATATAACAGCCTGGTCTAACATGGTGCTTTATATGAATGAAGACCCTTCACATCCAACTGAAAAACACATGACATTCATTTAACTGTGTATGCTGACAGTTAATGTGTACTAATGCTGAAATTGTAATGAGAGGTGAAATTTCTTACAGTGGCAGTGGCAGTTTTGAAAGTGAAGAAATAAAATGCTAAGTAGTGAAAAATAACCACCTTAAAGAAACAACAGAGAACATGGTTGCCCTAAGTATGCAAAATCTTCAGTGTAATGACAGCAATTACACTGCGGGTTTCCCTCATTCTCATTTGCAACACTAGGACATTGTGACTTTTTTTAAATTTTCATTTTTTTTGTCTACACACAGTTTCCACAAGAGTACAAAAATGTTTCTTCTAGACGACAGCTACCTGCAAAAGGATACAAATAATGATCAGCAATATTGTTCAAAATCACCATTCTGAGAAGCTAGAGGAGTTATTTTTTTCCCTACATAAGTGTGTTAGCCTCAAATAAATCAGACAGAGACAATTAGGTAACAGAAAGGGCATAAAAGCCCTTAGGAAAGGAGCAATAAATTAATGTCTAAAATTTTTAATACTTAGCTTATATTAAACTGTAAGAGCATGTGAGAAGAACTCTCACTTTTTTCTTTATTTTTTCTGCTCTTAAATCCTAACACAGACTACTCCCCATATGACTATAAATATATATGGCATGCCCATTTTTTAGTTATATTGGGACAAGAATCTGCCTTTTAATAAATACAGTGGATCAAAGAGCGTATGTCTCCAGAATTATCTATTTTCTAACTGATTATGTAATGTTTCCTGTTGAATACATATGTACAGACTTTTTGTTTCACATTTAAGGTTACAAATGTAATGAAAGGTGAACATTGACAGTGATCTCACCAAGTATCACCCTATGATTCTGCATCAGCTTTAAATTTTTGTTTGCAACAATCACATCTGAGCTTTAGAAGGACATATGGATTTGACAGGATCATTTTGACTCTAAGACATAAGCCAGTTCTGTTTATGGAAATTTAAAAAAACACCTTACCCACTGCAGCCTGAGTTCTATTTTATTTAACATGTCAAAGGGCTAAAAGAAGAATGTCAAGCTTGACATTCACTTGTCAAGTGAAATGTGTGCTTTGCCTAACATCAAGAATGTCTTTCCTGCAAAGATAGAAAGTAATTCATAATCAAACTCCAGGAACTAGCTAATGTGCTAAACTGGGCTTTCATGCAGTTTTAATTTCCAAAGCAACTAAATGGAGAAAAGAAAACCTTTCACTGAAATAACATGTGCAGGAAATAATGTATTTGTTAATTCTTTATAGAGCAGGTACTCGATACTTGATATTAAGGGCACTACTGAGAGTTATAAAACACTATTGAAAAGTTTGGATTTAGACATGGCATTTATATTCAAGTTACATGAGATCTGTATTGAATTTAATGAAATGTTTGACAATCAGCATTCATCAGTGTCTGACAGTAAAATTCATACTATATGAGACTTTAATGTAGCCTTAGATCATACACAATGAATACTGACTGCACTGTAATAGTTAGCTAGGAAAAGAAAATCAGAATAGTGTCAAAAATAGTGATGTTAGAAACTAAAACACTGTAACTATTGCAATTATGAAAGCTACACTGGCAAAAGAAATGTTATAATATACTTGGAAAACATTATATTGGCAAGTATACAATTTTTTAAAAAAATTTCTGAAAACATTTGTTCTTGTGACAACACTGTCTGTTAGCTTTTTCTCCTGGAAGAGGCTCTTCTCTCTCCTTATTTTTATTTGTGAGATATTTATACAAAGCTGTAATTTTCTCCCTTAGCTTTCATTCTATACTTACTTGTCACTTAAAAACAGAATTAAGGTATTATTTGGTAGATGGTAACAGCATCAGCTAAAAATGCACCTGTTACTGAAAGTTTCATTCCCTTTTATTTGTGACTGGATAAATTTATCATATATATGCTATTTTTTGACCTAAGCAATAAACAACTGGAAGGAAGGAATCTTAAATTGGCCAGACTCTGGAAAAAATATATAGGCATTTTACTGTAATTGACTGTGCTACTGAGATTAGAATTGTTGAAACCAGAATTTAAGCCTTCATTTATCAGACAAAAAGCTAGTGAGAAGGAAAGGAACTAAGTAATTACCTCAGCAATTCATCTGTCAAACCTTTCACAATTCTCCAACAAGGGTTTACTGAACAGAGACTCCAACGCACAGCAAAGAACATGAAGTGATGCTCATTTTGGTGGACCTGCATTTAACAGGACTGTGTTTCTTAAACTGTCATTCCATATTTAGTTTTCCCCTTTATACTGTATTGTCCCCAAGCATATAATGAAAATAGACACCACATGAATTAGAAGTCACTCTAAAACCACTGAGATTATCACTAGCAATCAATGCTGCAGTATAATAACAGCTTAGCAGACTCCTGACCTGCATTTATTTTAAGCAATTCAAAGCTATAACTGAAAAGCAAAAATCAAAGGAAACTAGGGTAAAAGACACAGGAACATCTTAATAATAATTATTCAAAGGCGTCTCAAATTTAACTAAGATATTTTAAAATATTTAATATTTAATTAGATGGAATCAGAATCCAGGTTCATCGCAAATTTACCTCTGAACTAGAAAGACTACTTGAGTAGATGTTGAAAAGTTCATTTTACAGATTACTAAAAGATTACTAAAGATTTAGTGAGAAACTTGGTCCTTCAGATGAGATGTCAGATGATGTCAAAGCACCCAAGTCCCAAATTGTCACCTATAAATCCAATTATTTGAATATTACCATAAAACTAATTACAATTACAGGAAGTTAACTGATACAAGGTTTGACAGATGAATATACTGTATGGGTTGGACTTTTGAACCTATCTTCATTTTGTGAGCTGAAGTGCTATAAAAAAATTATTCTTGGTGATACCACCATTTATAGTAACATTTACATGTGAAATTACAATGCACAAATGTTTTGTTGTTCTCCCAAATTAATATCAGCCAGGTCAGAGCATTTGCTGGAAACTAGATTAAAACATTAGTGGCTTTGAAACTAAAAGTTTTAAAATGACAGTGACTGAGTGAAGTCTGATACAATGCAGTGCAGCAAAGAGACAGGATACAGATTTGGCCAGAACTGAGTTTGCCAGTCAGCTATTAAAACATAAGTCACTGTCCCAAGTACTGGACACTCCCTATGTCTCATTAGTATACAATACTTCAGCAGTTGTCATTACTTACTATCAGCTAGCCTTCCAAGTATGGAAAATAAAACTGATTTTTAATATCCATCTTTACAATGAGACCTGAAAAAATCAGGGCTCTTTGAAACCTCTTTTCTTCTTCCTTTTTTTTTTTTCTCTTTTTTTTTTTTATTTTTTATTTTTTTATTAATATGAAACAATGAAAGTGATAGATGTAAGGCTCCCAGCAGATGGTCTGGATCATGACTATACAGCCTAAGATCAGAAAAGCATTCATGCTCCAGTACTTTCCAACATTTTTATCTTAACATTTCACAGAGGTCAGACTCTGGGGAAACCAATTTGTCTGTCTTGGAGGTCTCAGACAGATTGCCTTTTGAAAATCAATCTTATCCTTTACTTCTGTTGCTTATTCCCACACCATATGCTGTCACACTTCTCTGCACAGCCATGCAAGCAAGGAAAGGCTGTAACTTGAGTCTATTTTTCTGGAGCTGAGAAGGATAGACAGAATGACCTACCTCAGACCAAACAGAGTACCAAAAAGTGAATGATGGCCAGACCGAAACAATGTCTGTGGGTTTTCTCCCCTTTCTCTAATTTTTCAGGTGTATACTGCAGAGAGCTTTCTCTGTGGTGTCAGAGGGTTAGCCTGGCTGTTGGAACAGCAGAGAAACATTATTACATGTTTATAATTTTGGAGATAAAAGAATTATACATTAATACAGAATAGCACGCTTGTAGTACTTTGCTACTGTATTTCTGACAGGCAGAGGACGGCTAAAACAGTTCTATGTAGACATTTAAGTTGTGTATTTAAACAACTTGGTGTATTTAAACAACTTGGTATATTTAATCATAGGCATTGTAAGTTTTAAGGTATGAAATATATGTAAGTTGTTCTGGACAAAGCACTGAATCATCATAAATGGGAGGCAAAGGAATTACTTTATTGGACTTTGAATGACTTTGTAACAGTAACTCAAGATAAACTTTTAATTCCATTCATATTTTTAGTAGGTATTTGTTAATTTTGTTCTAACCATAAAACAGTTGTGTTATATTTGTAAAGATTATTCATTAATTTAATGATAGAGAAGGTTATAAAGTCTTCATCAAGATTCAAAGATTTATTCTATTATGGCAATCCATTTTTGTTTGCCCTGAAACCACATTGGCGAAGTTGGTATATGGCCGTTAAGAATTTCTACATCTAATAACCAATATAAATACATAATATTTCCAGGTTCGAATTCACAATTTCTTTAATATAATATTCCATTTTGCAGTTCCCTGTAACATGTCAGGAGTCTACTCTTATTTGGCGGTAAGAACAAGTTATTTCTGTGCATAGTAAATGTGTAAAAAAATACGTCTCTCCATTCATTGTAAGAAATCACTGACCTGTTGTGTTACTGGCCTCTGTAAGATAAATCGAATCCTTCCACTGTTAACAGTTTCAAACAAAAAGTAAGATGTGCTGAGGTAATTCCTGAAATATGCACTGATTTGGAGTCTGACTTGTGTACACAAGAGACAGATCTTTCTTTAGCTGTAGGAATATGCCTGAGACTCTATGCTTCAGAACACACAACTCTGGAGAAGGCTTCTCCTCAACATCTCTCTGGTCTGTCTGTGCCTGTCTTCACAACCCTGACTTCAGACTGGCAGTACAGCAACTCCTCTGCCCTGCCTTCACAAGGTGTTTTATTTGTGTATGTGATGTAAGGGTACACAGGCTTCTACAGCTGAGCTGCAATCATCTCCTACATTAGCAATAATTCAGTAACTTCAGCAGTTTCTCTTTTGAATATAGCATTTTTTTCCAGTAGCCTTATTATTCCTGGTTCTAGTGAGCTCATGTCTGAAAGCTCACATATTCCCCAAAGAAAGCTCTTCTGTAGGAGTAGATATTTGTTTCTTTTCTGTTGTCTAGTGAGATTTTTCTAATATTTTCCTACCAATATGGCTAAGATCTGATCAAGTAATTCATAACAAGGAAAACTAATTTACAAGCATTATTCTCAATGTACCTGGTCCAGAAAAGCTTCAGAAATATGGAGGTAAAACAAATTATGAGGAGTAATTTTCTGTCTGTGAAAATACAAGAGGATTCTGCTATGCTCAAAGATTGACAATCTTTCTGTCATGTATTTTGGAGGGGAGAAAAAAGTAATTTAAAAACATTAAAAAAAGGAAAAGCATTCACATACTCTACTTTATATAAAGTAGCTCTATCAAGAGGATTTTCCTTGAAAGTGGAAAAGATTAATCCTCAGGAAATCTTAATTCTATTACAAAGAAAATGTTTTATTTAGTTCCTAATTTTGGAAATAATGATAGCAGCAATTAAGGTAATAATTCCATGCAATTTATTTCCAAGTAAAATTATGATGTTTACTCTCCAAGCTAATTTTTCTTTTGAGACAAAAATGGTTTTGAGTATTTCTTCCTACAGAAAAACAACTTAATTTGAGTTTGATGTAATAGAAGACCTGGGCATGTGGACCTTCCAACTTGTGCAGGGCTGCAGATACAAATATTTTCTGTAAAGAATGCAACAAATCCTGATGCTGTTGAGTTCAGGGTCCCAACCCATGCATACTCTGTGGTGGCATTCACAGCAAGATATTTCCCACCCACATGGCTCACTACTTGAGTTATTTTCCAAGAATTCAAAGTGTGAATACAGTGGAAGGACAAGGCCTTAGGATCTTCTGCCCAGCTACTATGATTACTGTAATAAGAACCTTATAGGACACATACACTCAAAATATTGCTCCAAACCCAACTGTCTTCTCAAGAGACTATGAGGTTTTACTTTTCCTTCAAGGATTTTATTAGGTACTTAATTCCTTTATCTGGTAATCCCTATCTGCTACTGGAACAGGCTCTATGGTCAGCACCACTTCATGAAACACCTTGTGAGGTACATGGCTCCCTCACCTGTCTTGCCACTTTTCCTCACATGAAGGAAATAGCCTTTGGTCTCTATGAGACTCATTTGCACACTCTCAAAAAATCTGAATGGTTTTCAAAAACCATAGAATGGTTTTCTATTTCTAAAATTGTCCACCCTTCTCGTATTAAAAATTATCTGTGTTTCTTTCAGAGTCCTGGAGGCCAAGCAAGAAGTTCGAAGAAATGTGAATTGTGATAAATTGCTCTTTTTGCTTCAAAGGCCTAGAGTAAGCAGCATGTAATTCAAACTGATTGAGGTACTGGAGCTGAAGTTTAACCACAGTGTCATTAAGACCAAAACTTGGATCATCACATCTAAGAAAGCTCCACTTTTTTACCTGAAGTATCTGCAGAAAAACAGACATCAGTTCTCTGCAGCAAACTGAAATGTGACAAATTGACTGTTATACCTCTGTCCATTTCATCATTTTCTTTTCTTGGGTTTGGTTTTCTCCCTATTTTGGGTTATTCCTCGAACATATCTGTAAGAAAAACGACATGGATGCCTTTATATATCAGATAGGTGCCAAATAGTTCATTTCTCTTATTCAGGGAAATACAGAGAGCAATTTATACAATGTTACATTTAATTAATAGAAACTACTGCAACTTAGAGCTCATGTATAATATATACATGTACAAAAATAATTTGTATTTAAAAATAAGTACAACTGAGAGTTCTTGCTGAGGAACAATTAGTTGGCCACAGGTGGTTACTCTACAATTACTTGTTACTCTTTACCCCTAGCTGCACCACATAAACATCTTTAGAAACAAAATCTTTTCTTTTTAGAGGTTAAAACCCTCATCATGTTACTTCCTTTGAAATTCAGCCCTTTTCCTACCAGCTTGATTTTCAGAGAGTTTAAGAATCTTTTATTTGGAGACCACAGAGATTTTAATGGAGAAAATCTTTGGAGAAATATTAGGTAAAAAAACCCCAAAACAACCAAACAACTCTGCAGGCAATGACAGGAGAGGACAGACACATCCTAGTATGGTAGCACTGTGTCTCCACCACTTCCTTCTGCATGGCCATGGTGTGTAGGTGTTTGATGTGGAGATAGGAGTGGGCTGCAGCTGGGGATGCTGGGAGGAGGGATGGGCTTCAGCTGTGGGGGCAACACCCCAGTCAAAGCAAAATGGCACTGAGTGCTTCTCTCAGCCACCTTTTACTTTCAAGGAGACTTTTCAAGCAGAATATAGCCAATTTGAGAGTGCAGTGCAAGTATTTATTGGCTGATACAAATGATATATCTAGGAGTAATGAGTTACAGAACTAGGTGTTAATATTCTCACAACCATAATGAGACATTCAATGCATCTTCACTGTCCTGGCAGTCATCAGTCATGTCAGAGAGGACTGGTCTCCATTGCTCCTTCAAATGGGCTGATCATCAGGGTTGCTGAGTTTTCAACTAATTTTATCCTCTATTCCTGGAATTTTATATACTTCAATGAAGTGTTTTCCTCATTTAATCCCCTCCTGCTAACTACTGCAGTTGCAAAAATTTAATTTCTATGTGTTTCTTTTCTTATCTTGAACAGTTTTAGCACACACATTCAAGTCAATTTTCTCAGTAAAACCAAGTCAAAGTTATAGAGCTGTGCTGCACCAACCTAGGCCTGGCAACACAGACAGATGAATGCCTCCACTGTCCAATTATTCTACTGTTTTCCAAGTTGAAAACTACCACTTGCCCCTAAATTTTGACTTGTTAATGTTCCTACTGGGCTAGTAGACTGTTTTTCTCATCCTATATTTAAACCCTGTTTTCTCAAAGGCAAAATTTGCAGGGGTCAAGGAAGGGGAGGAGGGTGTGTTGAAAAGGTCACAGCCGTATTTTGCATACAGCTTGTGAACTCTGTGTCCCAGGGCCCAGGTAATGGATCTGATCCCCTAAAAATGACTGGTTTCACCATATTCTGAAGTAGGCCAGGAAGAATAATCGGTTGATCAAGTGACCTGGCCAGCTTTGTCCTACTTTACCATGAGGAGAGCTGCTTCCATCCAAAGTGCTTAGGTTTTTGGATTTCCTGATTGAAGGGGGTTACTGTCTCTCACACATTTCTTGTAAAAACTTTCAGGAGTGACCTGGGGCATTCCCTGCCAGAGAACCCAGTCATTCTCTCAGAGAAAGGAGAAAGCATCTTGAGCAAAAAGTGTTCCAGAATAAAAGGGAGTAAAGAAAAAGGAGCATGTAGTCTTTTGTATTCCATCACTCTTACGCTCAACCATGCAATTTTGTAAATTACTCCATCTCAGAACTAAGCCAACTTTGCCCTGTTAACAAAAAGTAAATCTTCCTTAAAATGTTTCACTTAGGGTTATACTTATTCCATAACTACTGCAAGAAAATTCATCACTGAAGTTATTTAAATCTTTGAAAAGGGAATTAATTGGTACATAGATTTGAATAGAGTCAAAACTCAAAAGCTAATATGTCCTTTGTCAATTTTATATCAATAATTTGCTTTCGTTAATACACAGTAGGGGTGTGTTTTGTTTTTGATATAATCGCAGTTTTCTTTTTCAGGCTGGCAAATTTTCAATGACATAAAGGAAGAGCATGAAGTATTTTACAGATCTCTATGGTACCTATTTCACTTTTTATTCACTAAGAAAACAACAATATTGAGAACTGACTTTTGCCTCTAGTTTTAACACTGGTTGTTTAAAGAAACAAAAATTCACTTCCCAAAATCTCATATAGAACCTTTTATTTTGAGGGACCTGCAGCACTTAGACTTGTAAGTAATCTGTTTTCAATTAATGTATAGTTTTACTTAAGTTCTTTAAGTTTTTCATTATGTACATATGGATGGAGAAAAAGAAAAGAAAAATTGTGGCACATTCAATGTTTAAAACATGTATTTTCTTATAAATTTTGCATAGGTTATTAAAGAAATTCAGTCTTTGTCACAACATATTTTTCCAACGACTTCTGCTAGGATAACTTCTTCAATATAAAGTGGGAACAATTTCAGTTATTATCTTCAAATACTATTCCTGAATATGCATCTTCCCATAAGACTGAAATTGGATTAAATTAATCCATCTTAAATAGATGTTATGATAATTCAGAATCTGTCACTGTGGCTTGTGACTGCCAATTTGAGCTCTAGTGCTGTTCCCTTAAGTCATATAACTCTCTTTTCCTGTTTTCTACCTTGTTTATCTTGCATTAAGAAGGCAAGACTATCACAGGCTGATATCAAAAACAATTAAGAACTGAAAAGATCTGATTGTAGAGTGTGCATCTTATCTTCAAAATAAAACCTATTTTCACCCTTCAAGAAAATAAAGATCGAAGAGGAGAACAGGTGCTTTAGAAAGATGCAGGATCTGAAAAACAAAGTAGGTTTGGTTAACTTTAAACAGATAGCAGCTCCCACAGACTTATGCAAGCTGATAACAAGAGAGTGATCAGTATAAGCAGAGCTCACCCTGGGTCAGTCGCTCACATCTTTACAGAGTTTGCTGAGATATGCTGCTATTACTAGTATTATTGGATGACCAGTGGCATCCAAGCTAGCTAGCCCAAAATTACATCATGTGTATTTCTGTGAGCTGAAGTCCTAATGGGAAAAATAGATCAGATAAAAGAAGCCTACAGATTTTTGTAGGAAAAGCCCCTTTCTAACTGAGAAATGATAGAAAGCTGGGTGTTTTCAAAGTATGTCTATTCCAATATCCCTACACCAGCTGGAGGTGTTGCTTAGGAGAAGCACTGGAAGATGGCAGCCACTGATAGTGATGCTTTCCTAGAATATTTTCTCAGATTGAACAAACTTTGTCTTGGGGACTTTCTGAAGAAATAAGCAACTGATAGAACAGTTTTAGGACAGGAACTGGAAAAAGAAATGGCAAGAGACTAGATAGACACATGAAGAAGATCCTGGGCTTCTGTGAAAGGGACAACTGTCTGGAGAAGGTTCAAGCAAGAAGAGTGACATGTTGTGAGAGCAAGTTTGACCCTTTGCTGTTCCTAAGCAAGAACCCAGTTATGCAATAGCAGTGCCTTTGGGCCAATGTTTTGGGTTGGCATGGCAAAGTTTTTGTAGCAGGGGAGAGGACCTGTGCTGGAGCAATTCTTGAAGAACTGCAGCCTTTGGGAAGGATCTACCAGAGAAGTTTGTCAAAGACTGTATCCTATGGGTGAGACCTCACACTGAAGCAGGAGAACAATGTGAAGAGTAAGGAGCAGTAGAGACAAAGCGTTATGAACTGACTACAATGCTCATTTCTGAGCCACTCACAGAGGAGAAAGTAGAACTGGAAAGAAGTTGAGCCTGGGAATAAGGCAGTAGGGAGGAATATTTTTAATTTTTTTTCCTTTTTGTCAATATCCTAGTCTATTATTAGGTGGCAATATATTAAATTAATATTCCTCAAGTTGAGATGGTTTTGCTCATGACGACAATTGGTGAGAGATCTCCCTATCCTTATCTGACCCATGAGCTATTTTTTGGTCTCATTTTGCCAAGGAGGAGTGAGGGCAGTGTGGATGTCTGGCAGCTGGCTAGTTAACACAGCATAATGATTCACTTTCCAAACCAGATATTCATCAATACAGAAACAATGTTTTGGGACCAAAGATTAGCCAGACTTCATGGCATTAGAGTTCTTAATGGAAAGGGCTCAAACACTGCTTGTCACAAAAGTGATGAATAAGGCACTTTCCACGTGCACCCTGCAGGTGACATTGCAAAGGGGTCAGTTGCTGAATCCACTGGACATCAGATATTACCAGACATGAACTTCAGCCTCCATAGGCAACCTCTGAGAGTCTACCAGCAAATAAGAAATGGTTAGATACAAGATTATGTCACAGACAATAGGCAACTTCCTACCATGTGCTGTCACCTTTGTTGTTCTTCTGTCAGAAAATTTTATTTTCAGTTACTTTCTCCCCTTGAGTGCTTTTAGATCCATATCTGTGATAAACAACTCTTACCTACCTCTACAGAAGCATCTGAGGGCATAGGAAAGTGCTGTCAGCTCTAGCTCTTGACATTGTTTCACAGTGCATGAAAACAAACCAAGGTGTTAATCTTCAAACATTAGGTATTTTGTCCAGTCCTTAGAACATGGAATATAAGATTTTCAAATGTCCTAAGTCACCATTTTATTTTCCTTTTCTGACCTAATGAATCCTGAATCCTTTTCTGCTGGACAGCAAGAAAAGTGGAAACTATCTTTTCCCTCAACAAAACACACAAAAAGCTGGCAGCTGATATACACTCCAGAGCACTGAGAGTCAAATATCTTTGGCAAGAGTGAAAGTAGCACAAGACTTACCTGATGGGAGTTGCTGCTGTTCTCAGTAAAGAAAGGATTCCTCCAAGTCTAGACATATGATAAAAACCCCACTGCTACTCTGATTCTCAAATTGGTAAAGCTGCAGTGGGAACTGCACATCCATAGGGACACAGAAATATCCCTGACTTTAGAGACAAGGGCCAGCCTGGCACTGTATTGCTGTATTTTGTAGAAACGAAGCTGAAGCCTCTTCTCAGTCCTGGGATTGGTAGCAGATAAGAAAGACACCAGGAGCTGCAGTAGTATCCAGAATCACAAAGCAGTAGCACCTCAGGACCACCACAATTGTTCAATGATACCACACACAACTGCTCCTTGAAATGAAGTAGTAACTCCGCTAGAAAAAAACTGTTACACAAATATTGTAAAGTAAGTGAATTCATTGGATGAATTCAGAGAAATCTGAATTTTTTTTTGAAAATTTTTGACAATATACTGATTTTTTATCTTAAAATTATGTCTACACTGCTGACATCCTATAGTTAACATAGGCAAGCATAGTATATGTTCCCATATGATTAGCTCTTCAAATATTTGTTCTCAATTTTGCATTGATAGTATAGTATGAAATATATGATTACATGCATTGTGGAAATTTCCTCTCACATTCTGACTCTCATGTAATATATTTTGCAATTTCTGAAGTCACACAGAATGCATCATAGCCTAAGACAATACAAATATAATGTTCACAGTATTTTCATTAAACTTTAGGGCTTCCCATCTTACTAAAACCAAGTATTTTCTGTACCTTATTTTTTTACCACAAGAATAAGCAACTAACTTTCCTGCAAATCACCATTACACCACATTTCTTAAGACATATCTATTTGCAAGCATAATGTCAGTTGCTGAATGGTCTGAATTCCAAATGATACTTGATATGGCAGCTTTGCACTCATAAATGCAGTCACTATATCTGTGTAACAAAGCTCAACAGCAGTAAAGATGAGAGAAGAATGAAGTGTCCTACCCACAGGAATGTCATCAATACACGTTTGCAGTATTTGATCCGTGGCAGCCTAAACTGTTCACATGATCTTTCAAACTGTTATTCTGAAAAACATAAAACCAAAAAAGGAAACTCAATAGTTACCATGCTACCTTGCAGTTCTAAGTTGACCCAAATTTCATGCACAGATTTGTGTTACTCTGCAACAGTTAAGTGGAGGGGAAGTCCTACATGGAGTAAACTGATTTATGGGAAAATTTACAGTAACTCTATGTCCTGGGTTGTGGAGCCTGAGGGGTGTATTCTATTTCATCTGTTAAAAGCAATTGGGGAGATGTTTTTTCTTTATCTCTTGTAACTCAAAGGGGAAGGAATGCCTTCCGATAATGGGCCAACTGTTAAAATGAGGTAGGGCATTGTTTCTTATCTGTTTTCACAATGGCCCATTAAGATTCCCCAGGATGTTTTCTTCCTCAAGCTGTTCGCCTTCCCAAAATAGTACATCCACATTCCATCATCTTATTGTGAGATGCTCCACCCAGTGGGCAGAGCCAACCATTCCTACCTGGATAAAACTGGGACTCAGGAACAGGAGCTCTCTTGCTTCACCCCGATTTCTGGGAGGAAGATCAGACCCCTTCTCACCATCACCAGACCCCTTCTCACCACCCCTGGACCCTTTTTGGCTACAGGATCATCTCTACTTCAACAGAACCACATCTGCCACTCCAGGAGGATTTACTTTTGGACTGCTTCCAACACCCTGACCAACAGGGCGTCAGGTTGTAGCTCTGACTCTGTCAGGGCTTTCCAAAATTGTTGTTTGTTTGTTTGCTGGTTTGGTGGGGTGGTTTTGTTTTTCTACCACATTTGTATTATTGATATTCCTAGTAAAGAACTGTTATTCCTATTCCCAAATCTTTGCCTGAAAGCCCTTAATTGCAAAATTATAATTTGGCAGGGGTGAGGGGTTTACATTCTCCATTCTAAGGGAAACGCCAGTTTCCCTGGCAGATACCTGTCTTTCCAAACCAAGACACTCTACTGGATAAAGAGGGAAGTCCTGAACTTCCAGGGTTACAACCTAGGAATCAGCTGTTTATTTTCTGTAATTTTTTAATATTATACTTGCAATACAACTTAGGCCACTACTAATTTTTTAAATGTTCTGGCAAATTATGAAATTATATGCGAGCTGCCAAATGCTATGCTCCAAAATCCTTATTGACCTATTAGTAGTTGAGCCCTACTCTTCAACTGAGGGACATCTGGATGATGAGAGATTTTGCAAAGTCTCTACTTTGCAAATAAATATATTTTTTAAACATAAAAAGATAGCAGGATTGTGCCATGGTGTCTGGAATTTTAATGCAATGATACAGCATCATTCAGCTGGTTGCCATTCCTTGGTGAGTGTTGTAAAAAACTCAGACTGAAAAAGGATACGAAGGAAAGCTAATTTTCCTGTGATGTCTTTTTCACAGAATTATTTCCTTTAATGCTTATATTTGTTGTCACTGGAAGCCTTAGAATCCTATTGATGGTCAAAAGCCTATGAGGTCAGGCATTTGAGCTCTGAATTCAAGCTTATATTTCCTCCAGAGGTAATTTCATTAGTGATGTCATGACATAAAGCATTTAAGACTGCTTCAACTAATTAAATATATCATTGGTGGATGCTCTGAGATAAACATGGAGACTGACCCAAAGCAGCAGAGCTCACACATATATCTTCTACAGATATCTCTTAGATTCCTAGCATCCAGGCAGGAAAAGAAAACATTATGTCATTTATTAAATTAAAAAGATAATATAATTTTCACTAAATGTCAGACATACCTCAGGAAGCAATCCTCTTATAGAGTCTATGCTTTCTGAGGGGATGTTTAATCACTTGTTCTGTTGCTAATCTAATTTCATTAGCTCTTCTTAATCTGATCTTGTTGATTGATATTAGAGCTGATTTAAGAAATTTAAAAGTGAGAGTAAATTTAAGAAATTTAAAACAATAAATTGCATCACATTTCTTGATGTTAACTTAGAAGCAATTCTTTAATTATATCAAATTTTATTGATCCAGATTTATTCATGGCACCATAACAGAAAATGACCAACACAAACATTTGATAGAACTATCAATCACAGCATAAGTTTCCACATAGTAAAAAAAAGATCATTTATTTGTTGCTTCCTGTTCCTACTGGGACTAAATTCTAATTTCAGGTAAGCTGAAACTAACCACTGTGGAGGGACCTTATTTTGCCAGCAGAAGAAAAAAAAATAAAAATAAAAAAAATCATTCATATTCTTAGACAGGAAAATGGAATTTGGCCAGTATTGGTTAAAATGCAATTACAGTGGCACAGGACAGGAAGAAGAGAAAGGAAGGTGGGTCCATCTTGCATGGTATATTGCTCTTTCCATCCTCCTGAACACCAAATTTCCATTCATCTACATTTCCTATTTTCTCTGTCTTCAACTGCAAAAGGATTGATGACTGCTGGATGATTTAAGCAGCTGGTGCCTTTTCATACCTGTTGACAGCTCCTCAGTGACACTGAAAAGGCAGCAGCAACACTGAAAGCTCCAGAGCTTGCCTTGACTTGAAATGCAGCTCACTGTATCTTCTTTATCTGAAGTCAGTTTCTGAAAGCATCCTCAAAGACTTAATAATGAGGTCATTAATTCATTAATGACCACTGTAAATTTTTAAAAAATTCAGTTTAAATCCAATTATTTTGACAATTGTTCCTATCTTAAGCAAGAAAGCTAACAAAAATTTTTTGAAATAGAGCCTGGTGTTATATTCTGATCGTGTCTAATTTTAGAGTATTTTTCCTAGCTGTCTTTATTGTCATGTTATGTTACCAAATTTTTGCTCTTACAGATATCACTGTAGAAAATGAATTGCCAGCTTGTCACAGTGAATCAGAAATTTCACTCCTTTATCCCTCACCTTGGACATAGCATCATGATAGCAACATGCATATTTTGAATATTTTGTAGCCTTTTCTTGAAGGGGAAAGCCCATCACCATGAACCCAAGGTGAAGGTCTACATCATGTAAAAGGATTTAGTCTTCACATGCTTTTTTTGTTGTTGTTTGTTTGGTCGTGGGAGGGGGGGTTGGGGGTATTTTGGGGTTGGGTTTTTTTCTTTTTTTTTTGGGGGGGGTGGGGGGAAGTGGTTCTTCAATGTGTTTATTTAGTTTCTCTTCATTTTCAGAAATATCCCTCTTCACCTAATGCCCATCCCCTTCCTGCAGGCCTTTTGCTGTCTGGGGGAGGCCCGAGGCATAGCTGAGGGGTGGCAGCGGACAGCTCTGGCTCCCGCCGTGACCAGGGCTCGGGTCCCCCTCAGCCGCCAGGCCCCGCCGCGCTGTGACCCGGCCCGGCTGCCGGCCCCGCCGCTCCGGGCCGTGCTGGCCCAGCCCTGAGGGACACCGTGACAGACAGAGGCCCCTAGGACCGAGATCAAAGGTTAAATGGCTTTCTGCTGCCATCTCTTGATAAAGCGGAGGAAAAGGCAGCAGAAGCTGACTGCGTGCCCGGACAACACCCCCCGGGCTGGGGCAGCGTTTAGCGCTGGCTGATGAGGATGGATTTACCTTCTGGGTGGACAGAGCGCTAAGGACTTGTCACCAGTGCTGACGGATGAGCATCGGGCCTGCGCGGGGAGAGAGGTTCATTATAAATACACTTCATCCTCGCTCCCCGACTCAGGGCTGCAGGAGGCTGGGAGAGAAAAGTGGTTTCTGCCTTTGAAGGAATGAGTAATCTCCTAGTGGCACAGTCTCTGTGTACTGTACAGGGTTTTTTACAGTTGAAAGAGAGCATTCAACTGTAAAAACATGCTTGAAATGTAGGCTCTGTCATTGTAAGAGATGGTAGGTGTGGACCTGGGGTGGCTGCAGAGCTCCTAAGGACCTGAGTCCCTGTCAGATTTCAGTGATGGGGACATTCTGCGGCTAGATTATTCAACTGGCTCCCCAGTATTTCACACGTCTCACAATTCCCATTTTGTTGGCTAGCTAAATCTTCTGTGTTGACACATTTGGATCATCCACCACTGCAAATCCAGCAAATCATAGGTCAGCAATGAATTCTAATGAAATCTAAGTAAGCACACTTTCCTTTTTGAAATTTATGGAAAGAATAGAAATGAAGATTTAAAAAAAAGAAAAACAACAACAAAAAAAAACCCCAAAACAAACGAAAACCAACCAACCAAACAAAAAACCCCCAAAACAACAACAAAAACCCAAACCAAAACAACAACAACAACAACAAAAAAAACAAGAGTTAATTCTCAGTTAAATTCTCAGTCTTTCAAGTAGGCTGTCTTGAAAACTTTGGCCCACAAATACTCTTTTTATGAGCTCCAAGACTGCCATCATTTCTGCTTAGCCAATATTAAGACCATGCTTCCCTATGATATGGAAAAAAAATGAAAGCAGAATAAATTCAAATCAGCAGTGAATTTACTGAGTAATTATTTTAAATAGGCATTGCACAAAATACAGCTGTGGTCCCTGAACAGAACCCAGAATCCTTACAGAAAGCTCAGAGTCCTGAGAGAACCAGTCACATTCTTCCTTGCCTCCTCTGCCTCCAAGTTCAGATGCTTTGGTACTCTCCAGGGTGAAGTGGGATTGAGGAGGCAACTAAATGAATCCTCATTAGCTGGTGGGCTCTGAAATGTGTTAGTCACACAAGTACTCCATAAAATAATTTTCTTATGGAAAGTCTTCCAGCAAGACCTGGACTGAATTATGCCTCCATTGTTAGGTGGCAGCTGAGCAAAGGGGGATTTCAGAAAGAAGTTTTTGTCTTTAATAGCTTCATCTTATCTAAGATGAAGAGATGAAGGGGTTTTATTGGACCTGACCCTGACAGAAAAGAGTCAAGTGGCAGGAAGAGATTAGACACAAATTAGCAGAACGACAACTGGATTAAGGTTATGATAAAACAGTAAACAAACAATAGAGGAATTTCTTTTTTTTACTTAAATTATTTATCCTTAACTTTTCTCTGGAACTCATTTCTCATTAGCAAAGATTTCTTGGAAAGTTTAAATTACTTTAAATATTTTTATTGACAGCCATCAATGGAATCAAAAATAGATTATACCAAGAAGAATCAATGCTCCCTTAAAGATGTGAAATGGGTATCACCACAAACATGCACCCAGAATATATATAACTTTTCATTCAATTAGACTAACATTCCTGTACAACATTTGCATTATCCAGCAAATGGAGGATGAATATAACACCATGCTGTAAACCCATTGGTAAAGGAAACACAGTCAGTTTGAAAAAAAGAAACCAAAACACTAAAATACTTTTTATCCTTTTGGTGGCATCCCAGGTATATTCCTGACTGCTAATTGAACAACCTTTACAATTAAACATGGAATTTACCTTGTTAAGCCTATTAATGTCTATGAGGATCTCTTTTTTAACAGAACTATGCACTCTACATTTAATGTTTATTTTGATGGATAGGAGAAAGTTTCAGTCCCTTCTTTCAAAAAATGGCTAACCAAAATACAGAAAAGGGCAGTGCACACTTACTAAAAATAGGAGAGGACTAGAACAGTCAAGAGGTTCCTCTCTCTTCCATTAGTCACATATTGTATATGAAGTAAGTCAGTTTTAAGAGGGTTAGAAAATTATCTCTTCTTCCCAATTTTAAATTTTAAATGTCATGTCCATAATATTTCAAAGTTGTAGCCTCAACCATAATGACTTTGAATTGTCCTAGACCACCTAGTAACACTCCTGGTTGCACAGGGAGTTATACCAAGGGCTTTCTAATATAAATTACTTAACCCCTGCAGGATACTTGGAGAAAAGAATCCTTTCAAAGAGGAACATGTTTCCTGTATGTGTATTTGAAGCCATATTCCAATGCCCTATTATATCCTCTAGGAAATTCTAATTGTGTTTAGCTGTCATCTTAAGTTCTTATGTGATTTAGTGATACGGGATAAGAAGATTATTCTGATAGGATATTAAGGGGAAATATAAAATTGATTTAATCCCATGTTTCTGCATCAGCATCCTCAAATGACCTGTGCTGCTGAGCCACTGTAATTCCTAATGAGAACTAAGCTTTCTGTCATCATGGCTCCTGTAAAACTTCCAACTGGAAACACCAGTTTAAGAACTCTATTTCATTTTAACTGAGGCCTGAGACAGACAGACAGATAAATGCCCAAATACAGAAGCTTCCGTTAAAAATAAAAAACCCACCAAACCAAAACCTAAGATCATGCTAAGAGATTCAAAACAAAAATGAGTTTTGCTAGTGAGCTGCCCAACCTCATGCCCCACAAGTAATCCTAACTGAAGCAATCACATTGATGATCAGAAGCTTTCTAAGGAATGAATTATGTTGTCTCCATATGGTGGCATACATTGCAAAATGATGCTACGTTCCTGTTTAGCTGCTCCCCATTTTCTTCAACAGCCATCTAGAAAATGAGTCCTGTTGAATCTTGGGAAGTTATGCAGAGCTAAAAAGAAGTCTAATAATGGAAGAACAAACTAGAACTCCCACCTCCTGCACCTAATTGTCTAGGTGACCTCAATCACATTACTTTATTATAGGCCAAAGTAATTTGTGTGCCAGCACCAAACACTCTCATTTTCTTTACTTTTGGTCACATCATGCTATTGATAACTCAAGATAATTTCATAGGCTTGTAAATATGCTAGATATGATTAAAGCAAAGGCCAGTGCTCTGATTCTGACACAAGTTTGTCCTCCCCATGCACATTTCCAAAGAACAGGTTTGGTTTAGCATAGACATAAAAAGAAGTGAAAATTTCCCTCAGAGTACATCTACTCTCCTACAAATCTACAGGTTACTTCTCCAACAATTAAAGAGGCAGCTAGCTAGCTGTGTATATGAAAATACCTTATCAGGGACCATTAACTAAGATCAATATGTGGAGTGGTAGTAGGTTTAGGTGTAAATTTGTTCATACTGTTAGCCATTATTAGCTTTTACGTGCTAGATTATTTCAATGTTGTCGTCATATTGAAGGATAGCATGCTGCAATGCAAAAGGGACATAAATCTTTGTCATGAACCCTGTAAAAAGGTGGATGAGAGAGAGGAAAGATGGATTTTTATTCCAGGGTGCATCCGGCACAGACTGGGTTTTTCTGCAGCAGTTAATGCCAAAGCAGATGGAGCTATTTTGAGGACTTTTACATTGCTATACTGATATTCTCATATTTAAAGACGTGTTAGAGAATGCTAATATAGCCATTACTTTGCTATAATAAAGGAGTTTAAAAGATAAGCTATTTTTAAGGAGGTTTTTCTGTGTTGAATCTGTTCATTTGCCATCTAGGAGACAGTATGATCAGAGTGGGAACTAGAAGTCACTGACACAACAAAGCCTCTGCTGAATGTGATTGTCCATCAAGAGCTTATTGAACTCACAGGCTGACTTTTCCTCTACACAAAAGTATATAAAAATAAGAACTGTGTAGCCTCAAAAACTTTAACTCTGTGGATTAAATAAGGATTCATTTAAAAAATCAAACTTTTCAGTATATAGAGCAAAATTATGTCCAGTATCTTATGAAATTTTAAATCTTTGGGACTAAAATACACAGAATAACAATCAAACATTTTACTGGTACATGTTTTGGAAGAAGGGACAATTACATAATTATGAGCTATCCATTAATGCCTAAAAGATAATATCTAAAACATTTATGCAATTATTCTACTACCCTAAAAAAATCTCAACATGAAGAGTTCACCAATCAGCAGAATTATGAACAATATAGAGGATTGTAGAATTCTTTAGTCAGAAAGCAATTCCTCCTTTCTGCTTTTGTTGATTCCAAGGACTTTTCACCAAATCATTTTTTATTATGTGACTATCAATGTATCCTTCTAAAGATGAGCCTGATGTACAAACTACCCTAACCCAAGTATTGCCTATTGAACTTGCACGTTGAACTTCTTCAGTGTTTGAGTGTTTCACTCTTTCTTGTCTTTGATTTATGTATAAGCCCCTTGAAAACCTCTGTTAATTCCACTGAGACATTTCTACTCCATCCTGAAACAGATCCCAGCATAACGTAACAGCCAAAGCCAAGAAACCTGCTGATGGATTCACATGCCTAATTCAATAAAAATAACATGAGACGTGCAACGAGGATTTGGTTCATTAAAATGTTTAACTAGAATCCAGATGTGTTTCCACAGAAAAATCAGAAAATTTAATCCTCTAAATTGAAGAAAAAGTATTAGAAATTTGTAAATTAATGCCTACAGATGCAAGGTAATGCACAATTAAGTAATGGAGTGTAACATATGTCCTACATACTTGGGTACAGTCGGGGGCAGCCATAGTATTAGAGCACCAATCTATGTATTGCAGACCATATGGCACATTTGTAGACCACTTGGATGCTGCAGCTGGTGCAAAATGAAGTTCCTATTTGCTTAGCAGATCTGGCAGTAGGAGAACACCTTATGCTAGTGTTATTTTTACTATATGTTCCCACAGTACAACTTTACACTTTCTAAAGTATGCTAAGTGTGCACAGGATTGTTAAATCTGTGTATGCTTTTGATGTTTGTTACCTGAAAAGTTCCTTTTTCTTCATGGTAAATCTCTTTTGATTTACCATGAAGTAAATCAGCATTTAGTTCAGTGAATACTGAAGTATTGCCTCCGGTTTTCTTTATATCTTACCTCTCTTAATTTTTAGGACAATTACGGTGCTAAAATCTTTCTTCAGCTTGTTGCTATTCACTTTCATTCTTCATAGCAATTTTTTTGTATTTCTTTTCTCATCTCACCAAAAACTTCATTAAAAAAAACTACTACATTTTTTTAGGAAATGCTTCTCTAAGACCTGCCATCTAGAATGCCATTAATTACTGGAGGATTAGGAAATACTGATGATTTATGTTTCTCAGTTACTAAGAGCTAGGTCTGGAAACATGTCACACCTTATTAAACAAATTGGTACATTCTACGTAATTCTCTATAGCCAAGGAAGAAAAGAAGTCTTTTTTTAGATCTTTTTCCTCTCTATAGTCCAATTTTTAATTTTTTTTTCCTATGGGGCTATTTTTTTTCATTTTTCACTAGATGATGTTTGACAAGGTTCCCCAATACACCACCAAACACAGTACACCAAAACTTCCTAATATGCTCAGGTCAGTAATTTATTTCTTTTACCTGTCTCCATCCTAGTACACCCTGTGATCAATCAATCTTATTATGATACAGTATCACAGTTACACAGGCTTGATTAATTACCCAGTTTTTCAGGAGTATCATTTACTATTAGAGGCAAAGAAACATTTCCTCCTCCAGCAAATCCCTCTAGAATACACAAAGCATTTAGTTATTTCAATTTTAGATGAAGAGTGATGAGCTGGGGTGATGACAACTGGCAGTACTGATCCATGTTCCTCAAGATACCAAGCTCCTTTAGCTTGTGTAAGTCCACTGAATGTGTCTAACTGTTGACCTGCATCAAATGAATATCTGGTTCATTCTTCAGTTCTCCTCCCCTGATTCTGATACATGTCTTATAAAACAGAGGATTCTTTTTCTGTTTTCAGAAAAAATAGGATGATCCTGAACACCTGTCAGAGCTGCATCTAACAACAATTTTTCATAGAAAATTCATTTAAGAAAGCTGTCATTTTTTCACCCTGCCTCTATTAGAACCAACCTACATAATGACATAATGATCAAAATACTAAAATATATTAAAGACACAGTTTTGTCTTTCTGACTTGAAGTAGGGAATCTCGGATTCTTCTGGTATTCTTCTTTTTCATGTTGAAAACTGTGCATTAACATTTTGAATGTCGGGAAGAAAACTTTCACTTGTGGTATTGCTGTCATACCTCCATAGTGAGACCTATGGGATGTGCATTTATGCAGGCATCCAGTGCTCCTATTGGACTGTCTTGTAAAATACTGAACCCAGTTGGTAACACTCCTCTCACACTTGTCAAGATAGAGATGCAAGCCCAGGGCTGACATTTCTGTGCTTTCCTGCTCTCAAACGCAGCAAAACCCGTACAGGCATATTTAACTTTAAACATCTGCTTAAGCCCCTCCTGTTTCTGGAAAGCATTGAAGCTTTTCCTTTAACACTTTGCTGATTCAGACTGCTGGTTAGATGCCAGCTTCTATCTGAGATGTTAAATTAAAACCTCTTCTGGCTGGTTCCTTTGACCTGAAACCGGGGAAAAGCAGTCCATGTAATTAAAAAAAGAAAAAAATTAGAAAAATAATATTTGAGAGGGATGTTGCTTGCCATGGAGGCCTTTTTTTTTTTTTGGTGTTGGGAGTTTTCCTGGTAATCCTTCTGTCATGGAATTATAAGAGGTCCTTGTTAAGTTAGTTAATGTTCTGTGTGTGCATTTGCAAGAAGTTGTCAAGGTTTTCAGATGGTTAAAGAAAAAAAAATCAACATCACATGGTGTTCTATTACATCATTCTACAAGTGCATCACTCATTGTTTCCTTTAACATGTGGCTTTCAACTTCCAAGAAAAGCATTCCCAGTGACTGATGCCCCAATCCACGTCTGCCTTATCTCGAAAGAGATGCAGCTTTGTGCAGGACGACTTTCACCACCTATTTGACACATTCCTAACATTATTTAAGCGTAGGGAACAGCCAGGGACGTCTCACGATAGTCTCTGCTGGAATTTCACCCACGGCGTTCACGGCTGCGGCCACCTCAAGCCCGACGCGTTGCACCAGCACGCTCGGTGCCGCACAGCACCGTGTGAGCCGCACGTCCGATCATCCCCAGCCCCGGGCGGCGAGGCGGGGAGAGGAGAGGAGCTGCCGGGGCCCATGGAGCCAGGGCGGAGACACCGCTGGGGACGGCACGGAGCTGCCAATGGTGGGCGGCAGCCGCCGGGGATGGCAAGGAGCAGTCGGGAATGGGAAGAAGCCGCCCATGGTGGGAGGGAGCAGGAGGGATGGGAAGACGCCGCCAGTGCTGAGAGGAAGCCGGGCGGGATTGGACGGCACAGGAGGGATAGGAGGGAGCTGTCGCTGCTGGGAGGGAGCCGGGCGAGATGGGAGGGCGCTGACGGTACTGGGAGGGCGCAGGAGGAGCGGGAGGGAGCCGGGCGGGATGGGAAGGCGTAGGAGGGGTGGGGCGGGAGCCGCCGGTGCCGGGCGGGATCTGGGCGGGAGGGAGCTGCTGGTGCTGGGAGGGAGCCGGGCGGGATGGGAGGGAGCTGCCGGTGCTGGGAGGGAGCCGGGCGGGATGGGAGGGAGCTGCCGGTGCCGGGTGGGATGGGAGGGAGCCGGGCGGGATGGGAGGGAGCTGCCGGTGCTGGGAGGGAGCCGGGCGGGATGGGAGGGAGCTGCCGGTGCCGGGTGGGATGGGAGGGAGCCGGGCGGGATGGGAGGGAGCTGCCGGTGCCGGGCGGGAGCGGCGCGCAGGAGCCGCCGGCGCTGAGCCTGTGTTGCGGCGCCCTCTGGTGGTCGCGGCGCGCGGTGGCACCCCGCGCTCCGGGCGCGGGCGGGGAGGGCTGCGGGGTGAGCAGCCCCAGGAGCCGCCGCACCACAGCAGCTCCGAGCTCTTTCCCAGCGCCAGATGCTCGTCACTGGAAAGGCTCTACCTCTCTGCTCTCTTAGAAATAATCAAGCTCGGCTCTTAGGTAAAGCACAATTGGAAAGGTGACAGATCACATTCAGATCATACGTTTCCATGTATGCGGATGTTACTTAGCTTATGGCTCCGTATTGCAAAGCTGTTGTTTTGCTTTGTGCTAATGACATGCAATAAACCATTATTATGATCTTGCTGCAGCTGTAAGGAAGAGTAACACTGGCAGTATTGAAATTAAAGTTGCCAATAACACCACTATATCTGCAACGATGTTGGCTGCTTTGGCCCTCTTCACCTAACCCTTTCACACTTCTATGTTTCTTATTACCCAGTCCTTCTTTTAGACTGACAAAGTGATATTTAGTGGGAAAAGAATAGAGAGGAAGGAAGGTAAGGTTTGATCTCTGGTGAAACTTTTCTTTAATAAATGTTGGATCAGATACGGGGTAAAGAAACATCATGGAGTTCCAAAGGGAGAAGAATGAGTCAGGGCACAATGAAAATGCAGATCTCCCATGGGGAGATTACCAGGGAGAGATTCTCACATTGTGAAGGAGTTAGTAAAGGGACAGATCTTCACATTAGCCCCCTTGAAATCACTTTGGCTCACGCTTAGAGTCAGGAGTAATCAAGGTAATGTTAGTGAAGCTTCCTCTGACTTCTCCATCAGTACATTTGCTTAACTGCTTTATCTGATTATTGATAGCCTGCAATCACAACTATCACTCCTCTCAAGTTAGAATAAAGAAACATTAATCCAGAGCATGGTACATTGTGCAGACCAGTTTATTTCAAATTAAAGATTGAATTCAGACAGTTCTACTTTTGTGAGCATTAGAAACTACTTGTTTCCCAACAGACAACAAGCTGCTACTTGCTTAGAGCATGCATCAAATAGATGTACAAAGCAAAGCCATGGTAGGTTGGGAACCTTTGCCTTAGAGAAGTATTAGATTGTTGAACATCCACCATTTTTTAGGCCAGTTTTGTTTATTGGATGCATTTGAACAGCACTGTTTTGCTCTGGCACATCAACTGTAGAGCTTGAACAGACAGGAGAGGAGGCTGAGTGGGAGGGAGGGAGAAACTAAAGACAGCAAGGCAGCAAGCTGACCTCCCTGTATGCTTGTTTCTTCTGCTTTCCTGCACTCCACTGACAGCCAGTCCCACATGATGCATGGTGATTGCTGAAACCTGCTACCTGCTGTGTGAGTCTGATACTTTCCAAAGGCTGATTGTAGCTGAGAAATGGATGACCCTTGCTCTCACACATCCACACACAATACGAATAATATTTCTTGGGCAGGAACAAGATGGGTTTCTTTTTTTTTCCCCTCTTCTTCACTCCACATGGGAGAGGCACTGCCTATTATTGACTAACCTCAGTTATGGACTCAGGACTAGTTTTATATAACATATAGCATTTTGTGGTCTGTGACATCTGTTTTTATGCTCCTTGTTTTTCCCTTGCTAGGGTTGCCTGACATGGTAATGCCTGCAAACACAATTAATGAAAGTAGTTCTGCTCACAGTAGCTTCTCAAGTGGTACTTTCATTGGCTTCATGTTTACCTCCTGTAATATGATTTATTTTGTTGGCAGTTGGAATAGTTCCTGCTGTGAAGCTCATGTGCTCTTTCTCTGGGGCTTATGTTTCCTTTCTGTTATATGCCCTCAACAGATGTGAGAAAGAATAAGGAGACATGTGATGCAAATATCTTACAGAGGGCATGAATTCAACATGTTTCACAGACTGCTCAGGTAAAATATGAGCTGTCATTAGGTGTTACAAATCGTGCTGTGGGGCAAGATATTTAATAATTTATGAAAGACAAGCATTTATGAACTGCAAACAGACTAGGACTAATGAATGAGAGTTCCCTTTCAGCAGCAGGTGTGATTTAAGTTTCCTCCTCACATTGGAGGTGCTCATTTCTCACTTATTGCAAGAGATCACTATTCTTTAGTTGTGCTCTTTGATGGCATGGCTGCACCATCTACCAGATCTTTGCGTGGCTCTTTCCCAAGAAATAACAAGAGGCTGTATTTTTTGAAAAGCAAAGTTTCCCAGATCACAAAACATGTGCAACTGGCACAAAGAAGAGGTGTCTGTGGTAGCCTCTTAGAGCAGAACCAGAAATTATCACCAGTGAGTGGGGAATTGGTTAAGACATCTTAAAGTCAGATATGCTGCAAGCAGAACAATAATACTGAAACATATTCTTATACTGTGGTAATGCCCAAAACACATTGTGTACTAAAAAAGCATGACCCTGTAAGAGACATGCAAAATCCCACCCAGAACACAAAGGAGAACAAAAGATGATGAGAAAAGATATTCTGTTTACAATTAACCAAGCCATTGATAATATCTTATGTTTTATAAGATACAAAACTATTTCAATGCTATCTTAAATATACTTAAAGGATGCACTACAGATCATCTTCTCACCTACCCTCTTCAGCACCATTCACAGAAATTCTAAAACAATATTCCATAAGTTGCAAAGATTCACAGTTTTTCTTTAAAACTAAATGTATCTAAGGAGTTTTATAAAATTATCTACACAGACTTGGGAAATTAAAGAAATTATGTAATTGCTCCATGATCCACAGTCTCTAATATGATTTGATTATGTGGTTGAGTGGAGAAGAAATCTATCAAAAAGTTATACGAATTTAAAATCTGTGTGTTTTTAATTGTCATTTTGAGGCAAGTCAAATTTGGGGTTTATAAAATGATGAAAATTTCAACAAGAAAGTATATATTTGCATAAAGGAAACTATATATAAATTGAAAGTTCATAAAATATTACTTGTTTCCAAAAACACAGGGAGCAAACCACAACTCTGATCTTGGCATTAGCCCTGCTGTTTTCACAAATCATAACTCAAGAGTTATTTTTGCCTTGCTGTGAGAGAAGGAGCCATCTAATTCAGGCCACAGGAGGCCCCCACAGAGCAGGCAAAACAGGAAACTTCTGCAGCCTCCCTGGATTTTATATTAATAGATGTGCAGAATGTCTGCTCTCTGGTCGTAGCATGCAGAGGAGACTCACAGCTGACAAGGTGAACAGAGCATTAGCAGTTCTGTCACCGAGCAGACACAGAGTCTATACTTCTGATACTGATGAACAACAAAGCTCAGTGAAATAGAGAGTCACTTTAGATTAGTTATTAGAACACCAAGTACAGTACTTTTCACACTTCAAAATAATTTCTATAGTAATAAAAGTCACTGTGACAGTGTAGTGCTATTGTGGCAAATTTCATCTATTCCCCTCGTTTATAAGCTCCTCTGTAATAACATTTTACCTATCAGAATTCATTGAAATGCATTTCATTATCCCAATCATCCCCCTGAGTCACAGGTTTATTGTATTGCATTTCCTTTCTACTGTATTTGAACTTTCTTCTAATACTAAAGCTGATTTCAAGCCCATTACAACCAGTTGCAAATTAGCTTTTATTCTGCTCTGACTGCTGAAACGTGTTTTAATAAATTCATGCCGAAGAATTTATAACGTAATATTAATACACTTTATATTTTAATTATTTTATCCCAAATTAATGTAGCTATTTCTGCTTTATTTCATGCTTTTTCTTTTTTGCAGGATGGGCTAGCATCCTGCCCACTCTCATGAGCATGAGTACTTGTAGTACTATGTTCCTCCTGATTTTAGGATTAGAAATTAACGTCATCTACCAAAATTTTATAAAGGGAAAGAAATACACCATATTTTATGTGTATGTTCTCTTTGGAGCACACTTTTGAAATAAACTGAAAAATCGCTGCAAGTGTGAGATATATCTATCTATATCTATATCTAATCTATATCTATCTATATCTATCTATCTATGTCATCTATATCTATATCTATATCATCTATCTATATCTATACCTATATATCATCTATATCAAGATAGATCTATGTATAGATATAGATAGATATAGACATAGATATAGATATAGATATAGATACACTTGTATATATGCACACAAGTATAAAACACACTTATGACCAATTTGTTGAAAGAAGGAAGGTCTTGCTCCCTTGGCACCAACTACATGCACTTGGGGAAGTTAACTCGTTAGCTGTCTAACTTCCCTTCATCACCACTCAGCTCTCCCAGTGAGTATCAGCATAGACACTGAATCTCCACAGCTCATGATTACATTTTCAGTGTCTATAAACATTTCATTGATTTGAAGTATGCTCACAAAAAAGCTATGCCTTTAAAGCAGTGAGTGGCAGAACCAGAGAATATATAGAACTGCTTTAGCAATGCAATTAGAATAACAAATTCTACACTTTCCAGTGTCGTTTTTTCTTCCAGAAAAATTCATTCATGGTATGATATTCTTTAGTGGTGGAAGCCCTATCTTGGATCAGAAGGCAATGAAATGAAGTGCTAGTTTCTTCTGCAAGTGTCTGTTTGATGTTAGTGTATGAAGATACATAGATGTGACTTCACCTAGCCAGAGATCCATTAAGAGAGAAACAAGAGGAGGAGTCAGCAGCTTCTGTCTTTTGGCTGACTGACACTTTCCACTGTGAAATATTTTGGGGAATATTTACTTTGGGAAGTTCCCACACCTCTGAGCCTGTCAGCAATGATGAGATTTACTTGACAGTGATGAGATTTACTTGACTTTACTTGCTTTTGCTACTTCCTTCAGATTCTGAGTTCCACGTACTTTTTAATTTTTATCCTTTATCTTACTTCTCCTTTTCCACATTGCCTTTATGAAATCAAGACTAATCACTAAAATTAGAAGAATAAGGCCTTTTGTCCCTCAGACAATATTGATTTCTATGCACTTAAAGATTCAAAAGCATTTATTTATACTGGAAGTAATTTTGATACTAATTCCAAACTGTCAAATATTATCCCTATCCACCTATGTGTAATATATCTGCATTTGAAAGTATGTTGCTCTTCAGAATGGAAGACGCCCTTTTTCCTTCGTATTTCTTTTCCATTTCATTTTCCATTATAAGCCCTCCTAGCTCAGGTTGACAGTATATTTTAAGGTTGACCTTTTCCACTAGATGGCACATAGGGCCACATGAGTGTCAGGAGAGACACAGGTTTCTGGACTGTGTTGTAAGAATACATGTAATGCTTAAAAAAATATTCAATTTAAGATTAATACATTTCTTAACCACTGTTAACTGGTATAACTTCACTGGCTTCACTGGGATATGCTGATCTATAATAGCCAAAGCTTAATGTGTATTGCATATAAAATTGTTTTGTAAGCTGTTGTTACACATCTTGGAAATGGAGAATTTCTGTATTTAGTATGAAAACTGTATTATATTACACGAAACTGTATTATAGTACATCCTAATATCTCATTCTTCTTAGGTCCTTAGAGACCACTGGTTTGAAGATTTGAGTGTGAGATTGAATTTACCTGGTCACCATATCAAAATGGTACAAGGAGTGTACAGGCACAGTACAATGAATAAAAATATGCAGAAGATTTCAGTGAAAAGGTATAAAAATGAAACACATCATTAATTCTTCAAAGATCTGATATCTGTAAGATTTGCCAGAATTATGGCCCTTGCTTTTAGTTCCTACAGTCTCTTCAGTGATAATTACTGATGCTTATACTTTATCTAAGAATTTCTGAGTCAGAAATGTCTCTTTGCTGCCAGAGGACTGCTTGCCCAACAGCCTTTGACTGCCCATCTGCTGTTGGAGGAGGCAATTATTCAATCCTATTTGTTAGGTTACTTTAAAAAGATCTTGGCAAACCTGGAAAGTAGAGGTGGAACACTGGAGTTGAAAATTCTTGGTGAACCTCAAGCTTTTTATTTGTATAGATGCTACAGAAACAACCCTTTAAAGATGTTGCTCTAATGTCTCAGACTACATTTAGCTTATAGCAAATATAGCAACTTCTGTCTTTCAGGTTTTGTCTCAGGCCACAGTGGAATTGCTAATAGCTGGGAAGCCATCCAGCTCACCAAATGAAGTCCATGACTACACTCCACAGGGTTGTCCATGACACTTACCCAGGTCTCCCAAGTGACATTTTCCTCATGTGGAAAGTCTTTAAAGAGATTTACACTTGAAAGCTCTTATGCAACTGGTGCAATCACATAACACTTGTTGCTGTAGAGTGATTGCCAGCTCTTTTTTGTCCCGAAGTGAACTTCAACCCCTCTCTAAAAATAGGTTATCAATTTTGGTTTTTTAGTATCACACTGACTATTGCACTCTATGACTTCTGCAGTTATCAAGACTCCAAAATAACCTCTATCAAAAATTGGCACAAACGAAACCAGTCTGGTGCTATCTTCTGTGGCTATTTGCCCAGGCTAGCTCTAGGGAAGGCCTAGAGTAAGTAAATGTAACTTTTACCCAAGCTAGAGATAAGAGCTATAAATCAGAGGAGATGACAATTTCCATGGCAAGGACCTTCCATGAGAAATGTTCAGTTATTTCATCCCCCAAAAAAAAGACCTGACAGAAGTGGTCAATAAGCTATTTGGTTTCAAATACTACGCAGAAACAAAGATAGATGGCACAGAGACAGTGATCATGCCAGCCATTCCCACATAAAAAGCAGAAGCAATTTTAGATAGATTTGATCTTTTAAGTCATCTTCTTTGTTGTCTAAAATACATCTGGTGAACAGACCATTGCAACTGACTACCTGTGTGATATGAAGGCAAATCACCAGTTCTGTCCTACATATATGAATCTACCCAACAATATGAGTCTGCCCTATAATATGAAACAGATGAACATGGTATGGTCATCTCCTGAAGACTACACACACACAATCTCTCCAGTACTCCTCACTATGCCACCAGTGCCTGCCATAACACATCTGACCCGGAGTCCCATGTCCCTAAATTTAGCCTCACCAACCATATCTTAGCTCTTTCCCAAAAACTCCAGATGGGCATCCAGGACTGAACAGGAGCAATGGACATCAACAATGCTCTTATTTATGAAAAAAAGGTCAACCTGGAAGTTTCCTGAATTCGAGTGAAAATATCTGCTGGGTAGAAGAGGTAAAACACCCTGAGCTGGGCATGTCTATGAACCACCATCCATTTTTGTATTCACAAATGTGTGACGTTGGTCTACTCGTCCTTTAAAAAATGTTGAGCTATGAGGTGTTTGATATCCTAAAGCTGTGAAATACATGAGAGGTAAAAAAAAAACACTGATAGAAATGAAATAGTTGAAATTCTATAAGTTAGTAACTAAAGGACTCAAGAGAAAAATGTTGTTATTATTATTTAAACTGTGATCCACACTAGAAAGCAGTAGAAATCTCGGAGACTTCAGAAAGACCAAAGAACAGATTATTACAACTTCTCTTGTCTGACTGGTGGCCACTCGTCCAGGAAAAAGTCTGTCTTTCTGGGTGTCTGCATTGGGTGGTAAGCATGCTAATGCTTAAGCTAGCAGCATGTGAATCCCATCAAGCTACACCTCCTCTGGGTACTACCTGGGAGAAAATTTGCAAACTACTCTAGATTTTTTTGTCATGCATACTTTACAGTTCCATCTCACTTATCCCTTCAGTCCATGCTGTTACTGGGTGTTATGGACACAACCTGAGCCTTCTCTGTTCAGAAGGTATCTCTCTGAAAAGGCAGTCTAGAGGAGATGGTTTGAAGAGAGACAATAGGAGTACTCAAACCCAGAGGCTCTGTGTTTTCTAATATACATCATGGTAGGAGCACCTCAAATCTCCCTTCCATGGCTCTGGGTGTTAACTCCTGCTCCACTGGCTTAGTCAGAAGTTAAAATAGCCAGAAGTTAAAATAGCCATAGGCCTGGAGAGAAACATCCCTCTTCGTCATTGCTAACGTGGATATGCAAGAGCTAGTCTGGTAACACGACTCCATGTGCTTATCACCAATTCACAGTGCATTTTCCCTGCAGACCAAACATGTTGAGAAGGAGACAATGGCAAAAAATTCACCCTAAAGCACTGTTAGGACCTTCTTGAACTGTATGAGGCGTGATGTACCACCATGTTTTCTGTCTCTCCAGTAGGTGTAAAATAATCCCCTAAAAATCAATTACTACCACTGCTGCTAGACTCTGAAAATGAATTAGCTGCAATTTTTAATCATCTGCATAAACAACTGCCAAAAAAGCTAATGAAACTGGCATGAGCACCTGATCGCAGTTCAACAGCAAAGTATATCAACAACATAAACACATTTAGTCCCTGCTCTAGGTATGGTAGAAGAGCTTGTTAAAAACGACCCTGGGAATCATATAAAGTTAAATATTATTTGAACTAGAACAGTTCTTTGTGTTCCCTAGAGGTTAAAAGGAATAAAAACCTTGATAGGCACAAAGGACAGATAACATAGGAATATTAGCCTAGACCTTAACCACTGCAACTTTTGACACTCAATAGTCATAGTAATTATCAGTGGAGTAGTTAATAAAAAAATAACACAAAAGAGCCACTTTAATTGGTCAAACACTGCTTAGTCAGCATGTCCTGAATCTTTCTCTGTGAGCATGAGTGACATGTGAACCAGCAGTTTATTTTTATCCCTGACTGCTCAGTCACTCTTTAATGGAGCCCAGATAACTACAATGTCGTAGGTCTGAAGAGAGGTGGTTAACACTTTCAGAATTTTTTTTCCTGAAAAATTACTTTTAAATAAGATTAACTATATAGGGGCATGTATATTTTGTAAACCTCTTTTGAAATACAGGCAACATTTTGATCTAAAGCTACCTTGTTCTCTAGAAGTTTGTTTTGGAGCTTGCTAAGGACCAGGAAAAGCTAGTGAGCCTTTAGCCTAAGTAAACCAGGGTTTCCAAGGGCTACATAGACAGAAATGTCATTCCTACCTGTCTAAGGAGCCTTTTTTATCATCTCTACAACTGGAGACCAGTGCTTCTCAAGTCCTTACTGTGCAGCAAGAGCCCAAAACCCCAGAGAGACAGAATAAGCAGCTCAAATTCTCAGAAACTGTAGGTATCCCTTTTAATACCATCTTCTTTGGGGTTTTTTTCCCAGTTTACATAACCTGACAGATTTGTAACTGTCATGGCAGACAGCTGCTGTATTTTCAAGTGAGGAAAAAAGCAGTGGTACCAAAGACACATGCTTTACTATTTTTGGGGGGTGTAGAGTTCCTGTAGATCAGGTTTTATATGAAAAGCTTTGAAAATTTCAAAATTTTCCTCAAAACAGATATGCCAAATGGCATCCAAAAGAATCTAAAATTCTGAGAGATTTTTAAATTTCTTTTTAAGTGGATGGAAAATCTGCTAAAAAAAGGTCATGCATTACTTTTTTAATGGGTTTAAAATATATCTCATTGGACTTACAACCTTATAGTTAAACCCATAACAGCATTGTACTACAGCTTAAAGTTCCTTGGTTATACAATATTATAAATATCTAAAGTGTGTTATGATATGTTGTAAAGGTCCTTTATATAACCGTGAAATCCTAAATATTCCTGGGCTAAGGAAATCCTCATTTATAAAGCTTTTTGTTGCTGTTCACCTGACAGTGAATGTTTGCCTGTAATTTTCTCTCAGTTTGAAGAGTAGTGATGAGTCCTGAGAGATGCCTCTGGAAATACTGTCCTCAAATGCATGGAGTGAGGACTCTCCCTTCAGTTGCACAGCAGTTGTTGCCTGCCACAGATGGAGGTGTAAATTTATGTTGCTTATTTGCTCCAATAATCTCTTAGTATTAAGAAATACAAACTAAAACTGCAGGAAATGTGAACAGAAATAGGGTGAATGCACAGCCATATTCTTCTACCTGAGTTCTTATAAATGTGAGGTCATCTTAGTTGCTAAATTATTAGATTTCCTGCACACTTTTTCATGTTGTTGACCTGGAAAACTTCCAAGGACTTGACACATTTCCTCAGTATTAACTTAATTTCCATTTGTCTCTCTCCCTCTCTATGAGTGAATGGGCATATAATATATGAATCATAAAAATAGAACTACAATGGTGATTATGAATTTTATGCAGTTTGGTAAAAAATTCATATTAAATCAGAAGCAAATGAGCATGATTTTTCCTATTATTTATGCCAGTGTATCAGAGAGGACCAATTAAGCTATCTCCCTGAGATCCCAGCAGAGGCACTGAAAAGCGATTCAAAGCAGGAGCCCAGTTCAGCTGCTCTCTCTGTTCCCTGAAGGAAGCTATTTCTCTCCACTGCACAGAGGTTAAAGATTGATTTTGTAGACGCCTCTTCCTTACCTTATTTTTTGCAGTTTCAGAGTGCTGGAACTGGTCCAGCCCAGTGGGCACCCCTTGGATACCTCCAAGCATCTCCCACTTCCTAGCAGAAGAGTGAAGAACTGAACAACCCTTCCACCTGTTAAACCATATGGACTGTATAGCAGGGATTCCCAGCTGGCCAAATCTGACCCTTTTTAAGCTTCTTTGAACAGGCCAATCTGGTGAACTGAGAGCATACCAGGAGTTGAGAGTCATTTGCTTACTCTTTCTTGCATTTTCCATGATTCCTGGAATTCCACAACCTAGGACCTATGATTCCTGATGATGGTTTTCAAGACAACTTCAAAGAAAATTAAGTGTTCTGAGATTAAGTAATGTTATGATAAATAGAGTTTGTGATGCTGTAAATTGTTCACATACTTTCACTTGTATTTCCTTATATTATAGAACATATTGCTACATCATAAGAGACTTTGGTGGCCCAGAAGGGCAGATAATCATGTGGGTTTCAAAACCAAACTGGAAATCAGTACATTTTAAGGTCTGTTTTCAGTTTGTTCAGTAAGAAATTACTAATGATATTAAAAAACTTCCACCACAGTAACAGATGATGCTGAACAAACAGTTGGATGGCTTGAGTTGAAGGAGCTGTATGTAGTAGCTGTATGGCAATGACAACACATATGGCCATAGCACTTGCCATAAAACCACACTGTGGACATTCTACTGCTTATCTGCAGTACTGCTGTCAGTAAACCTACAGCACTCAAGGGCACAAATTCAGTGACATGCAAGTAAGGCATGTCACTCACATTTTCTCATGTGGTCTGTAAAAAAGTTCCTCAAGACAAAACTTCAATCAAGAGAAGATATGCCAGTGCAAAAACTCTAGATCTGGTAACTGTGAAATGTGGCAAATTATGTTCTTATCCTCAGTAAAAATATCTGTGACTGTTCGCTAATCATTTATTTAAATACCTATAATGCCCAATGAACAACCAAACTTTCAAATACTTCTCTGTATTTATAGTAACATCCTATCCATAGTTATTTTTTTCACGTTATGTATATATGTATAATCATCTAGAACTAAGATTGAATTCTACTCAGAAATAAGAAGGACCTAATGAGGTACTATTTTCAGTCCTGTCTTCTGTGACAGGATATTGTCAGAGCAGCTCTCAAATATGGGGCAAAAATATTGATAGACACCAATCGTAGCTTTTGAACAGGGCAATTACCTTAGTCTCACAGGAACCCCCTGAGTTTACTCGCTGGCTTATAGGGGTAAATTACACTGTGTATCTGCTGTGTCACTGGTGGAGGACAAGTCCTAACCACCAATTTCAACCTACAACTTCCAGAAGTCTAACACTTTAAACTCCTTGCTTAGCTTTGTCAAAGAGATCCTGTCACTTCCTTTGTCATATAAATCTAACTGAAGTCTCCAGTGTTTACATACTGCTAAGCAAGCAAAGAAATCTCAGCATACATCTTCAAACAATCTGGTAATAAGAAATCTGATGGATTATGGAAAATAGTACTTGAGAAAGACACAAGAAGATAAGGAAGATTTCTCTGGGAAACAAAAAAAAGGACTAGAACAGTGAGTAATATCTTTGTCAATAGCTACTGGGCACATAACAAATCAAGTGAGCCAGCTTGAAGTTTAAGATCAACCCTGAGAATTTAAATGAGTTTTGCTCAGGAAATGTGAACATGCCTGGAAAGGTTTTCAGTTTTAAAATTTGCAGATCAAAAATTTGCACTGCACAAAGTGCTGGCCTGCTTTGGGATTATAGGTAACTGGTTGTCTAGGTCTGTTACATGGTATGGTTTCTAGGGTGTGGGATACAGTTATGACTACCTTAGAAATGTACCAAGGGCAGTGGGTTTATGGTTCCCCCTTGTGTGTCTTTTCCAGTGTACATTCTGCATATTCAGCTGTAATCAAATCAACCCTCTCCTGAAACCAGAAAATGGAGGATTCAACAAACTCGAGGGGAATTCAAGGGGAGAGGAGAACAGAAGCTGAACTGAAGGGGATGTCTAACACTCCAAAGGTTTTGCCTTCAGCTTCATACTTGGAAGTGGTGGTGACAGAGGTACTGGCTCCTTGTTACCTCGGTGGGGTCCCACTGCGCCGCACTGCACCTCCGCTTTCCCTGCACATACACTGTGGACTGAAGTCCAGTTGCAGCCTGCCACCAGACCAAGCCAATGCTCAGTGGATGGCTGAAGAGGCCAATTTAATTAATTAAAGCTGCAGAAAAAAAAAAACCCTAGCAAAAATGCTTCAAAAATATTAATTTTTTGCAAGGTTAGCATATTGACCCAGTTTATTGTGTAATCAGATGAGTGCCAGAGTGGTGCAAAGGAAGAAAACATCAAGTGTCTGGGAGCAGACACAGAAGAGGAAGGAACAGAATAGGTGGGAAAGGGACAGACACCTCCTGCTTTTACTGAAAGCAAGCCCTTAGTTTAGTTTAACTGTAATGTGAAACTGTACCCTGGGTGTATATTTACCCCGGCTAAGTGCTCTGCTACGTAAGGAAGGTGCACAGGGCACTTCTTGCAGAGAATGAACAATCTGCTTCTCATAAGACCAATTTTTCAGGCCCTCTGCTGATTCAAATGGTCATCACTGCACCAAATTCTGCTTATAGGTGATTTATAAAGCCATGTTTTTAAAGTCTTGCCTAGCAGAGTAAGAATTGAAAAGGACTATCAGAAAGGAGGGTACTGAGGGAGATCTCTGTCATTCTCTGCATACCTAGACAAGAGTCATGGCCCTATGTCTGAAAAACACCACTCTAGAAAAAAAAGCATGTGTTTGGGAGTAAATTTTGCTGACATACTATGGGAGACCCTTGCTTATGTTCTACTGGAGTCCAATAGAAATTGGCAAAATCTGAACTCCATGCCTAAGGAAAATGATGTCAGATCACAATGATCCTTTATGTTATTGCCTTTCAGATCAAGTGATGAAATAAAGGCTGGAGCCAGTGAAGTCAACATGAGGTCTGGCCCTGTCAGGTTTGCAGGGTCAGTCCATTATGTTTCACAGGATGGGAAATGGTTACATGGCAACAATGACACAGATGTGAAATCTGAGGTGTAAACCTGGTGGCATAGGCAGTGTTTGACAGAACCCGCAGGATCACAGTAGTTGGTGTTGCTAAATGTTTTTCCTTTTCATAATCTGAAAATTTCATATTCTTTCAGAAGAAAGAGAAAATGTACAGCAGGATGAGGGAAGGGTCAAGTTATATGATTGTAATATGCATGATGAAAATGAGAGCATTTGTGTGTTTTAATACAGCTCTGTGATCAAGAAAAATAAATCATTATACCAGTGAGTTCTAATTCCACAAAATATTTATTAAAAGCTGCACACATACCACATATTTCTGAATGTAAAAATCCATGGCATTTGTTTTCAGGTCCATATTTAACTGCACTCCAAACCTTGGACTGAACACTAACAGCCTATGCCAATTGAAATTATGGGCATGTGTTGTAATTAAATAAATATCTGATTTGTCCTCATCTTTATATAATGTACAGGTGCTGAGGATTAGATCCACAAGAGGCCAAAGGAGCCACAGCACTGGGTGTCGCAATACTGTATAAACCCTGCACCACAGTGGTCGATTAGGCTCCAGGTTTGTATGGCACATGGGAGAGGTAAGCTGGGAAAAATTAAATAACCCACTGCCAATAAGGAGGGTAGGAGCTGTGTGAACTGCCCAGCAGAAAATGCTGGTTTTAATCAATATTCATTGACCCACAGGAAATGACATCAACATGGTCATACAGTGTCTGGGAACTCAGCTGAGGTCTGTGTGTTAGTTAATAGCTTTTTTACATTGACACTTAAAACACTTGTAGATACTGGAGGTCTCTGCTCCAGGGTACCCAACAGCCTGAGAGTTCTGAGAAGCAGAAGGGCAGAAGAAGGAACTTCTTTCACTGACCTTCAAGCAAATGACTTCGTATCTTATATTATTTACTTGGAAAACATTGGGTGGTTTTGTTGTTTTAATGTATGCTAGTCTGGTTTTCTATACTAAAGATCAATTACAACTTGTTAGTGTGACCTGGAAAAATTCAAAAGCAGAATTTTCCTAACTCAACTTTCATGACTGTGTTAATAACGACCCAAGAACATCCCAGCCATTTCCCTGCCTCCTTTATTGCTTTGGTAATGCCTATCTTCTGTAATTTATATATCAATTTCTACATGACAAAGTGCCTAATTTATTACCTCCTCTTAGATGGTATCCATCATGTTTCCTTTGTTTATAAAATTTATTTTCTGATAAAAGTAAAATACCACAGTGATGATCCTGCAAAATACATATTGCATCATATTGCATTTTCTGTTTACTTACAAGTCTGTAATTATTAACGTCTGTTTACTGTAGTACTGCTGGGTAATCTTAAGATCAGGCTACAGTTACTTCAGGTATTCATTTGGGGTTTTTTTTCTGAAATCATAGAATGGTTGGGGTTGTAAGAGGCCATTATGTTCATTTAGTTCCATCCCCCTAGCAGGGGCAGGGATGCCACTCACCAGATCAGGTTGTACAGGGCCCCATCCAACCTGGCCTTGAACACTTCCACGGGTGGAAGTGTCCATCCCATTTGTACTGTATATGCTGCTCTCCAAGCAGGCAGTACCCACACAGCTTTATTTAGAATATCTGCTTTTTCATTTATCAGCTCTTAAGAACTATAAGATAAAAATTATTGTATGCCTTCACCCAACAGGGTGTTGAGTAAATACTGGCATCATGTTTTGGGCAATCTGTTCTCCAAGTCCTCATCCTCATTACCAGCCTTCTCTTTACCCACACTTGCTGTACTACCATCATTACTGAAGTGTGCTAGCTGGCATAATAAAACATAACTAAGCAGTGCCTTTACTAGCAGGATTTTTTCTCCATTCAGACTAGAAGTTCCAGAGAACCCCATAGTGACACGGGGCTTCTCATGGGAATTCTGGTAGCGTTTTTCTCTAATATTATTCTTAATATTTCTGCCCAGATTCAAACTCAATCACAGATATTTATAGCAGATTGTTATCACCACTGCTATGAAGAAAGACTTTTTTCATCTTAGTCTTTTCCTCACTTTCCCCTAAAAATATTTAGACCCAGGAAAATTCTGTATTATACTTTATCTATCTATACTTTTTTACCAACTTCTATACAGTAAGTTTAACCAAAAATCACAAAAATTGGTTTTATATTAAAAAATGAAAATCAAACTGTCACTACACAATGCATTTACTGCACCTTTACTGAAATAGTTGCATGAATGGTGTGCCAGTTTTTCTCTGATGCCTCCGTGAGTCTGTCAGTGAAAGCCAAGGAGATCTGTGGGTGCTCTGTTCTTTAAACTGGGCTTCAAACTTCCTTGTTTCTCCATTGCTGAATCACTGATTTGTTAACACCTAATCTTGAGCCAAAATCCAGTCAGTACCATCACGAAGTCATTCTGATTCACAAATTAACTGGTAAATTGGGTTCTTTGTGGGAATACTTGTGTATGGCATTCCCTTTGTTTATGAAGTACAAAAATAATTGTTCCATCTCATTGTCACACAGAGTGAACAGGAGTGGAGAAACCAGGTAGGACCATTCAGCTTGGAAATGTATTCACAGTTTCTGTGGGGAAAATCAGCAACAAAATCTAGATTAGTCTTTCTCAATCATTCATTCAGTATTGAACCCATGCCCCTATCCAAGCTTAAATGTCAGAGACAGAAAACAATGAACATGCGAATAAATTTCAAAAATTCACACTTTATTTTATGCTTTCCTATAGAACCATTTTGAATTAGAAACAGACTTTCAACCATTAACCTATTTCATGTTGTAAAGATAGTTCTATAATACATAGAAAACATTAAGGAAATATTTCTTAAATTTTTAAAACTAATTTCCAAGCTAATATGAAAGTTATTACTTGAAGCTTAATATTATCATATGCACCTGTAAAGGTTGGTCAATTACAAGTTACCCATAAACCCTTTTTTGTTATTTTAACATCATAAATAGTAATCTGGCATTAAATATTTGTGATCTGGGCCAGTAACCTTTTTCAGTCTCACAGGACTTTTTTTAATTAAACTATATCTTTGTCCCATGTCTATAATCCTCTCTTTGACATTTTATATACAAGACACCTTGCTGCAAAAAGGTCAAGCAGTACAGTTATAAATGGAAAAGAGATTAAAAGTATTCTCAAGCCACAGTGATCTAAAAGAGAGTTAAATATGGAGTGTTCTTCACAGGCTTCCTTAGATGAGTTAAGAGGAAACCCTGTTGGCAGATTTTTATTATAAGAACACCAAAGCAAATGAAAATTATTTGTCAAAAATGAATAATGCACAATTTTAATTTGCATATTGGAATAATTAGCTCCAAAAGAACCCTATAGGGTTTTGTCTCCATAAAACTTTTATGTATACCATTGCCAAATGCGGCTTATGTGTTTATATAATTTTTTCCTTTTAACATAGTTTTATTGTAAAAATAAAACCCCAAAACAACTACACTAACATCTTGTTACAGTTAATGATATTTTTTTTTCCTTCTTTTTTTCCTCCAAAAGAAACATGATGGACATAAACTGATCCTTCCTGGAAAATATGTGTGAAATTCAAGAATGGAAATGGCAAGAGGTATTGCAGGAGCCAGTGTAAGTCAGAGAAGAGCAGTCATAATGTAGTGTAAGTAAACATATCCACAGTGCCAGTGAGCAGCTTCTTTATTTTTATCAGAACATTAAGCAGAAATTGAAGGAACATTTTTCCCTATTATTCTCCAGCTGGCATATTTTGACCTCAACTTGCTCACTCCATGCCACACTGGAATAACTTTAATGGTGGTCATGGGTACAACTAAGCAATACATTACTGGTAATGTCTTAAGTAACCTAGCAAAGCATGGTACCCAATTGCTGAAATGCTGTTCTGTATCTTTCAGAATCTACTTTGTTACCCCCAAGAGGCCAAACCCTGATCTGGAAACTCTTTACTGCTAATTTCTTTTCATCAGTTTTATGTAGTCCAGTGAAATAAGTGTATTTCTTCTGTGTCATCACAGTGCCTGTTGTTTAGATGCAAATGCTGGAAACAGCATGGTATGCAGTGACCCCAAGTTCTCTCTTGCAGTTTTGTAGAGTCTGTTAGTCTGTGTGTTTTCAAATGGTCCACTGACTGACTTACATAGAAAAGAGGGGTTTTACACTACCCAAGGCATCTAACCAAGGTGTGATGCAGAGGATCTAAGTTTAGGGGCTGTTTCCTGTAGCCTCTCTTCACAGACAGCTGATCAATGTGCCTAAAGCAGCAGAATTAGTGGGGATACCCAAAAGATCCCAGTGCAGCCATAGCATTTGTGGGGACAGCAAAGCCAGGGTTGGTATACTTTCATTACAGACCTAAATTTACATCAGAGTGATGCTATTAAAAATCTTAGGTATAATATGAGCTTATACATCCTGTTGTTTCTATCTTCCTTTTTGCTGCTTTAATATTTGTTTGCCCTAAATTAAAGGCTACTTACTGTTTCCAATTTCTTTCAGCTGTTAGGAGATTGCATAAAGTAACCAAACTGTTGGTATCCAACAAATCCAGCTCCTGTCCAAAGAAATTAGACACCCTGTTTGTAGAATATCATATCTGACAGGGCTAGATTAGCAGCTCCAAGCCTGTTGACTCAGTCTTAGTAGATCTGTGTGCTAAAGAAATAAACATGTGAAAGAGAATTTATAAGGTAAAAACTTGCCAGTAGTGCAAATTGTAACAAATGTGAAGCTGAGTTACACGTTAGTGTGAAGATGCAGTGTGATGCACAGGACACCCTCCCCACATGCTCACAGCCTCATTACACATGTGAAATCCTATCTGCTTACTTGACTACAGGGTTTGCTGTTTTCAGCTGTGCAAAATAAAAACCAGCTTGTGACAGTCACACTCCACATACTTCCAAGGCAGGATGAGGGAGCTCCTTTACAAAGGGCACACTGCAGAGCTTGGGCTCTGGGCTTGGCATACTGTGAGCCTCCCCATCTCCCCTATCCCTCACCTGACGGTGTAGTCTGATGAGTCGGGCACTCCTACGACTCAGGGTTTTCATCACCTTTCATAAAGCACCATACGTCAGAAATCTGTAATAGAAAACAAATAGCATGAAAATTTTTATTACTAAAAGCATTTTTTCCACCAGCAAAGATAACCCCAAAGGCATATTGTGAATGTTGCAAGGGTCCAGATTGTGAAAAGTGTCTTGTTTGTACCATTGTTCCAGTCTTCTCCATTTGTGCTGGATTTGGCACATGCCCACCTCTGGAGTGAACTGTTCAACTCAATAAACTGGCAGGAAAATGTCCGATCATCTCGTTGCAAATGTTAGTTTTCTGCCAGTTTAACGCCTTAAATCTGTTTCCATGGGATCAGATAAGTCCCAAAGAAAGTGCCAGGAAGTAGCAGGAGCATATGGCTGAGAGCAGGGACAAAGGGGACATAGGCTGCTACTGGTATTGGCTCAAAAATGGCACAAACTTTTTCTCAGTTTCTCTGCCCATGGAAATTCTCATGAGATGTGGTTTGCCTTAACACTTCTAGGTTTAATTATTTCCTGTTGCCCTTGCAGGAGATATGGTTAAAGAACAAAGAACATAATCACATTTTGATCACTTTCTGGTTTTCTGTGTGTTCATGGGATCAGTGGGCCTGAAATTTGCCCCAACAACTTATGGCATTGCACTTACGTTTCAATCTCTGTAACAAAGCCAAATATGTCTTTGTTTTTTTCTGAACATATCTTTGGCAACACCATGATTAGCCACACTGCATTTATGAGCAGTGAGAAAACATAAAAACATCAAAACGATATGATGTGTAATTTGCTAGTTTCTGGGAAAACACTGAAATTTTATTTTAGGAAAATGGCATTATTTCTGTATTCAATGAATACCAAATAGCAATCACTGTTTAGCTGACTAAAAAAACTTGTGTGTTAGCATTTCCAATGCATAAGGAGACACACTTGGCCTCCGTCTTCCACTCCTAAACTCTCAGAACTGTGTCACTTCTGCCAACCCCACATGGATGTCTCAGATAAGCCCAAGAGTATCTCAAATTGCACTATATTTTGGGAACTTATTTTATGACCTTTTACTGGGATTTAGATATTCAGGTCAGGTGCCAACAGCTACATGCAGATGTCTACATCCAGGTGTTTTACTCTCAGACCAAGTCCTGTCCTGGAAACTCAGCTCATTTCTTGAACATAGGTGTCTAGTGCCATTTCAGATGTTCCAGAGCACCTCAGATATCTATATGGGGGTCCCAGATATAACACAGGATATATGAAAGATATCAGTGCCCTCTTGCAATGACAGCTGGAATCAAAGGACCTCTGAGTTGGCACTTGCTCTTATGTTTTCTCAGTGAATTGTGTTCTGAGCTGACCAGAATCAAAATCAGTCTCTCTGAAAGGAATTGTCTCAAAATGCAACAGCCTAAACAGCATTCAAAAGTTGGGGTTTTCTTTTGGTTGGTTGGTCGGTTGTGTTCGGTTTCTTTGTCTGGAAACCTTTTCTTCAATTAAATAATTTACTCATCTTTTTCTCCTAGCTCCATGGACTCAAATGGGTGAACACCCACAGTTTTCCCATCAGTTTCAAATTCCTGCAGCCCCAGCCCATGGTCCTTCATTTTCCTTTGTAGGAAAAGGCTGCTCAAGGCATATTTATCTTTTGGTGGGCTGTGGCCCACAAGCTGGCAGGAAAACACCCTCACACTTCCAGAAAATCTGTTACTAAACTTGCTTTCTTATGGTTCCTTAAAGAAACTGTTTTCACATGGCTTCAAAAGAAGACATGGAGAAAATGGGAGGAAAAAGGAAAGACATAGGTCAAGATGACATATTCAGAGAGGTTTCAAAGACGTACTGCACACACCCCTGAGGTTGTCCACCTTGACAGTTGAGACTCTGCCATTCGGAACTAGAAATATAGAAACACTGCAGGAAGCACAATAGGGGAAACAAAGAGTATATTACTTTCTTAATCACTGCAGTCTCTTATTTGAAATTAAGGCATGTATGAAACTGCATATACGTCTGTCCCTCCACGGAATTCAAACTATATTGCGTATGTGATAAAGATTACTTTCCTATAATAATTTACTTTCCTGTTCACATCAATATTCATACCCTAGTGTACAGCTTTAAACAGATTTTTCCATTGCATCTGTCCACAGAGCAAACAAATCTTTATGCACGTTCTTCAATTAACTCTACTGGAGCAGACTCTATTAACATGTAAATGAAAAAGTCACTCTGGCCTGGTCTACAATGCCCTAGAAAGTTTCACTGCTCTATTTGGTTACAACATGAAGAAATCATACTTTTAATAAACACAATTAAGCTGGCAAAAGCCTTAGCATGGTATGGTTATATTAAGAACTAATTTAATTTACTATTGTCTCCTCTCTTTGAAAGTAGGGACATCTCAGCTATACAAGAAAACATTGAAGCTTAGTTACTTATACTTTGATATCTTAGCAACAAGAATAGTTCATAAATGTAACAAAGCCACAATTCTTCTTTCTAAAGATTAGTAAAAGCTATAAAAGTTCAAACTAGCATTGAGGTTGTTATGATGTCAAAAGTTTTGTTCTACCCTTACTGTTGTCAATAATCAGTGGGAACTATAGTTACTGTTTAGCAAAACACTATCATATTGCTAACTGTGATTACAGAAAGCAATTTACCACCTGCCAAAACTTATCCTTCTGCTAATGGAAAGAAAATCACAGAAAATGCTGGATTTAGTGGCAAATCACTTTTCAGATCAACCTACTGCTTTCACAGGTGACCATATGTTATGAGAGAGCTTGGAATGGAAAAATATTTTTTATCTTGTAATTCTTGTACAGTTTTGCATATTATTCCTAATAATTTAATGTGCTACAGAATAAACCTGTCTCCATTATTTATCATTTTTTTCACAATCTTCATTTCTGTAATATTCTCCAATAATATAATATCACTAGCAAAGTAAATATCCCCCCTAAAAGGGTTATTTCTTTCATGAAAAAAAGCCAGAGTGAGAATCTTTAGCCAACTTCAATAATGAGGTAAAGCACAAGACATCCTAAATGTTTGGCTTGAAGATGTTTGCTGGTATTTTTGCTTTCTCTTTTGGGACAAACCTATCTCCACTTAATTTTTTCAAAAACATGGCCTATGCCCTCCTTCAGTAGTTATGTTCCTGGAGGTTGCAGATTATTTTTAAAATCTGATCCCACAGCTGTGTTGCTCTTCAGTGCAGTACATCCCAATGGATGTGAGGAGGAGCATGTATTCATCTAGTGTTCTCCAGACAGGCACTCCACAGATCAAGAGTTCACCTAGGAAGTGCTGGGCTCTCCCAAAAATTGCTGCGAGTGTTGCTGATGGTTTGGGGGGTTTTTTAAGTGATACAGCTCTCCTGGCAAAACAAGAATTTGCCTGGAAAAAATAACTCTCCTTCCTGCAGAACATGTATGAATTTAAAGCATGTTAAATCCTGAATAACTCAGATAGGCTGGCTGATATGGCTCACAAACCTTATCCCATGCATCAAACTGGTTTTGCATATGACAGAATTTTTTGTTCTCAATGTGCTGTCATTAATATTTGCCAACAGTCCTTGGTAAAGGACATTGTTAGAAGAATTTGCAAGTCAACATAAATTATGCCTACTTGTATTCCTCTCCAAATATCTGTGGTTTCCTTCCTGAATTTTTGTGAGGTTGGAAAAATAAAATTTACACCCAGAGAAAATGTAAAGATCAATTAAAAATGTACCATACATTTATAGCACTAATACCTTGGTAGTTTTAAAAAGGTTCTTTAATGGCTAGTTATGAAAATGGTTTTGGACAATTTCAGTGGTTATAAAGCACTGTTCCTTTTTCTGCAGTTCCCAAGGTCATCCTTTGTTCTTTCTTCCCTTAGATAAAAATCAGTCCTCAGGAATGGCTCCTGCTATTAGAGGTATATTGCCTATTTTAGTTAGTAGTTCAGCTACTTTTTGTTTTTTCTTTTTAAAACTCTCAAATGAATATTATCCACCCCCAGGGATTTTCTACCATTAACATTATCTAGTTGCTAAAATGTCTCGTATTCAGAGGCCACTTTCTCTGACAATGCCTCATCTGTAAAAATTAACCTTGAGTTAGAAATGTCTGCCACATACTCATTAGTGAAGACTGATTACAAAGAATTCCTGTTATTTCTCCACAATCTGGTCATTGGTTTTAATTACAACTTTAGTGGTCCATTTGACCCAGGCACTTATTTAGCCTATTCTTCCTGATACAGTTAAAGAATTTCTTACTGTTTGTTTTAATGTGTTTTGACTGTTAGCCTTTTTAAAACATTTGTCTTCAAAAATTATAATTCACTGTATCAAAAGATGACTCTCTTTTTCTCATGAGAAGTCCAACTGTTTAAAAGAAGATTGATATCCATTCTTCCTTTTGTGTAACTTTCTTAAAAGGAGTGCTAAGGAGGCAACCCAGCAGATACTAAGGGACACTGCCCACCGTGACATTTTTTTATTCAGGTCACTACTAGGATGAATTTTTGGGACTGAAAACACAATCATTACTTGGAAGAAAGGGATCCTTTTTGCCCATACTAGCCAGGAAGATGCATCAGCTTTAGGATATGTGCTGGATCCCATTGGGACCCAAGTACTACCTGCAGACTACTCTGTGAAATCCGGCTTTGTCTAAGTGCACATGTCATTGTCTAAGTCATGTCTCCATTTGATTAACCTTCTTGTTTTCCCTTCACTAATTAATTCTCTTGTACAGCTTAAGGATCAACTCTTTCCTCTTGAGTTTGTGTGTTATGACTGAAGAGAAAATATTTATTGCATTTGGTCATTCCATGTTTGTCGCCTGTTCTTCTCTGTTTTTCTAAAGTTCATTTCAGTCTTCTGTGTTTGCATTTTTGTAATGGAGTTTCTCATGCACTTTTCATGTAAATAATATTTGTTTTGCATTCCTTTCTGGAGGAGGAGAGAATTGATGGACTGTTGGGTTGACCAGTGTGGTTGGAGAGGACAATTTCATCCTCCAATCCATGGTCACTGTTGGAATTCTATAAATGTTGAGGTCTGTAAATAAACTGCCCCTTTTTTGCCTTGGACATCTCAGTGTGTGAGTGCCATTCTTTTGTGTTGAATTGCAACACATGTTCTTTGGTAACTTTTAAATCCTTTGCCAAAAGAAGTGATGTGAGTGGACCCTGTACACACCCAGTATTGTCTTCAAGTCTGATAGGTTTTAAGAGAGAAATTCTGAATTGTTAACAGAGATTGCATAAAAGGAGTAAACTCCATCTTTTTTGAAAACTTAACTATTGCAGAATACCCTGAATAAAGTTGTCTTTTTTCCTTTATTATCTGCATGAAATTGTATCTTATTCAGCATTTCTCAGAAACCCAGATTCCCAAGCCATTCCTACTTTGCCATAATTGCACACTGTTGAATAAAGTTTCATAATAGTTTGACACTTCTTAATTGTGCAATATAATTATATAGTTTAAGGTATTATAATATTATTTTCTTTTCAAACTTTGAGCACTGAGACATTCCTGTTTCCAGAACTGCTTGTTGTGTCTCTAAACACAGACACACAACACATACATATAATAGCATAATGCCTACACTACTCATTCAAGAAATATCAGGCCTACATGTTTCACACGGACTGTTTTTATTTAAAAATAGTTGCCCTGCAGCTCTTGATTTTTTTTTCTTCATGCAACACACAACTTTATTATGTTCAGGTTTTAAGGTGTCTCAAGGTTGTTGTCAGTTTTAAGAAGACATTTTTGAGATATTCAAGGTCAATATTAATCATTTTAATCTTATTCTGATTATTTGGTCTCTATTGTGTCACCACAGGACACATCTGTGTATTTGGGATTTGAGTATTTGTACTCCCATGCTTACATTTCTTTTTATGTATTAAAAGAAAACAACTCAAAGAAATAATTTAAATTTTATTTAAGAACTGCATCTTATTGATAGCTACTGAGATGCCAAGACCTATAATTTTAAACATGAGTGCGTCTGGCTTAGCTGCCTAAAAGAAATGGTATGGGAGCCATACTTCAACAGGAGGTAAAGATTGTTGTGGCTGAGCTGTCTCCAGGTGAAAGAACAGGTACCAAGTGTTTGAATGAGCCTCAGAGGCACAAAAAGCTTTTAGAGGGTTAGCTCTTTTCTCGCCTGGCTTCTCACCAAGAAGGTAAAAATGTGTATTGGTATCTGTCTTGGTTTGGAAAGACAGGTATCTGCCAGGGAGAGCTGGAGTTTCCCTTAGAATAGAGAATGTAAACCCCTCACCCCCGCCAAATTGTAATTTTGCAATTAAGGGCTTTCAGGCAAAGATTTGGGAATAGGAATAACAGTTCTTTACTAGGAATAGTAACAATACAAATGTAGTAGAAAATAAAACCACCCAACCAAACAAGCAAACAAACAAACAACAATCCTGGAAAATCCTGACAGAGTCAGAGCTACAACCTGACACCCTGTTGGTCAGGGTGTTGGAAGCAGTCCAAAAGTGAGTCCTCCTGGAGTGGCAGATGTGGTTCTGTTGGAGCAGAGATGATCCTGTAGAACAAGGGTCCAGTGATGGTGAGAAGGGTCCAGTCTTCCTCTGGGAATCGGGTGAAGCCAGATACCTTGTGTTCCTACATCTCAGTTTTTATCCAGGTAGGAATGGTTGGCTCCCCGCACTGGGTGGAGCATCTCACAATGGGAGGGTATAGTTTGGGGCTGACTGCTTTGGGGAGGGTATAGTTTGGGGCTGACTGCTTTGGGGATGTGTTAATGGCCCATTATCAGAAGGCATCTGCCCCCCCTCCCCCGCTCCCAGAGTTGCAAGAGATAAAGACAAAAAAAAAAAAAAAACTCACCAACTGCTTTCAACAGATGAAATAGAATACACATTTTTGGTTTCCATAACCCAAGACAGTATCTTATCCATCCTTTAAGACCATCAGTCCCAAATTTGTTGTCAGTTGGGGTCCAATTCTGCCACCCCTTTGAGCAGTGCCTTAGTGCTCACACAGAACCATAGAACTCAGTGTGAGTAATTGTGCAGTAAAGTACTAATCAGGCTGAATAATGGCAGCAGAATGGGGCCCTCGGTAATAAGAATTAATCATACCAGATCTTTGAAACTGATTTTTTCATTGTACAGCTGAGCTGAGAGAACAGATGAAAGTAAAAGAGACAATACTCAGGAGCATAGTTACTGATAAATAATTACAACAAGGACATTATAATTATTTAATTAAAATTTGTGCATGGGGAGAGATTATGAGTCTTTCAGCTTGCTGCCTCATTTAGATGATACTAGTCATTAACCAATTTTGCTGTAGTCAGCTACTAAATGTCCACACAGCCTACCTTATTTTTTAAAACTCTTCAATCAGCAAAACCGGCTGCATGCACTGTGTAATGCTACTGAAGAACAAAGTGCCACACTTAGTAATATAATTAAAGGCAGTCTCGACTTTTTAAAGGAAACTTGTACTTTAATTAATCAAGATCATCAAATAAACAGGAACAAAAGAGTGTTTATCTCTGCTTTTGAAGTTATTAATTAGCAAACCATACAGAAAGCACTTTGGAGTTGACAACGGGCCTGTAATTCTTCCTACTGAAGTTATTTTGTCCTTCCTTTAATATAATTTTCTACTGGCTTTTTTTTTCTGGGAATATAAACATCATAGACATATAATTCATCAGAAAAATGGTAGCTACACCACAATAAAAAACATGTTTTCAAGATCATCTTCCCCAGCAATTTCTTTAGATCGACTAATTTTCTAGTTCAAGGGTGTTTTTAGGAGTGCTTTCCCAGCATGCCTTTCTGTAGCTTACTGCCTGAATTTGCACCCTTAAAGCAGGCATTTTGCAACCAGCTGTATCTTTCTTCCAACTGGCAGATATTTTATTTCTTCCTATGTTTTCCCTCAGTTTCCAGCTGGTAGGTATTCTAACACCTCTAATGTTTTCCCTCAGTTTTTATCTTCCCATTGCCAAACAGATGGCAGGTTCTCACATTTACACAACAAATCCTAATGTTCTTTCAGTTATACCAGTACACAATAGGAGTGACACTTCTGCAACTGAGAGATCCAGGCTGTGTAAAAAAGGTATTTGCAATGGAAAAAATGAGGCCCACAAACATAAGATGTGAATACACAAAATACACAGAATTTAATATGACTCACAGAATTTATCTTGACTAAAAGAAAATAACTTCAGAAATTACTGTACAACTACTGTCACCCATCTGTGAGCTTTTTGAAACACCGTTGTGGGTTTAGCACTACGTTGACACTTTCTGTTTACCTGATGTTCTAGAAGACCTCCCAATATGAACATAATATACTCCATTAATCCAGTAATGTGGAAATGGAACCCTTTAAGTCTGTGATGCAAAAGAGTGTTGAAGGTAGGGGTATAAAATTATTTTGGATTTTCAGGGGAAACAGCACATCTAGAACAAAACTAGTAGATGCCCTTAGCCCCTGACTGAGAAATTTTTTATGGGAACATCCCTCATGGGCAACTTCAGTTTCCTGAGCTGAAAGACTAGCATGCTAATGTAAAAAGCAAGACAAAATGAAAATGTGAACAACAAAAGAATCCATTTAAATCTCATGGATCAGGTTCCTCTTGGAAATGCTTGACCAGTAAGCATGAAATATACTGTTTTGACTCTAAAATAAAGCAAAAAAACTCAGAGAAATTTCAATGTCCAGGTATTCAGCAAGAAAACAAACAAAAAAGACTTTCAAATTCTTTGATATTTCAGTAATAGCTGATTCATAATAATCAAATATCAGAACAATTGTTTGAGAGCAATCAAGAACAATTGTACTTATTCAACTGATTTTAGAGAGAGAAAACCTCTTCAGGTTTTTTGCCATTTTCTCAAAGTATTTTTTGGTTGGGATGCTTGCAAAATTGAAGATCATTGAGTCCAACCACATCCAGCACTGCCAAGTTGATCACTACACCATGTCCCTAAGTGCCATATCCACAAGCCTTCGAAGTACCACTGCTCAGTTTTTTTCTTACCCTCCTCAAAAATTAAGGGGCTTTGTACTCAGCAGTACTCTAGAAAAATGAACCACGTGGTATGAACCATACCCTCTAACAGGTTCAGTATTAAATGCAAGTGTCAAAGAGAGCCCTCATTTACTCTGAGATCACTGTTTCTTCTCAGGAACTGACTTTCATACCTTCTGAACCTATAAAAATAGTAGTGTCTAGTTTCCCCTGAAACAATTTGTCAAATTAGCTATTAATTGTTATAAATCAGCACATACTATTTCCATTTAACATTGCCAACACAATTGACCAAACTTGAAATTTTTCTCTATAAACAAAACCAACTCTATTATGGGTACCAGGCTGCTAAAGGAGGAGGGAGTTCTGCAGTTTTACGATCTGGTGCATCTAAACTCAGGTTTGTTCCATGACAACTTGACTTAATTTCTTGAACATCTTTTTTCATAACAGTAGAGGACTTAGTTCCAATAAATTACACAGTGCAGTGATTTGGGGTTTTTCCTGATAAATTTTACTAGTTTATGTAAAACTAAACATAAAATATGTATCTAAGTTTTCCCTGTATAGAGGTCATTTGAAGCTGCATCCTGAATGAAGATCTTTGATTTGTCCTATCTGAGCCATACAATTAATTTCTGCTGATTTTTTTTTTTAATTTGGCTAAGAAGGAAGAGTTTTCAGCTATTTATAAAGGAAAGTTATATCTCAGAGGACAGTTTTTGTTACCTGAAGTAAATGTACTCCCACTCTATCCAGTCTTCTCATGAGTGATTTTTAATGCAGGAAGAACTCTTGTAAGAACAGAGAATGCATCTGTGTATGAACTTACATGAACAATATTTGTCTGGGAGATCTAACAGTCTCCTCAGACATGTGCTTGATTTGAAGGATATCATGGGCCCAATTGCAAAATCTTCAAGATCCCCTACAGAAATGCTGAAGGATGGGGACAGTGTTTCAGTCTGTGCGTTCATCATATACTGAACACTATTGACAGAAAATGCATTTCTCTTCAAAATGTGATTTTCAGAACCTTTTTTTAGATATATAAGTCCTTAGAAACTGAGCTAAGTCTTGCTTCCAAAACACCATAGGAAACAATAGTGACACAAGCCTTCTCTTTTTTTTTTTTTTTTTTTTTTTTTAAACTCAGGCATTCATAATTTAAATTCACATCATGTCCTAAGGAAACATATTATTCAAGTTATGACAGAGGGGAATGGAACATTTTGATTCCATCTGTGTAGACTGCTCATATATTCTTGGAGCCAGAGAAAGTGTAACTTCATATACGTGTGACTTAGTGGTTAGGACACTAAGTGCCCAAGGACATTAGAAGCTGACATTAGAGGTGGAGAAAACTGTTAAGATGAGTATTTCACCTAAAGATATCTGACAATCCAGTGGTTACAAAAGTGTCTTGGGAAATGAAAGTTCACATCCCTTTAGACAAATCTGAGTGTATGTTTCCCACATGGCAAATGACTACAGAAACCACTGAGCTTTTGGGAAGACCATTTCAAGCAGGAATTTTTTTTTTTCAGAGTCATATTCATTAGATTTGATCTAGCAGTGTCTAATAAATCATGTACTGAAGAGGAGCTGAATGGAGAACCATTTACGGGCCAAGCATGAAAGAAATGTCAGACTGCACTACAGCTGGTCATGGTCAGGAGAAGAACAGTAAATAAACAGGGAATTCTACTGGAGAAACTGACAGTATTTATGATTCTCATACTTCCCAGGTTATTGAGCAGGTTAGAGGGAAAAGAGAAAGAGGACTTAGAGCTTTATTTTGACTTCAAGTTTTTAAACCTACACAAAATCCTTTTTCTGATCTGGCCATTAAAACTTTGCCTTAAAGAAATGAATGTATGTAATAACATTGGTGAGGAACTTGACCAGAAAATGAACAAACCAAGATCTTTTTTAGAAAACTTATCACTCCTGCATGAAAGCTGAGATAGTCACAGAAGTAATTAGCCAGTGCTGCTGACAGTAAGTTAATTGGCAGAGAAGCTTTTATTGAGTTTATTTTGATTTAGAAAGATAGCACATTTAATTCAGGCTCACAAAGGCCATGAGTTATTTCTTTTTATAATAGATTAGCTGCTAACAAATTGTTGCTGATGACATACTAATGACACACTAATGACATGCTAAAATGTCTGCCAGTTCACAGCTATTCCAAATCTCTGAGACTTACATGCCTAGAAGTCCTCTCCATTTTACTGTAGTGAAATCACTTGCACATTCCACTTTTCTCAATATGTGTGTTTTAGTTCTCATGATTTCTAATGCTTCTTGTGTAGAGATTCAAATTTCTTTTCCAGTTTTCTCTAAAGACATTGTACTTCAGAGGCATTTCCTGTTCTGAATGTGAATATCTATTGGAATGCCTGAGAAATATGGTAAGATAAATAAAAAATTATATTTTAAATTTCATATTCTACTCAGATGTCTTCTTCCTTTGTGGTGAATTCTGACTTTATTTCCTCTTTCCCCAGCTGGCAGCCTAGATTACCTGCCCATCCAAGCCAGTCACATGCCAGCAAGCCATCACTGCTGTGTGAAGTAGTTCATCTCCTTTGCAGCAGCAGCCATACTGCTGCCTCTTGGAGGCACACACAATAGACAAAAATCATGCTTGGGGATGTGCCTTGCTGTGAGGATGCAACATCTCATGGCACAGGGCAGCTAAGAGCTGAATAACCAGAAGCTGGACTGTGTAACACCAAAAATGTGAAAGTATGACTGAGCAGAACCATCTCATGGGCCACACTGAATTTGTCCCACTTCATCTGGACTACCTTCATCACGCAGAGCACAGACAAAGTTTCACATCCTGCCTGCATCTTGTGTGAGGAAAGCATGGGAAACTCTTACCCTCCAGTTTGTTGCATTCCTGAGGTGGGTTTGCTTCATGATATTACTGATGTTCTCTTGTCTTATTTGAAAATACACAAGTGGCCAATGAAAGTGCAGCCCTTTTGGGCACCAATCCAAAGCAATATCAACCCTCCTGTTCTCTTCCCAGAGGGGAATGCCAGAGTAATTAAAATTAGTCACACATACAAGATGAGTGGATAAGAGTGAGAAAAAAGGTGAAGAAAAATGAATTTATGGAAATAAAAGTACAGCTAGACAGTGAAAATTAAACAGAGAGAAAAATGGTCATTGTTAAGCCGCTTGGCAGCACCAGTGAACAGAAAACACAATTGTCTGAGTGGCATTCAAGCACTACAGCTAGAGGATGGTAGTGGTAGTGATGAACTGGATGTCCTTGACCAGCTGGTTTCAAGAGCCTCTGGACCCCAGGCAGAGAACTCTTCCAGGGCTAAGTAAATTGAGAGAAAGATGAAGGAAAATTATTGAAAATATATTCTCCAATATAATTGTCTCTGCCTTAATATCTGCATGGTCAAGCTTCAAGAAAAATTATGGATGCTTGAGACAGGATTCTTCTACTACTGATTACTGATATTAGACTGCATGGTCTTTGTTTACTGTGCTAGAGTATGGTACAGTTTGCATCTAATTTTTTCAGTCCCACTCTTCTTAACAAATTGTGAAGGGGAAAAATACATGGGAGATACTAAATATAAGGGAATATTTCTTGGAAGTCTAGGAGGAGACTGAAGTTTTGCAAGTAGGAATTTTACAGAAATGTGAGGAAATCTATGGCATAGGAGTATTCAATAAGATGTTGATGGGAACTGGATAAGTGATTTTTTTAAAAAAATTAATCACCTCTTCCTAGTGGAAGGCTGGATTTATGCTGAAATAGACCACTTCCATTGCACTTTTTTTTTCACACATATTTAATTTCTGTTTTGCTTTTCACTTTTTTGTAGTCACCAACTCCTGTATCACTACTATTTAATAATCCATATTGGTGACCAGATTTGAAATTTTCCTGGATATTTTCAGTGTGTCCTCCCTACATTAGACTGCAGATACCGTCTTGCTTCTGCACATCTCTAGAAAAGGAAGGAACTGTTCTGCTGTTAGAGAAATGCCTTTGAACTTCTTCCACTGTATCAAGTGGAAAACATCAGATGGCTAGAAGATCCCCAGAAGAAATATCTCTTTGCCACTGCTCAACAGTGTATAGAGGAATATACATTTACAGAGAGAAAATTTGTACTCTGTCAGTGAAGTCTCTAGTCAGAAACAGCCCAATAATTTTTTCCAAATGCACATGGTTTGAATTAGTCAGCTCATGGGACTGAACTTCACACATGGCAGATCCTTCACAGTAAAGATCTGTATGTGAACTTCATATATCAGGAAGAGTTTATCTGCCAGGTACATGGCAGTTGTATCAGTTAAACACCTAGTACCTTCATACTCAGCATACTGTACCCCTTCTAATAAGATTTTGCTGGTGTAACAAAATGACAGGCCTGGAATGAAGAAGATAGAGCCTGCTAAGGACAAAGAGCATCAGTGATTCTAGAAATCCTTCTCCTTTTCATTTTCTACCTTATTGCATTAATAATTTTATCAAAGTTATATATGTATTTAAACCTTCATTTCCTCAAGGTAAACCATGAATAAAACTGCCCAGACAGTGTAGAACACCCCAGGACGTAAGGAAGCAATCATGAAAGGAAAGGAAAGCAAAATGTCAAAGCAATTGCTGCCAGTGGCTGGGTGGTCCAGGAGGAAGCACCTGCCTCTGAGAGGGGACTGTGGCCAGGGCCTTCACCTGATTCATTTCCAGCACGAGATTTTTGTCATTTGGCAACTAAGCTTTGACCACAGACTAGCAAGACCATTGTTTAGGATTCTTATTTCAAGTTTCTAGGTGATTATTGTATTACCCATTGTATGTGGTGCCTAGATTTACACAGTCTTTGTGCACACACAGAAGCTTATTAAAATTAATTTTTCCCTAAGGATTTCTTCATTCTGCTTTTTCACACACGCTCTTCATGAGAGAAAGGGCTCTTCCAAACTCATGCTTTTTGTCATAATAATTGGTTTACACCTCTTGGCAACTTTTGACTCTGTGTGTAAAGTACTGTTTCATTAGGGTTCATTAAGAGGCAATATTTTCATCACAGTAAAAATCATAAAAATGCTTTAGAATTGGTTTTAATGTTAATCATGTTGTCTCATTTTTGGAGAAGCATAACTGTATATGCAATCATATACAGAAAAGCAAACAACTTTTGCAAAACACTCTTGGAACTTAAGTGCTAAGGTAACAATTATTAAATGAAATATGTAATTCTGATTGACAACAGGGAACAATAAAATAATATATTGCATAGCTAGAAAAAAAATTAGTTTATAAAGAAACCTTAAATTGCTGTAAGAAGTTCATCGTAAAGTGGAATAAAATTGTGCATCACAATTCATTAGACCTGCACATTCCTGAATTATTTTTATGATACAATACTTCTTTCTGTTAAGAAAATGGATACTTCTGGATGGATAAATGGATATTTCATTTCTTCTTTTAGGAAAAATCAGAAATCAAGACTTAAATTGCTAACATGAATCTCTTGCTTTGATTACACAGGATGTATTTATAAGACTACTAAATAGAACAGTAGATCTATCCAGAAAGATCTACTGGACAGTTTCTGCTTGTTTTTTTCAGGTGGGAGAGCCTGTGTTGTCATCAAGCCTCATCTACAAATAATGAGAAGCATCTAGAATTTTGCCTCCAGAACAGCCTAATGACCAAAGTACCTCCAAATTCTTCAATTTCATTGTGACTGAAATTGTTTTTTTCACCAATTACCCCCCACAGTACACTTTACAAGAGTGTTCAGCAAAGGAGGTGTTACGTGTACTCTCTTGTCTTGTAGTTGAGAGATGTGTCAAAACACGGCGCTCAAAACCAGGCAGTGCTATCGACCAGTCCAAGCTGTGCACAGCAAATGGCTTCCATGCACAGTGCTGGGGGTGTGACTGTCATCACCAGGAGCTGTTTCCTAGGAAACAAAATGTGCTTACGGACAATGTGCGAGTTCCTCCAGAGTTCCCTTCTCCACTAACACTCCCAGACATTTCAACACTTTGATCCGACACTTATGGTACACCCTTGTCTGAACACCATCAAAACCCCAGTCATACAACTGGTCAGATTGGCTAGACTGGTCTTATTCACACAAAAAAGAATTTTTGTTAAGATGGACCATCTTTTATCCATTTTTGGGGTTTTTTTTTATGAGAGGGTGAGTGTGCTGCTTACATACTTGTAGGAAGCAGCTACCAGTAAAAAGATGTCACGGAAAAGATTAAAATATGTAGCCATCATTAAATTCAGCATTTTTTTTGTCAAACATTGATACCAAAACCTGAGGTAAATTTACAAATATAAAAAAGAATATTGAGTCACACAGCTGATTTTCTTATTCCAGTCCTGAGATTATGGACTTCTTGGACAAGTATAGCAAGATTTTACCTGTCATGTCAGCCTTCCCGCCTTTGCATATGTACATAATTCAATTGCAGTTTGCTGTGGAGGTAGTCATCCACTCATGCTTGTTTTCCCTTGCATGTTATATGTTGGTGGCAAAGACAGCACTGAGTTTACAAAATATTTAACTCTAGAAGGACAAATATTGAGGATTATCTTTACATTAAAAGCTATCAGGAAAGTTTTCCTAGAATTTAAGGATTCTGTAATTTGGGATATACAGATACAAAATTGTATGTAAATATGTAAAGCCACATGTGAAATGAAGTTGCTAAAAATTTCTGTATCTCATGGCCCTCAACCCTGAGGCTTGTACTGACATTTAAAAAGTAAATTTTGTGGGCTCTTGTGTATATCGTGGGTGGCATCCCTATCCATGGCAGGGTAGTTGGAGATAAACTATTTTTAAGGCTGCTTCCAATCCTAACCATTCTATGATTCTATGATTCTTCATCTGATGGATACAAAGTTGTTAACAAATGAGTGTTGAGATACTATGACCAAATGATTCAGAATAAATCCAGACCTGATCCCTCTATTTGCTTTCATAAATCATTAAATGCAGTAAACTGGCTGGTTCTTAACACCAGGTAATTTTTGAGAGAGAAGGAAGATATCAGTTATCTATCACTACAACAAAAGGAGAAAGGAAGATCTGAAACAAAAATACAAGATGAAGCTGACAGCATATACCAGTGATGAATGTGTATGCCAATAACATAAGGTTCAGAAATCCTCACAAGAGCTGTTTGTATTAAAAATAGGAAATATTTCAGAAAATTTACCTCTAAATATAAAAACCATTACAGTGATACCCCGAATGAGACATTCTGCTCACATTACTCTCCTTGAAGAAGTTTTATATTATTAGCTATAGCAAGCAGCTCTTAAGAGTATGCTTGTTTTGCAAATTGGCTTATTTTTCTTTGTGGTTATTCCATGCAAGAAAAAAAGCCACATTTTTTTGACTCTTCTTTAGCCAATTAAGCATTCCTTTTCTCCTTTCATTTGTAATGAACCAATTCTGCAACCAAGCATTGTAATTCTGTAAAAAAACTCTGCCTAGTTATCAGTAGGCAAGTCTCAAATGTACTTGTCTTTGGACTAGAGTCCTTTTGTTTACATGAAAAGGATCTGGACAACTTGGCAGGAAGATACAACATTTCTTACACAGCTCTGTACAGTGAGGTGCTGTAAGAGCAATGTTCTGGAGCATACCTGTTGTGGGAAAAGAGAAGAGGAAAAGATCTGAAGGCAGCAGGGTAAGGAAAGTCTGTATAACTTTAGCTGTCAATGGTCAGAGACAATTAATCTATTGACTGATATTGGGGTCTCATGGTTAGAAATTATGTTGTCATGATTTTGAAAGAAATGAAATGTTATTAATATCCTGACTTGAATTTTCCATTTTCTATACTTTTACAGAGATTTTTCTTTGGGAAACAATGCACAGAAATCAATCAAGCAACTTCCAGGGCATCAAAATACTCCAGACTCTGGGGGTTATGATCTCTGCATTAGAAGGGACTTCTTGTTTTGCTTTGTCTTGTTTTGTTTTATCTGCTCACCTCTGGCAGAACCAGAAGTATTTATTTTCTGTCTTCACACTGTGAGTTCAGCAGGAGCTTAATTACCAGCCAGCATATTGTGATTGTCCAAGGAGTATCAGAAATGAGCAAATATATCAAGGTTTGCACCATGGCTCAGGAGTAACAGCTGCAGTCACTCACCAGCCTCAACTGTCAGCTCCATCTTCCTCCTGCATAAAAATAAACATTTCCCCCACAATAAAGTCTTTTCATAAAAGCAATAAAACAACTCAAGGGAGCATTGTTATCATGAGCTAATCACCCCCTTAGGGAATTAGAGGCACTTAGCTGCATCTAGAGCTTCAACACCTGAGGGGCTGTGATTATTTCATGATAACCAACAAGGCATGACAGACTGGGAGGTTAATTAGATAATATTCAAACTTGGTAATATTGAGTTTGAAGATTTCTTTTGAAGTTGTACAAGCAAAGCTCTGCTTATAAAACAGCAGTGGGACATCAGCACAGAAAGGATAATTAACATTTCCTACAAACCAACCAAGGTTTTGAATAGCTAAAGGAAAAAATAATAAAGTCAAAGTACTAAACCCTGAGGCACTCCTTTAACAATGAGTAATCCTGATGAGTTCACTCCCTGGAATCTTGGGCAGAAATTGACTCAAATTATATAATGCCGTTTAGCTGCTAACCCCTAAATGGTGGAGGCACTTCAGTCAGCCTTATACTACTTAACGGTCCATTGTCTCAAAGAATTTAGTGGGATAGTAAATGCAGTATTAATAATAAATATTCATCTGAGCTGCAGTCACAGCCATTGGTTATGAGCCACTGCACTGCAAGAGATTAAAGTCAAAAGACACTGCCAACACTTAAAATTGTACAAGCAGTAATTATTTCGTGGAAGACCATTTTATTTTTGTGGACAGTGGCAATGAAGTTTCAAAAGTAACTGTAAGTGCATGCAGGGCTGGGGGTGTGCTGCACACACGTATTAGTGGTTAGCTGCCTTAAAAGGACCTGGCCTATTAGTCCATGGGCTCTTTCCCACCCTCCTGACCCACCAGATGGGTACTGTGGGCTGAAGTGGCCCATCTGGCTGAAATGACACTACCAAACCAAACAAATGGACTCTGCATCAGCTCACTGACCTGAGACATGCTGAGGTCACGGGAGATGTGAACACCACACAAGGTATGTTGGAGAGCTGCAGGTTACTGAGAGGAGTAGGAGGTTTCCTCTTGGTGAACAGCTGGCTGTAAAATCAGATTGTAACGCTCAGCTGTAAAGAAGTTTCTAGAAACAACCTGTAACTTTTAAAGGTGGTTTTTTTGTGGTTTTTTTTGTGTGTGTGGGTTTTTTTGTTTGTTTTTGTTTGTTTGTTTGTTTGTTTGTTTGTTTGTTTTAATTGACCATCAGTTAAAAGAAAATAACAAACTTGGCTATCTCTGACTTGTTTACTTGTAAAACGGAAAATGAAGATGACTGTTGGTGTACCAAATAATCTCTGATTTGGATAGCTTTCTCTTTAAACTAATTTCTGTTGAGTTGGCATTGAATTAAAGAATATAGTCAAGTACTTCTGGGACTAAACTGTATATATTCTGCAGGACACACCACTGCAATGAAGTTGAGATTGTTGGCCAGTCATAAATTTGCCAGTAAGAGCCATTCTGATTAATTCTAATTTAATAGAATCAAAACATTTCACTGCAACCTGTTGATTCCATCCAAACCTTTGACGGGGAATGAAGTAACTTTGTGACCTTTCTCACCAGCCTTCCAGTCTGCTGGTCAGGATCTGGCAGCTTGCCTGGCTCCCCAGGCTGTCTCCCTTGCTGGCTCTGTGGGCTGCCAGGCTGCCAGCCTCCCTGGGCACACACAGCCAAACACTCTGCTGCTCCTGCAACAGCCTTGTAAAGATTTCCTGCCTTGTAAAAAAAAGATAGAAAACACCTACATGTAATTCAAGAGGTAGCACAGATTTTTTTACATGCTCTTTCCCAAAACCATTTCTAAATCTTCACTTTTCATTTCCATGCTAAAATGCATATTTAAAAAAATTGATCTCTGGAGTCCTGCACAGAACTTAAATAGAAAAAAAAAATTCATATATGAAGAAAAAATGACATATTCCGATGCCAATGAAACAAAGATATACCCCCACTAGAAAAATATTAGGAAGAAGATGATACAGGAAGGACTCACATAATTTTTCTCAGAAGCTTAAGAGTTTGCAAATCATTCTTCCTTTTAGATATGAAACAGCAGGCAATTATAAGGATGCCCCAAAATTCCTCCTGTACCTCTGAGAAGTGTACCAGTTGGATGAGCCAACTTCTGAAGGTGCCTGTTGCAGTGGATAAAGAGGACAGTCTGAGGGACACTTTGTAATAAATTTCTGAGAACAGATTGCTCAAGTTTGTGGAGAAGTATTCCGTGAAAAAGAACAAAAATAGAAATGGAGAGCAAGGATAAAAGCTTGAAAATACTTAAATGGTATCTTCCCCCATGTCACATTAACTACTCATTATCTAGAGAGCAGATTACTCTTTTCAAAGTTCTTTTCCTCATATAATTTGCTTCCTTCACCAACATCATCTTTAAATGTTTTCTTTTGTATTTACTTAATTATTTGTTCCTTTATGTGTTTACATATTTTTATCACTAAGATTGGCTATTTAAGTCACTAGGAACACATCATATATTAGAATATTTCAGACCACCTGACCTTTAACTTGTGAAATAACTACTGATATTTGTGGTATAAAGCACATGAATGTTCAATTAAGTGAATACACTTGAAGTACCAGTGCAATTGCATCTTAGGAAGGAAAAAAAAAAGAGTTGAAAACTTCTCCCACTGGATACAATCCAGCATCCTCTAAATCAGAAGAAAGAGCCTCTGTAGTCATTGGAGCTCTTCAGACTTTCTTGAGAAAATGCATCTTCAAGACTAAATCTCTGGAAGAATACAGCAGGGTGTTGTGTGGGTTCATTAGTGTTCCCTGAGGCCACTGATCAATATAGCCACTGCTGTTTCTGCTGCTGTTGTCCAAGACATCTTTGAGTTCAATAAATAAGTGTCAAGGTTTCAAGAACCTCAGTGCCAGCAGGGATACAGGGAAGAAGCACCAGGCTTGTTTGAAAGAGTGATCAGAGGCTTGGTTCTGTGGCAAAAAATCAGTCTACTGCACAAACATGGTCCTAGCACAGTTTGAACAGGGACAATCAGAGCAGACTGAAGTCCAGCCTGCCCATGTCAAGGTGAATGGCATCCCCAGAAGCCTTCCCTTGGAGCACATGCTCCAAGCACATGAGTGTTTCCACTCCTCTCTACCATGCTACTTCCATAATTGGCATGCACCAAGTCTTTGTTGCATGTTCAACAGTACTAGATGTTTTCATTCAACAGCCTTTCCTTCACCCTGAATCTAGGACAACTCACGATTTCTCCATCATGATAAGTTTGCACACTTAGCACCTAAGCATCCCTATCATAGATACAGTTTTGCAGCTTCTTATTAGGTAATGACTTCATGTATCAGGTGTACCAGCTATACCCTCTAAGCCTTTTTATAAGCAATTTACATGGGCCATGATTTTGGTGAGATTGACATAGAGCATACAACTGCACATGGATGGGGTAGTAAAAATCCTTTCTGTCAGCAGGTGCACCAGCAAAACAAGAACCTAAGAGTGTCCTGCTTCCACTGCTATTAAGCTCATTTGGTATTTATGAAAGCCATAAGGATGTTAAGCTTATAATGGTATAAACACTTAGCTACAGTTTTTCTTAAGATTGACTCCCATGGGGCTGCCAGAAGAGAAAAGAATATCTGTGAGTCTATACAATAACTAATTTATATTGTGCCTGTAGCTTTCATCTGTACTGTAGTGTCACCTATACTGTATAATTAATCTTTCTGGTCAGAGCAGTGAATCAGGATCTATGCATGAATACAGATATTTATGTACTTTGCATGTTATCAGCTTATTGGTATGTAGTAAAATTCTCCTACTTTTACTCACAACACATAGCAATTTACTCCTGAGAGGAACACGCTGCTTCTTCTTGTGTTTGCATTGCCACTCCCTGGAAATCTCCATTTCTTTTTTTAGAGAAGAACAGGAAATAATTTATTTTAGCTACTTCATTTGTCACCTTCTTTTTTGCCCAGCTGAAAATATTTTGGAAAAAAGCAAAGGTCCATCACAAAGTATGCTGTACATGTTTAAAAACAATGAGAAATTGATTAGCCATAAAGTCCTCAGCCATAAATAATGGATGCTTTAGGTCTGGTTCTGATCTCTTCTGTCAAACAACTGCTGCTGAAATACTGTCAGAACACTGAGAGTAGGTGGGAGGGACAAGAGGAAAAGAAGTAACAGTCATCTCACAGAAGTCAAATTCTTTCCATGTGAGTAAAGTTACTCACAATTATCGAGAGTCAGCATTTTCTGCTGTAATTCATCGTCACTTGAGAAAAAAAAAAAAGATTAACACTCATTCTGCTTCTCCTTTGCTCATGCTTTAGGTAAAACTTTCTCCTCTCTGTTTCTTTCTTTGATAATTGTGGCACATATCAAAATCCACAGCTGAGAAGTTTTCAAGTGCTTTCATAGTGGAAGACCTCAACAGATGCAGCTTTGCAAGTTGCCTTTCTACCTACTTGACATTTTGTGGGCAAGCTCCCTTCCCATTAATGAATGAGTAACATCCCTGTGACTATTGCAGTAGTGGCTTACATGGAAAAGCAATACAAGGAAAGTATTTAACATATGTGCAGCTGTCTGTTGTGTTACTCCAGCTGGTGGAAATAAACTCTAGAGATCAACCAGTTGTTTGGGAAACACCACTGGTTGATAGGCCACAGTAGGTTGTCATCTATGTGTTTATACAGCTTACCAAGAAGGTAAATGTCAAAAGGCAATCTCTTGAGAGGGTCCTCCCAGCTCCCAAGTGTACATCCTCACCCAAAAATATCCTATATCCTCAGTTCATGTTTTAAGAGTATGTCAACTAGCTCTTATCCAAAATTTGTGCCAAACAGTCAAGTTTTAAAACATTTTTTAATTTTTTTTGCCACTTTTGTGTATTTTTATAACACTCTGCATTACCTCTTTATTACTAGCAGGATAATTGGAAGTGGCACTCTCTGTGGTTCATAAAAAGGCTGAAGAAACTGTTGCAAACATTCCAACCTAACTGATCAAGCAGGTTATAATACAAAGGATAATGGGCAAAGTAAAAATCAGAAGTCAGGAAGTTAACTGAAGAGGTAATCTAAAGGTACTAGCAAAAGATAATAAGCCCAAGTTGCTAAGACCAACAAAGAGGAATAAAATGGAATACTAAAGAATGATTTTCTCTTTTGAAAGAAGGAGGGTTATTGAATTCATATTTTAATTCATTTAACATACCATGCAATTTATTCCCTCATTCACTGCAGAGGACATTAAACAACACAAAGTCTCCATATCTCTGAGGCAAAAAAACGGTACTCAGGAATGTTAAAAGAAATTGCTTTAGAAAGAAGTGTAAACCTAAGGCTTCCATAAACTATATAGAAAGGTATTGGCATGTTCAAGTTAGCTGAGGTATCAAAATGGAACAACCTTCTGTTAGACTTGTTAAACCCCCTGAGAAACACCTGAATATTGTGCCATGGGTCATCACATCAGCACTGCACAGATGAAATCAGAAGACTCCAGACATTATGACAAACCCGTACTTTAATAATTGAATGATCCATTAGCTATACACTTAGCACAGGTAAGATTGTACATGGAGTCTGGTTGCAGCTGAGGATTATTTAAATACAGTAGCAATCCCCCCTTTTGTTTACGATGCAACAGCCCACTGGCTAATAAATTCTTCAAGTACATCTACACTCAGACACAGACTCTTGCTAAGTTTCTTCAGCCCTTGGCCTGGAAGCTGCACAGATACCGCAAACACTATTTTGCAAAGAGGAAAATACCACTCACGGGTGGGTGCAAGATCTCTGTCTCCCAAGTTTCTTTTGTAGGCTAATATGTGTGTCATGAGACAAAGCCAGTTTTTCTCGTGTTGGGTAGGCACGCACACAGTCCCGGAGTCGGTCGGTGCAGGAACATTTCTCATATCACCGCTTCGGCTCTAACACTCAACACTGCCCTTGGGCAGGGAACGGCACCGAGGTGAGAGCCGTGAGCAAAGACAACGCCAAGAAGCAGGGACACGCGGTAGAAACGAGGACTGAAGCGGATTTTTGGACCTGTGCAAAGGCAGTTTCCCTGCAGGCCCCTGGCAGCCACACCGGCGGCGCCCGCGGCGACAGTTCCCCCGGCAGCCACGAGATGGCGCCTGGGATTCGGCAACCGCCGCCCTGGCCCGGAGCCCCTCCCGCCCCTGAGGGGGAGCCGCGCCGGGATCTCCGGGACACGGCAGGGAACCGGCCCTCACCGCGGAGTGTGCACTGCCGCGGGCCTGCAGCTAAACCTACCGACCGCCCCTTCTGCAAAGTACTCCCCAAAACTGCCGTGGTCTCTCTGGTGCCCCAGCTGCTGCCTTTGCTCTTCTCCGCTCTGCCTTGCTTTGCTGCACCTTTACCTGAACCACTGCTCCGGGGCAGGGACAGCAGCGGGGAGGGACATGGTGTAAATTACAGGGAAGGAGAGTTCTGTTAGTCACTGCTGGCCAGTGCAGCAATGGTGCTTGCCTCTAACGCTGGGGTCACTTCCAGGAAAATTCCCAACAGTGTTAATGTGAAGGATACAGGAGGGGTGTGTGTAGGTTTGTAGGCATACACATATTTAAATATATTAAGGCATGTGAATTCTCATTTTTTAGGTTACTTGGAGTGTTTTTTCTTATCTTACTTTTTTTTTTTTCTCCCAGAACATTCTTTCCACAAATTTCTCTTTAGTGCAGTGGCTCACTGTTTTTCACAGGGATACCTGATTATCTGCAAGACTGAATCTATACTCTTCTTTTGTGGATGAATTTCTGGGTTCCTTGGGAGCCATTCCCTTGCAGTCCATGGAGAGGCACTGGAATAAATGCAGGTTTCTTGATTGTAAAGGGTCACAGTGTTGGAATTTACCTCTGTTCTGCTTTTGGCAACAACAACCTCTGTGTAAATCTGATAATATGGGCAGCAAACACATGTTAGGTTAGAAAATGGTACAGCAGCTGCTGTGCTACTGGTAGTAACTTAGTCAAATAGATTCAGTAATGTCCAATATTTAGACATGTACTCTTGCAAATACAATGGGCCTTTGGGGTTCAGGAAAACCTGATAAAGCAGCTCCCTGATTCTGGACACTAAATGTAATAAGGCTAATCATAATAATCCTTTTAAAAATAAAATTTCCAGCCCTTCCTATTATATTAGACCCCAGAAACTGAAAATATTTACGCCAAAAAACTTACCAAAGCCAGATTTTTAGGTATTTTGATGGTTTGGTTTTGATTTATTTTTTCTCCTGAGGATTGAGGAGGGTGTGGGTTTTTCCTCAAAAATTAAAATTCTGTAGTGTTTTGCCTCTCTGCTCTGCAGGGTAGCTTTCTCCTTTGAAACATCTCGAGGTGTCCAGCTGTCCTGCTGTGATGGAGAACAGTGAAGCACCTTCATAACAGTATTAGGAGAGCAATGCTCTGGCTTAGGTGCTCTGCTGGAGTTAAAATCAAATGTAAGTGCAGGAACACCTCTGTTGCATTCCAATTCAATTTCTGTTCTGATTAAATCACTTATTGCTGTTAGTATTTGTTACATTAATGTCTATAAATCAAATATTGCAAGAGGCCCCGTTGTGTTAGGCACCATGAAAGCAGAGAGCAGGCAGTGTGCTCTCAGCTGTTGTTTCCCCATCTGTCAAGTGAGGACAATATGCTTGCTCTCTACAAGTACATGAGGACTAATTAATTAATATTTGTAAAAGGATATGTAAATGCTAAGTATTATTTATGAATTACAGTATAAATGGAGATTCGTGGAGAGGCCATGAAGAGAAGACACAGATGGCATTAGAGGGCAGAGAGAGCAGCACAGAGTGCCAAGATTAGCCTGGAAGAAGAAGAAAGGAAGCAAAGCAAAGTAATTTTTTAACTAAAGAAGAAGAGTTGATTTTGCTTAACAAAAATAGAGTGTAAGTGGTATAAGGTGAGAGTGCAAGGGTAATATAAAAATGAATTTATAAAGAAAGCTCGGCACAATAGTGGTCTGAAACTGGATGGAACATGCTGGAAATAGAAATGGTAACAAAAAGAAAATTTAAAAGAAATAGACAAGAAGAATCCTACTAATGTGCATAATACAGTGATTTATATATGCTCTTTATTTTAAAGTATCTCCTGTACCCTTGGAATTTTAAATCCTTTCTCAGCAAAACAATGGAAGTGATAAGAGGTCCTGCTCTATCCAGGTGAGGGAGCATGTAGGTGTTCATAGGCCTCAACATCGACCAGAAGGCAGGGGATGGAAATGTACTCTATGATACTGTGTTTGGAAAAACAAGAATATTATGGCAGCACAATTGTTCCCCAAGTACTGGGAAAAAAATATTTATAAATATTCATATTAGAGGACCAAACTAAATTCTAGTTTGACTTCACTCTCACCAGTCTTTTATTTCCTTTCCAGGAATGTTCAAGAGCACAGCTTTTACTGGCATAAGTATATATCAAAGTGCAGGCATTGGAAGTGAACTGCTGCGTTAGTTCTACAAAGTCAGCTTCAAAATTGCACTGTGAGATGTAACTTGCAATTTTCTGTTTGAGTTTTAGCTGAAAAAAAATTAAGAATACAATGTCATTTATGCAGAAAACCACAAAAATGCATAGTACTTATTTCATGAACATGCAGTAAAGTGTTTGTGAATGGTCCCACAACAAGATTAACTAAATTAGGAAGTACCTAAAGATTCAAAAGCAATGGAGAAATCCAAGAATTGAGTGATCTGGTCAGACACTTCACAAACAGACCCAACAGGCAACATTTTCCCAAGAGATTGCTCATGGAAATTATTTGCTTCATTTCAGTTGTTAACAAGCATGAGCAGCTGAGCTCCACCTTCTCTGTGGCACAGAAGTGATCTCCAAGGTTTTTTTCCTACCAGCATTACCAGAAAATAAATGAATTAGGTTTGGACAGGTCTTCCTCTGTTAATACACTTACCCTCAAATCCATCTGGCTGCTTTGAGTAAACGTGGAGAAAAAACATGGAAAATATATATCCTGGGTTTACTTTGATCTCTAAAAATGAGGATATATATTTAGGTATATAATAATATTGCTAACCTCTCTTCACTAAGCAATCCTTGCTTTTCCCTTGGCTCTCAGTTTGACACATCTCCAGCATGAAATGGACTAAGATTGCCATGAAAATGAAAGCTCTGGGTGTGGAAATTGGGGAATGCATAGACAGATTCTTTATTCCTTTTTAAACATATGCCAATGAATAAGTCCTTTTTTTCCCCCCCTCGTAAGTTTTCTGAATTTCTTGGTAAATATCACTGCAAACCTCAGCTGGAAAGCCCAAAGCGATTTCACTTAGGGGACTTCTGTTAGACCCACAGAATATCAAAGGCCAAAAACCAGGGATTGACTGGAGCCTGAAATGGAACACTGGTCCTGGTGAAAACTGCCACGAAGATCAGGTCACTTTTCGACATGAGCTTTGCCAATGGGAAAGCAAGAGAAAAGCAGGAGATCGCTGCAGAGCACTAAAAAGAGCCAGGAAGCAGCTGCAAATGTTCTGATACTGACATACATATTTGGCCACCAAAGGGGTTTAAGGGGTTTAAAGGAGCAAGCATGGATGTAGAGGTAAATCTCAGAAAAGATGGGCAGGTTAAACTATTGTTGTTAGGTGCATTGTCTGGTCAAAGTTGTAAGATAGCTTTCTTGCCAATTAAACATTGTTCAGAAAATTAAAAAAATCTAAACATTTAAGATATGAACATGAAACACTTTGATTCACAGTATTTCTAGTTCCTTTAGTGCACAGTAAACTTCTGTACCATGGTTACCTGAGAGATACATGGTGCAAAGATGCTTTTTAGGAAGAGACAATTGCTTAAATCTTGGCAGGGTATTCTTTGCAATCTTTATGGTACTGGTTGTACCAATCTGCTGCATGTCCACATCTGGACAGAGCAGATTTAGGATGGGTAAGAATACTTTCTGCTTCCAACATTTCCAACACTGAAATAAAACCTTCCTTACTTGAGCAGGCCCTCCCAACCTAGATGGGTAGGTTTTATTGGGAAGGCAAGGAGCATTTACTTGTCAGCTTACACAAACATGGGGAAGAGCAGGACACTTGTAAAACTTCCACAAGCCCATGGCTGGGGATCTGCATCTTTAATGGCCAAGAAGTGATTGAATATTTTATAATAACCATAATTCCAGGAAACAGAAACACTGAATGACACGGAACCTACTACTTTCTTGTCATACACTCTGTTACCTAAATCTTGCCATATGCAATTTCGGGACTCTTAAGAAGATCTGCAATATATTTCATAGTTTTCACAGTGAAAGCAGAAGCTATGTCTAAACACATAGAGGAGGGAATCAAAAGCAAAATGGGTTTGCATATATCAGATTTATCATATATTTGTCTGCAACCAGGACCAGCCCTAGTGATGGCCACACAAAGTTTGGGCAGCCAACTCTCGATTGCCTCAATTAAAAGGCATTCAAATCTGAGGCTGCTCAGCTACCTTAAGAGTATCTGAAAAAATTGTCCATAAACTGGAGTTATTTGCATATATATGTTTAAACATTATTGATGCCATGGAGAAAAAGCAAAGTCCTTTGAATTACGTTCTAGCTATGTTAGTTTTAATTGAAGGGGGTTTGAGATAAATACCTGCTATGGATTTTACAGAGATTTTGCTACCAATGGCAGAGCAATTTCTAGCTTAATGTCATTAAGTGAATTACATGAACAGGAACTGAGAAATTCGGGAGTTTCTAAAAATAGGGAATACTTCAGTTCTTCTTCTTCAGTTCTTCTTCTTCTGACTAATCTTTAATGAAACTTTCTGTCAAAGTAGTTGCATATTACCTAGTAATTAAGCATCCAAAATACTTATTGAACATATATTTTCGTGAAATACGTTTTCAATAGTTAGCATTTATATGTTGTAGTTGTTTTGCTAAATGTGACAGCATTTTTAGAGTTGCCTCAACTTTGAAAATATCTCAAATATTAAAATATCTCAAATATTTAATTTTAACCTATTAATGTTGTAATTTGTTGTAATTTGGAAATAAGACTGTGACAAGCTCAGGTAAAACATGCTAATAAGGGACTAATATGTAATAGAAAAGAATAAGTGCATTAATACATCTCCACATGCTAGTGACTAGTAGCTGTTCTTAAACTTAATCTTCTATTTTTTTTTTCCTCCATAATTCATCTACTTATCCTCATAATATCTCCTTTTTAAAAGTCTTCCTTGTGGCAGTTCATGAAGACAAATCTAATGTAAGAAAGATATTTACATATTAAATAGGTGGAAAACTATTACTCTGTTTTGCAACTGAGAATGTCAAACCAAAGGACTTCACTATACTTTTCCTTTTGTAATCTCTTTTTATGAGTTCAGTATGAGAGATATGACCATGATTTGGAACACTGTTGTTTCATTTAATTTGCATCCAAGAGCCACAGAAGCCATCTACCTACTTGCTTTTATATGTGCTGTTAGGAATATTAGACAGGAATGGCATGTTCCTTGCTGTGACATATGCTTTCCAGGCAGGTTTAGTTGAATCACTTAATGCAGGATCCACAGAGACATCCAGACCCAGAGCCAACCTACTTAATTTTAAATTTGAATATAAAATGAAGCGAGTGTCCCCAGAAAGGGCTTTGATAATATGATATTCAGGATTTGCCTAAAAGGTAGGAAAAAGTGTATCTGATTTCCTTGAAGTAGAAAAAGCAACTGCTCTTTGTCATTAGATCCCTACATTAAACAATAGGTAACTTTTTTCTCCCTTTTTTTTTTTAATGAGGTGGTCATACATCCCAAATTATGGATTTTTTTTTAAAGCTTAGTTCTGTCTGTGTGTTAAGGGATGCCCTGAGCAGATTGGATTGAACTGCTCACTCTAGGTGAGGAAATACAGTATTTGAGGTTCTCAACAGCACTTAGATGAAGGTAGGAACCGATCTGTTCAGGACTTTCAAGATATTGCAGGCTCTCCTTTTATCTGAGGACTTCAAAGCACTTGATAAATAAAATAAGTATCATTTTCTCATTTCACTGACTGAGAACCCACAGAGATGTAGTATTTACACAGGGCACTTTACCAGTCTTCACAAAGCCATGAGGCAATCTTACTCCTAGGTGCTGCCTTCCCAGCATTCCTCAGGTTGTACTAACTTTCCTGTGTTCAAACACCTCAACTCATAGGAACTGTTAAAATCAGCTAAGATATTGTTTAAAACAGGCATGGCCAAATCCTTTGAGATCCTAAGATTTCTCTTCTACATAGGTTTTATAAAGAGAAAATAGAAATATTTTTCTTTGCAGGTTTGGTTGAAGACTTTTGACACCATTTGTTTCAAAACTTCTCTTTGAAAAAATAGGAGGAAAACACTTTCTCTCTTCATAGCAGCAGTTAATCTAAAAAAATCCAAATCTGAAACTCAAGCTATATACATATATATGACTCTACACAGACATGAAGGGTTGCTGCTGAGTACTGCTGTAAGGAGGAATAGCTGAGATATTATATAGAGATATATATAGAAATAGCTGAGAAATAGTTGGATGAGAGAACCAAACACCAATAATAGAAGTAAGAAGCCTTAGGGGTCAGACCTTTGGGAACATTACTGATTAAAACTGTTCAAAGTGTTTGGTCAGGTGCGCAAACAAAGAAAGGTTCTCTGGTTGTCTGGATCAAAAAAATCTGAAAAAAACCACACCAAACCAACAAACAAGCGAGGATTGGGTACAATATTGTAAATAAGCAACAAAGAAACTTGACTGTTGCTGATATCTTATTATTTCTAAAATAACCCAAGTCTGAATAAAAGACCAGTTTAGCAGGTAAATAGAAAATTGAGCAGGAGCATTCTAATGAAAGTGTGGTAGCATAAGTTGCTTTTGCCAATCTAAGGACAGCCATGGCCTTTGTCAGAAGCAATCCTGCCAAGGATGTTTTAGGCTCCCACATTCACAGCAAACCCTAGCTCAAGCAGTGAAGACCCTAAGAACCTAGCATCTTCCAGTTCCCTAGAATTACTCACTGGAATGACCCACACTTCTATTGAGAAGCTCAAGTCCACAAAAGTCCTTGGAACAGCTCTCTCTAGGACTCTCTAAACAGGGTTGAAATCTGAAGTCTTCTCAAGAAAACTTGAATTTCTGCAAATGACACACTAGAGGCAGCGTTTGCTGACTCCATCTGCTATAATGCTGTCAAACTGGTGCTCAGCTTTTGTGTTTAGTGCTTGGTCCAAAAACTAAGGCGGAGACAGAAGCTAAGGGAAAAACCACTTTTAGTTTTCTTTAGAAATGTCAGATTTCCATGCCCAGGAAAAAAATGTTGAAAGACCTTTATTTGCAATTCCAGAATTCTTTGAAAAATGCTTTTTCTGACTTCTGGTCAATCTGGCTCATGGTGATATCTGTCCTCAAGATCTGATAATAGTTTGGAAAAAAGAACTGTAACAGAGACCACAGAGCAGGATCTTGTACGGTTTGTCATAACTGAACTGAGAAAAACAATGGTGAGCTGGGAGAAATATCTGTTTGCAGTAAATGTCGTGCTAAGTTATAACATAGAATCAAAATCAGTTTCTATCGAGCCCAGCACTCATGGGCAGACAACTTTTGGGCAGATAGCTTTTGGCTCTTCTCCCTCTACCCCCCCATGCTTTCCCTGGCACAGGAGTTGCAGCAGGAGCGAGAGAATGCCAGCCCTGCAGCCCCTGGTCAGCAGTAAGCTCTCCCCACACACACGGTCGGCCCCATGGGGAGGGCATGGCGTTGCCCAGTGGGGACTGGCCTTCAGGGAGCATATTCTGGGCCCTGGAAGGACTACTAGCTTGGGACCAGGACAGGATGGTCAGAGTGCTCCCCGTTTCTGCCACCAGTTACTTTTACTTAATTAGGCCCATTTCTGTAACTTCTGCACACACGTGGGCTTGTGTCTGGAGATGATTTGGGATTGTCCATAGCATGAACACAGAATCTGGAAGAGGTGATCAAACATGGCATGATCAAACAACCATATAAAAAAGAAGGAATAACATATGTCTGTGGGAGAATCCAGAGGCAATGGCTCCAGCAGCTGTGTACGGATGACTGAATGCTGAGAGGACAGGACTTTCACAGAGCCTTGATGATGGTCAGTGGTAGGAGACAGGAGTACCTTGGTGGTGCTCACACACGCATCCTTCCCTTCATCCTACCCAGAGTCTGCTCAGGTTTGATCCAGAATGGTCTTGATTTTTCACCTTTGCAGGTTTATAACTAGACATTTGCAGAAAACTAGCTTAAGCAGAAAACTAGCTTAAGAAAATTGTGTTAAAATGATTCATAGGCACTGGCACACAGAGAGACAGGGTGGTGAGACCACTGCTGTTCACAGCCTGAGTGTGGTTTGAACCAAGGCTGGAAAGCACCAGTCTCATAAAATGAAAGACATCTGAGACCTCATTGTTGTGGCTGCAAGAGTGCCTTTACAGACAGACCTAAGGTCTAAGGTCTACCCTGTACATCTCTATCTGCATTATGTATGATAGAGTGCAGAGATTTGCAAGAACGTTAAATAGAGGAAAAATACATAATGTGAGGGGTGTTTTTAGTCAGAATGCTTTATTACTCTTCATGGGACCTGATTAAATGCCTAGGATCTGAATAAATCAATAAGATAGAGCTAATAAATGAGTGACTTGCTCCTGGTGACTGTCATACATTCTTGACCAAAATGAGTAAAGATGTAAGTGCAGGAGACAGACACAATAAGCGAATATAGATAGCAAATAATATAAAGAGTAACTTCATTTTATCTTATTCTGTCACACAAATTGAAGAAACCATTAAAAAAAAAAAAGAGAGAGAAAATAATAAATTAATTACCCTTATGCTGCATTTACAGCAATGAATGTCGACACCTGAATGATGGAGGTGAAGACCATTTTTGAAAAGTTCTTCGAGAATGACAAAATTCAATACCAGAAAAGAATGTGCATTCAGGAAACCACCAGTGCTTGCTGTTTGAGGAAGCTGAGGCACACCATGGGCTTTTGTCTCTCCTTCAGAAGAAGCAGACCATTGTCAGAAACTAAGTAGCACACTAACTGTGACAGTGGGTTTGGGTTGCAGCTCCTTTGCTGTTTTATAACAATTAGATAATTGTATTTCTATATTGAAGTGTCATAGCAAAAAGAAACTTGAAGCACAAATTTAAATATGATTAGCTTGTTAGTGGTGGTTTTTAGGAGTCCAATTTTTTTCCCTCAGCTCCCATCCTATTTTTTTTTTAAATTTCTCCAGGGCATGTCATATATAGTGAAAAATCTCAATGGAGGCCCACAGGTATCACTGCTGTTTAGTCAGACTTCAAATTGGGCTCTAATGGTTTTAGATAGAAGAGCAGATGGAGAGGGTTTGTTCACTAGTCGGTGCCCTTGCCTCAGAGTTCACCTCAAGTTGTTTTCAGAAATTCTCACTTCATGCACATTACTTATTTATATCATCACTTTTTTTTCCCACTTCATAGATAATTGCTACTTAATTGATACTGCCTTTATACAAGCCTCCACAATAGCAAGCAACAAGACACACTGCTAAATAGAGGAATCATTAATCTGTGTATATATTCTGGATTTCTTTTAGAGATGGGCTGGAAATAAGCAAAGTCATTAGTAGTTTGTTTGCAACAGTGTATTTATGAAAGCTCTATGGAGAATGTGTCAACAGTCAGTATGTAACAGAGCAATTAACACAGTACTTTTGTACTTTTGACTGTTAGCATGGGAGTAAACAGAAGCAGATGTGAAGTGTTTGTGCCTTTAGTATTCACAGACTGTTCTGACATATGCAAATACAACTAATGCTTACAGAGCTTGCAACTCTTATTGTACCATGACCTTGCTTACCAAACCCTGGGACAGGACTACACACTTTCCTAATAATTATTAACAATACACAGATACAACCTTTTTGTTTTTAAAGCATTAGGGACTGCAGTGGTAAAGCTTCACAAATAAATGTGTTGATAGCGTTACCCATATGTAGCTTGTTTCAGACAGCACTTGCTTCAATGCAAAAAGAGAAGAAACAATAAAGAAGTAATGAAAAATGCATACAGAAAGCTAGAACAGGAATCACCTCTGAAACACTGCTTCAGCTCTAATTATACAAGCCCGCTGAAGTCCAAGAGTTAATACATGCATCAGATTCTGTGTATTTAGGACAGAGTTCAAACCGAGACCTTTCACTGCTACAGTCTTAAAATATATATCTAGCTAAAGCAACTCCAGTCAGGCTGCTAAAATAGAATGCCAACACTGAAATGATTTTCTGCCCTGTAAAAAAAAAAAAAAAAAAAAAATCACGTACTTGACCTAATAAAATCACCTGCATCCTGAAAAAAAAAAAAAGGAAAAAAAGAGAAAAGAAGGCTTCTTGTGTTCAGTTATTTTTCATGTGAACTATATATATCTGATACACCTGGAGTTACTACAGTGATTTTCATCTTCAAATACTATCTAAAACCTAGCTATGTTACACAGGTGAAGGTCAGATAAGATTTTATTTTCAAGTTTTCTGTTACAGATGCGTTTCCAGAACAGGAATTAATCAAAACTGAATGAAAAGATAGGATTTACAGTGATGTTTGGCATTATTTACTGCACAAAAAATATTTTGCTTCAAAATAAAACAATTTGTAGAAAATATTGCCCAAAATAAGATTGACCAGCCATCTCTTCCAACATGTTTTCCTGTTTGAAGGCAGAAAAAATGCCTCCTAAAAACACTGCCTCTTTGTTATCCTTAAGATATAATGACTCATGAAATTAAAATCCTCCTTTGAAATTGAATATATGCTTGTTTCCATTTTGGTTTTTCCATTGCAAATGAGTTTAATAGGTCTCACCACACAATACTGTGTTTCAACTGGACCCAGAGAAAAGCATCTTCTTGTTTTGGCTCCAGTGGGGCAGGAGGCTGCTGCAGCCATTGCTTGGAGGAGAGCACGGGGTGGAGCAGCAGCACTCCCCTGCATGCAGAGGCAGAAAAGCAGGAGGTTTGGAGCAGCAACCCTGGGGCCAGCTGTGTCAGGAGACTGCACAGGACCTGGGGTGTGTTACAGCAGCTGGACACCTCAGATGCTGTCAGGCCCAGCCTATCAGTTTCAAATAATTTACTTTTGTGTTCTTTGTCGTAAAGAAGGTGTTTTACTGTAGTACTGCCACTAAAACACTGCAGTTGGGTACTTGGTATTTCTTGCCTTGTCAAGACTACTGGGACAGGCTTTCAGATATACACATGCTTGGGAAAGTAGTGAGGGTGTTAAAAGGGTTTAGGTTTTTTCCTTACTAGCAGTTTCCAGAGCTGTTAATAGTACCTGAAGTACCTGGAAAGGTTAGTTTTTCAGGAGACAACTTTTTTTTTTTCAGATTTCTTTTGCTTCAGGTTTTGTTTGGTAGTTTGGGGCTTGTTGGTTTTTTTTGCAGCTGAAAAACACGGGTATTACGATTAATTGCAGGCATTTATTTTCTCATTTAGAAAGCTTTGTGAAATTATCATTATCATCGTTTTCCATTTTTCTTGGCTGCCTTTTTTTTTTTTTCTTCTTTTTTAAGTCTGAAAGACACCACTTGCTAAATAAACAGTGAGCTGTGAAAAAACAAGGACCGGGAGTGTGATGTTTAGTAAAGCTGGTTAAAATAAATGTCATTCGGTAGTACTTTGCTATTCACAGTCTCATCCCTAGAACTCGGCCACAGTCTAAATCACAGAAGCATTTAGAAATAAATATTTATACTGTAAGCAGTCAAGGACATTGTATACTGTTGTTGGCTAATGCCAAAACAAGTACAATAGGTACGTTTACCCAGACCCTTTAGTCCCAATGCACCCCAAGGGTTTGAACTGCTCCTCCAAGCACCAAGACTTAGAGTGACTTTCCTCCAAGTTTCTGGTTCATCTCATCCCCTTGCTTGCTTATCTAAATAATCATTTGTCCGCAGCTGCAGGCAATCAGCGTTTTGTGCATACAGTGTAGATTCCCAAGCCAAATTACCAGATAATGAAAATACATGTAATTACATGTTGGTATGCTAGTCTAAATATAATTTACACTTGGGAAAAGGGAAAGAAGGCAAGATAGTAACAGGTGAATAAGAAAACAAAGAAACGCACTATAGTAATTTTTCCTGATCTTGTTTTTCAGCAAAATAGGTACACTCATTTATGCTGTGTTTACTTAAATGGTTATTTGTGAATTAGAAAGTTCATCTCTGTTTGAAGATGTACTGAACAGCCTGCAATTGCTGTAGTGTTTAAGTGAACATTTGGGGAGAAAAGTCAAATTGGCCCATTGTGATAACTGATACATTTTCATATCAATGTAAAATTCTGATTACTTTCCTTTGAATTTAATATAAACAGCTGCACATAAATACTTTCTCAAACATTTTTTTTCATTTCCTGCTGTTTATTCCTTGAAAGGATTTGGATCATGTTTGCTTTGCAGGTCAGAGATGCCTTTTGGCCACCACCCACAGCTTTGTGGATCTGTACCTGTCTCCTATCCAGTGCTCTCTCTCTTTGGATGAGATCAGATTTTGGATGAGATGCAGTCTGGTAGCCTTAGAGAGTCTCTCATGGCTCTGAATGTTATTTTGTCTAAATTTCTTCTTTAGTTTCTCTTGAGCAGTTTTTAAATGCAATATTATTTCACACTTTCACAAATTATTTTATTGCTGACCAACAGACTGCATTTCCTGAAAAAGCTGTTTCAGGTTAAAACATGTGCTCATTCCTAATACCTTGATCTGTCAATTCTTCTGTGACTAAATTTGAATTATTCTAGGCTACAATTTTGTCTGTTAAAACCTGGAATTCAGCATTTTGTAATGCTTGGCTCTTAAAGAGATTTGTTACCGTGAAGAATTACTAGTGAAATGTTTTCCCAAAGATCCCTTTGTTATATCATAAGATGGATGATTTTCAGGATCAAATACACATTGTTTTCAGGAGGTAATTAACACAAAGTTATATATGTAGTGGACATAATGAAGCATTATTTTGTTTTTAGTTTGGGGTATGAGAATTTCACATTTGATCATCTTCTTTTCTTGTGCTCTTTCTGACATAATTTTTTTGAAAATATATTTCAGGAATTTAATTTACAGTACAGGAAGTATATATAGTAACTTTTCCAGTTTGCAGATTTTTCCTTAATATTGCCTTTTGAGTTTTGTTAAAATCATTCCTTGAAATCAGTTATGATGTGGAGCCTTATTCAGTGAGTACCTTGAACAGTTCAGATGCACTGAGCTCTAATTGCTTTCAAATTTGTATTTTTTTTTAATATTTGAAATGGTAATTCTATAAATTTTAGAGTAATATGTGGCATTTCTTACTGACCTTTGTATTTATGTCATTAAATACATTTTCACTGACTAATATTTCTCTGTGACTTAAAGAAATATCAAACTTAGTGCAATTCATCAATGTGTGAATACAGGATAAGATTGTGTTCCTGCCTTTATTTACTACTTAAGATGCCTGGAGCTGTATTAAAAGCCTTCATTTTACTATATGCTTCCCTGAAGCATACAGACAGCCACAAAATGGATGTTCACAGGCATCATTGCAAGGATGAAGGTGGAGAGAAAGATGAGACCATAGAGTAGGATATGATGGGAACAATGCATAGGGAGTTTATGACTTCCCTAAGCGGTTGCTGTCATGGACACTTTATTGCCAGGAAACCTCGAGAACATCAGAAGCAGTGGTCTTAAAACCAACTTTTAGTTCCTGTTATGCTGAGTAACAGCTCACCAATTGCTAGCAAAATCTCTATCACTGATTATCTTTAGCAGGATATTCCTGCATATTACTGACTGATTAGCTAAAACTTCACCAAAGTTGCTGGACTTGCAAGAGGAATTGCTTCCTCATTAAGCAGTGATGTTAGGTGATCCTTTAGCCTCTTGTGAACATAGAGAAAAGAAAGGAAAACTGTTTCTTTGTGGATATTCCTTCAATTCTTCAGAGCCTGTTCCATTCTGTCCTCAAGCTGACTCTAAAAAGCCATTAAAATGCAAAAGGATGTGCAGATAATGAACAACCCTGGGCTTCATGGAGGAATTTTGGGGTGAGATATGTTGAGCCTAGACTTTAGCTGTTAGCCTCACTAATCAGCATAGTCCCTTTGCTCCCTTTGGGCCTCAGAGACTTTTTTTTTAATTGGGGCATCAATATGCACATAGCTGCCTTGAATGGTGGAAACATCCCTGCTGCACACACCCAGTGGGGACAAAGCTAGCCAGGGTAGCAGGCTCTGTGCTATGGCCTGAAGTAAGAGTATGCTCACCTTTTGTGCATGTGCTCCTGGGGCTGCTGTGGCTGGTCTTCAGCAGGGAGTAAACTTCACATGATAATCTTAAAGGCAAGATAGGAAAACATAGCTTTCATAAAGCTCCTATGTGATCAGTAGAGAACTATACTCAGAGAGAACTTAGTCGTGGTTCACTGTCAGGAATGAGAGGATGCATGGCATGGGCTTCCACAGGGGTCCATCTTCTGCTGATTTTCAGTACTTTTGTTAATGACCTAGGTGATGGAAAAAAGTGGTTGCTTATTAAACCTGAAGACCATGCCATGCTGGAAGTGCTGTAAGGATGCTGGAGAACAAGAGCAGGAATTCAAGGGTATTTTAACAATTTGGGAAAATTATTGTAATTACATTGTTTTTATGGAGTTCAGTGTCCACTTTTCGTTCTGTTAAAGCTCATTATTATTGTTAAATTCACAATTTTATTCTCATTCAGATTTTTTGGAGTTGTTCATGCTTCCAGAACAAAATAGAAACATGCACTGTTCTGGAACCCTGAAATAACTGTGGAGTTTTAGGCAAAAGTCGTAAGTATTTTATGAATTGAGATTTCAAATAATGTTATTAATCTTTGATAATTTCACATTCCAAGTCAAAGTAAGACTCTTTAGACTATGTTTGCAGGAGTATATAAAGAAGTATATAAATACAAAGGAGTACTGTATAGCATCATTAAAATATATACTTATATACTCATTAAAAATATATATTTATGATTATTTTAATCATAAAATGATTATTTTTAATTTATGATTATTTTTAATAATAAACCTCATTAATGTGGAAGCAACATGGGTTCACTTTAGCAACTTGACAAACTTTTGGCCCGTGCATTTTTTGTACCCTGCTTTTCTAAGGAACATGGTTTTCAAAAAATAATTGCCTAAGTAGTGTGAATCGCTACCCTGAAAATAAACACAGAGACCCTCAGTGGATCCTTGGTGCCTCCATTTTCATTAGGAACTTTAACATTTCTCTCTTTGTTTTTTGCCAGTTACAAAGAATTATAGTCCCCCTGGAGACACTGGATTAGGGTTTATAAAACCAATGTGGTATAAAACCGTTGTTCCAGCACTTTGAAGCCATCCCCACAGAATGGGAAAAGGCCAGCTGGACCCTGACCCACTGGGTGGGACAACATCGCCCAGCTGACTGATCTCTTCAGGAACAGCTAACTTGACAGCCTGTGTAAAGCTAGATAAGCAGAGATATTAGTGTTCACTGAGATATAAATAATTATTCAGCTCACCAAACAAGGTAGCACTGCACCCTGCAGGACCTAAATCAGACAGCTCAATATAAGCCAAAACGCACTGGATTCACGGCCAGATTATTCAGCTTAATTAACACTCCAGACTTGGTCAAGATTGTTGACTTTCCTTCAAACAAATAATTAGAACTGGCAGCATCTGGAAGGATTACATTCTTACAAGGTCTTATATTCATATATACACAAATATATTATTTTTCTGTGATGTAAACATTATTTTAAATCTAGTGACTACTTCTGTATGTATTGTGTTTAAGAGATGACTTGAAAGACAGGTTCAAAAAATCCTGCTTGCCCACAAAAAAAGTGTCAGATAAAATCTTTATTAGGGCAAAAAGTATCATTGCTTTTAATGAACCAGATTATACAGCATAGTGCATCTTTTCTATTCAGCTCTGAAAAGGGGCAAACATGGTAAACTACCCCATGGAAAACCATACTTTTATAGTCTTTGTCTTAATGTGCGTAACAAAGTTGTTTAGTTAATCTGGATGATTTAAATAAACATATGTTTATCCAAACCAATAAAAAAATTCCAGTTTCTCTGAAAACCATTCAAAATGTCTGTGAATTTTGATTGATCTTTACTTAAATATGAAATGTTGATTCGAGTAACATGAATTAATTTTGTTACTAACAAATAAAATCAACATAAACCCAGGAGCAAAATGAAAATTGTTTTCCAAAAAACTCAACAGTTTCCTGACTTCATCAGCCTCTGCCTTACACGTGGCATGGGAAGAAAGCAGTGCAATACATGCATTCATGTTGTCACCACTGCATGTTGTTGTATTAAATGTGAGAGACAATAAGTAGAGCACGTGCTGTTTCAACATCAAGATAATTTTCTTGTAAAGATGGTTTGCTATTGTTTACATAGTGAATTTGGTTTAATTGCAAATTTGCATATTTAATTACATAGATGTCATTTTACTAACAAGCAGAGTTCTCAGAATAACAGACGTGGATGTTATTGTTTAAGGGTAACATTACATTTGAGAGGTGATGCAGTAAGAATCTAAACATTGCATGTGTTTCCTGATCAAAATTCTTTCTTCAGTAAGAGTAACAAGAAAGTGGCATTGGTGTGATACCTCTCCTACAACTAACAGCTCATGTTTCATGCTTTCCAGCCTAGCTTAAACCAAAAGGGAGCTCCTGCAAGAATAACATATTTTTTCCATTATTTTATGTTGGCAATTTTTCCTTCAAAAAGCTGTAGGTTCAGAACAGATGTGAAGAAGAACATTCTGACTTTAAGCTTAGACTGCAAAAAGGGAACCCAAGCAGGACAGAAGAGTGTCAATGCTCCTGTTGTTAGTGACCAGCCACAGCCTGGCCACACCTCCTGATGGCTTTCTCACACAAACATTTGCACTTCAAAAATAATTGTATTAAAAACAAAGAGATTAGGTAACTGGCACGAGAAGTGACTCATCTCATGCTGTCACTCCTGTCCTCTGCCTAAACCCGGGCACATGCTCCCATCACACTCCTTAGTGGGGGGCAGGTGACCTGGTCCCTTGCCTGTCCTGGAGGCAACTGCTAATCTCTGGGGAAGGACTTGAAAGTCACAAGTGACAGATAAGTACCGAGCTTCTAGCTGAACCTTTGAAAATACCCTGAACACTTTTCTTTCACAGAACTGTGATGCACATGTGTTCTGCTTTCCACAGCTGCTTTTCTTCACAGTGTTTTATAAGTCCAGTGAAGCATATTTCTTTTACTCAATGTGTCTTAAAATTAACAAATCAGAATATGTTCTCTTTATGAAGAAAATAATGTAATTTTTCCCTACTAACCTAAAATATACCTAGGTTTCCCTAAGAACTTTATGCCTGACTATAATAAATTAGAGTATATCAACTTGTTACTACTGTAAAATAATTGAGGTGTCCATTGTGGTGAATTCAAATTTCATACTCTAAATCCAAACTTCTATCTGTACTGTACATTAGGAGACAGCCTGAGGAGAATGAAAGCCTTGGATGAGGTACCATGTGTGCAGATTGCAGAAGTATAGGATTGTTGTGTACAAAGGTCACCATAAGATTTAGACCTGAAACTACCTAATTCTGTTAACAAAACCTCATTTCCAAGCAAGGCAGATAGTGTGGTGTTAAGGGCTTGGGTTTATGTTTCAGAAGTATCACTGGTATCCTTTACTTTCCCCAGTGAGTTTCCTCAAGCACCAAACATTGCCCGTGTCCCCAGCTGGTGAGGAAAGTTGAACTCCCATGTCCTGTTTTCCAGGAGGAAACCTTAAGCATTAAGCATAATTCAGGACTAAGGTATTTTACAGTGAATCATCACCTTCCCTTCTGGAATGATTCAGCTCCAGAAGAACACAAAACTGGAAAAGAAAAAGTGTGCAGACCAATGTAACCTTTCTTTTAGAACATTAACACGGAGAGTATGGCATCTCTGCATGGCTTTACAACTTCCAGCGTGAGTCCCACCTCATTCCAGCAGATTGGAGTAAGGACAGGAGCTCAATCCAGTCTTACCTTCCACATGAACATGCCCCATCTGCCACAAAAACCACTTCTTTTTTGTGTTTGTAATGCTTAGATTTTTAGTTTGAAAAATAACACTTCTCTGTCACACCTTTTTAAATTATGAGAACTGAAGGCAAGGTGGATAAGAACCTGTAGTTTAAGGAAGGATGCAGAGGAGAAGCCATCAGTCCTGCCAAACAGCTGTCTATGGCTTGAATCTCTCCTGTGAGCATGCTGGGTGTTGAAATCCCTTGTACAACTCCTTAATATTTTAGATAAAGGAAAAAAATTCTGAAGGAGTTTTAGTTAAAGAACATTGTGGGTTTTGAATGGAGACTTTGTCCAATACCCTGACTTGCTGTATGGACAGAGTCTCATAGAGAACCCATTTTCCAAATGCACATACATGGCATGCAGCTTGCATTTCCCCCCTGTTTTCATTTCACTTTTATTTTTTATTCTCTTGTTGTTGTTGTTGTTGTTTTAACTTGAAACTAGCAATCTTTAAAGGGAAGGGATTAAGAAATCTTTGAGATGAGACATTACGAAAGAACAAAAAAATCCACTTAAATAAAAATGTCTCAGAAGTTAACTCTCAATAAGACTCTTTTCCTTCTGCAATTCTCTTTTTTTTTGGCCTATAGTGTTAAAGTTATCAACATTCAATAAAAAACTATGTGCATCCTCTAATAATGAACTTATGTAAAGTTCATATAATGTGCCAACCTGTCCCAAGGCTGACACTGTAATCCAATATCCATGTGCAATGGAAAATTTGGATTTCTGATTTGTTACTGTATTTTTAAAAAGGGAAAAAATAATGTTGAGGACTCCTAATCACACATTATTTTATAGCTTTATTAACATTAGCTATACAGTGTATTGAAAAAGAATATGAACAGTGGCTCACAATGAAAAATTTCCTTATCCAAATCTCTCAGTTCTGAGGTTCTAAGAAAAACAAATATTTGGTAACACATTGAGTCTGTGATACAGTCTACCCTCTAAAAAGGAAGACAAACAGCTGCTGAGAAAGATAAAAGAAAATGGTAATTGACAAACAGAGGGACACCAACATAAAATGCAGCTAACAAAAATTGTTCCTAGTTTCTGAGAGTCACACACAGACTGTGTAATTGTCAATATGTACATAGTTTAAGACCTTCACCAGTTATTGTATTGATAAGCACTGCTAAGTTTTATGGAAAATGCCACCTTGAATATCAGAAATTCAGTCTACAAAACAGAAAAATTGTTGATGAAGGATATATGTGGCTTCAGTCCGTGAAACTTCTTATTACTGCCAGGCAGAAGTGAATGACAAGAATATACCTCACATGCATAGAGCTAACAAGTCAAATTTTAGAGGAAAAAGAGGAGTATAAACTAATTCATGAAGTCTAGCATAGCTTAATCAAAAGAACCATTTTAAATTGAATAGCCAGACACAACCAAAAAAGCCATTACATCTTTTAGCAAAAAAATCCCCATCTCTGTAATAAAAATCTTGCTGTTCATGAGAGGACTGCATTGGTCTGCAGCTACTGAGAGCATGGGCCCTGAAATAACCTTGCATGCCATTGGCTAGGGAGTTCCAGTGACCTAGAGATGGGCAAGAGCAGGGATGGGCATGAGTTGGGTCAGGCCAGGAGGCCTGTTATGGTTATCAGACCCCAGGCCATGGGAGCCAGGCTGCCCTCCTGCCCCAGACCTTTGATTTCTGCTGACCACATGGTCATGGGGAAGGAAAGCCTTGATGTCTGGTGAGAGGAGGGGTATGTAAGTGTCCATCTCTCATTTTTGCAATAGAACATGGGATTGCAGAGAGGACTTCCTTCCATTTGAAACCCTCTTTGTGAAGCTCTGTGAGGTTTGTGTGGGGCACAAAGTGACAGCAGGCAGTCACTAACACTGCATGAGAAGCTTTTCCCTAGGGCAACGAGCATGAATATCATACATGCTGGTGGGCACATGGCAGCCCATCCCATGGAAAGGTCAAGCTATGCCACTCCCCTCCTGCAGGAGCCTCTGCAGTGCATCCTAAATACAGCAATACCACCTGATGGAATGAAATCCTCAAAAAATGGAAATGTTTACAGCCTTGGCATGGTGGTGATCAAGGAAAATCATACCTTTGTCCAAAAGGGAAAGACAAAGAAGGCCTTACCAGCCTACCTTTTTGAATGGAAGGATGAACACACAACTTCACTTTTACCAGAAATATGATTATTCCCAGCAGGGGACAGTATGTGCTAAAATACAGCAGCATGTGCCTAATTATACAATTACACCCACACATCCCTGTCACCCACTCTTTGCAATTTTCATCTGAGAAGACAAGCACAGCTTAAATACAGCATCTTTTTGTTCTGGGTGCAAAACCTCTTGCACAGTCCATCTCCTTAGGATCCGAGTTTTCACATGTGCAAACACAGCCCAAAACCTCCTTTGAGCCCTAATACACACTACAATTTTAAATGCATACTTCTCTTTCTGCATCAATAGGGCATGCAGTGATCATGTGAATCCTTGAGGTTGGACCTTGCTACCAGAGATGAAATATCACAGACAAAGCAAGTTTTGTTAGTGGATACACCCTTCATAAATGGATCAAAAAAAGAGCTGTGGAAATAGCCTAAAAGAAGTTGGTGTTAGGATGTAATTGTAAAACATCAGGTGGGAAAAAAAAAAAAAAGCAAAGGAAAAATAGAATGCATGACTAATACAAAATGTAAATATGTACAAGTGGTGAGATAAAATTATATTTATTTTTGTATTCACTGTTCCACTGTGGAAACATTTCTTACTAATTAGAGAAGAACTAATACTTATTAAAATAGGAAGGCTATTTATATACACTTACATTGCTTTAGTCATATCACTATACCAGCTTCTTAGCTTGTATCTGTGTTCTAGGATATATTGTAGACTTTAATATAATCTGCCTGTTCTGGAGAGTCAGATGCCATGTTTTGCAGGGTCTCTTTGGATCATACCTGTTTCTGAATTAACCTGAATCACAACTTCACTGAAGTTGAAAATATTTGGCTATGCAAAGCTGCACAGTGAAGTTGCACACTGGTAAACTTACTAGGTTTGGACCAAGACTGGATCCAAGCCCACATCAATTATGAAGACATGAAAATGTAATTTATTGACTATATAAAACTAATGTTATAAGTGTCACAGAAGATGTATTTAGTGAAGCAGCTATGGGATGGATTTTGCATTTCCTTATGAGGCAGATATAAGTGCTGTTGGTGCTGCTTCTGGACAAGTAAAGCTTCTACACCTCTTTTTTTTTAGGGTCCAAGTCTTTTGGATTGTGAAAAGGCAGCCAGATTACTCTTTTTTTTCTCCTGCTGATAATTTAAAGCTAATACTTGTAACCCTCTCTTCAAAGGTGAGAGTGTATTCTAGGGAATGTTAAGAATATTTGGTTTTCTATGCTTCTGAACCCAGATTGCTATGCATGAAAAAGGTTAGATCTTACCAAAATTACTGTTTCAAGGACATTCAACACAGGTTGTCTACTTCACAAGTAAGGCAGCAAAAGCATTTTGACATTAGGTTCAAATGCCAACAACAGCGAGCTTCAGATTTCAAATTTCTTTGTATGATTTATAAGGAGCAACAGATAGGATAAAATAGAATCCTCCCCAATGAAAACTAAAAATGAAAACACTTCCATATCCCTGCCCATAGGCTGAAAATGTCTCCCTCTCTCATCCAAAGTACCAAAGTATGCTACTTATTTCTTCATAGCTGGATACAATAAGGGTAGTGGGGTCCTTGCATCCACCAGAACATAAAATCCAAGATCAAGATCCTGCTATACACATTTGCATGTAAAAAGAAAGACGAAAATTGTCCCATATACTTCCATAGCTGCTAAATATAATACTCTCTCCTGAAACGTGGTAGCTTATTTGAAATGTGGTGGCTGACTCCATTTGTGTGCTCCTAGAGGTCTGTGAAGCAAAACTAATTTCCTTGAAACACATTTTTAAGCTTCCATGAAAGAGTTATTCTTAAGAAAAAATGCTTTTCTCACCAGGGAAACTTGGCAGGCCTGTTTCTGGGGCCTCAGCTGCTTGGCTATTTGGTTTCATTTCATTTTGGAGATGTATGTTGTAGACATTCTAGGGCTAGATATGGGCCAGAGGGCAAGGAAAGGAACAATCCTATATGGATGACCTAAGCAAAAGGAGCTAAAAAGCATTCAAGCAAGCACATTGATTGAAACTCGAAAGTCCAATAAATGCTTACTGAGGTAACTTTTGAAACCAAGCCAGCCTGTTAATCACTGAAGGTTCATCACCACAGAAAATTTTTGTGATGTTTTTTGGAAAATATTTCAGTATTTCTTTCCATGAAAAGTATTTTCCAAAGAAATTCAACATATTCTTTTCAATATGTTCAGAAGATCCTAGTTGAATACACGCAGATCATGGATTTTCAGTTGAATACAGTATTTTTTTATCTTGGCTTTCTAGAAAGATCAGAGTTTGTAGACCTGTAATCTAAACACACTTTTCCTGAACACCGTATCTTTGCCATAAATATTCTAATTCTGTACAGTTGAAATCAGTGGGAACTTTTACACAAACTCAGGAAAGTGGTGGGCCATGCTAACAAGACCTAGAGCCATCTTTGCATTTTGTATCTGAAAGGTAATAACTAAAACGAGCACTTCAGGAATATCAGTTTGACACAGCAAAATTTGTTAGTCACAATTTTTTTGAGACTGAAGTGATGCAAAAGAGCACAGTAAATACAATCTTCTTTTCTTCCTACACCCTCACCACATGCATACATTTGCTTGGCTATGAAACTCCAGCAAATAATCTGACAACACAAACATGAACTCTTTAAATGTTTAAAATATCCTGATTACAACAGTATTAAACGTGTCCCTTTACTTGGGAACTCTGGTCTTGACAGCAACTAAAATTACTCTAAACCTCATCTCTTTTTCAGACAGAATTTCCTAGCTCCTGCTGTGTGGCATCTACCACTAATCTGACATGCCAGAACAGTGGCAGAACAAAGAGGAAACCATTGTAAATGTATTTATTTTTTAAATCTGCATAAAATGAGCATTTCAGGGATGCAGTATTCAACCTCTGACTGCAAAGTTTAGTCACCCCTAATCAGTCTTCAGTGTAGAATTTTATCAGCAAATGCAGAAAGTAGTATCATTTCGTAACTGCATCTGGAGGCAATAAAGTGTGGGTCGGTATGTATGGGGAAGTCACGACAAAATATGTCAGGGCAGGAATTTCAAGCACAATAACTGCTATGCTCTAAGTCTCTCTGTAGATGCTCTGCAACACTAAGACTTCGGGGGTTTATTCCAGTTTAGCTTAATCCATTTTCACAGTGGACTCCTACAGAGGAATTAGTGTCCACAGAGAGAACTATTTCTTAAAGGTATTCTGAGATATTTTCCAACTAGACAAGCACTAATTGTTAATATATTTTAAAATATATATTTCCCCATAGTAATAAAATAACAAACCTGAGTACTTCTTCAGAGGAAATTAGAGTTCCTCAGAGACTAAATCACCCCCATCTGCTGTTTTGCAACCCGTGTTCTATGGCAGCCTCTCCTACTTACACATGCTAAAACAGTGCACGAACAAAGAGAAACTCTGGCACATGCATACATTTTCCAAATTTACATAAAATTAGAATTTCCAGAATGCATAATGTGCCAGCCATCTCAAAGTATTGTTAGTCTGACTTGTCTTTGAACTGGGTTGGTAGAGTATCGATTATATATGAAAAAGGCTGTTACTTTCCTTCTAGTACAGGCTGTATTGCAGCAAATGTCACTAAAATATAAAAAAAAATGTGCCAGACTGCTCATATAAAATGGCATGCAGAAAACATGCATGTTCTTTTTGTTTTCTTTCTCTTTTTTTTTTTTTTTTTTTTTTTTTACTTAGGAATTAATTTCTTTATCAAGGTTTTGGGTTTTCATGCCTGAAAAATGTAAAATGTAAGCAACCAGACACATTTCCTGAAATCTGAGTTACCTGTTTCACTGATCAGAAAGTCTTACATGTTGTCCGACAAGATGGGCATCAGCCAGTGAATCATATCACTTCTAGCTGGGACCTTTCAGATAGAAATATTATGATGCTAATGTGAGTGTTACTTAGTGTCAGAATTTTAGATTAATTTTCAGTATCTAGAAATTTAATCCACAGTCTGAATTGCTTCAGGTCTGCCCTAATGAATGTTACTGGCATATCACATCTTTATTGATGTTATTTTTAAGACAGATATGTGAGAAGAGGGACTACACAGAGAGAGCATTTCCCTCCATTAAGAGTGCAGCAAGCCAGCCCAAACAATATCGTGTCTGCTGAGGGTATGATATGAGATTTATTATGAAAGTTTTCTCTGTCTTTCAAGCTTAAACAACATTATCAAACTATCATAGCTGTTGTTTTTTGTTTTTTTTTAGAACCCACACTGAGGGAAAACAACATATTAATGCACTGAAAACTGTTTGAAAATATTAATTTTACTGATATTATTAGTAAAAGGAAAAACTTGTGGAAAAATTGCCCCAGCATGTATTAAAAGAGTAGCATAACATTTTTTAGAATGCTTAGAACAATGAAATATGGCACATCAGCAGTATATAAAACTGTATTTCCCAAAAGAATCTCACTGTTTGTTGAATATTTTCTTGCTCTAAATTGTGCCAAAAATTCTAATTCAACTCTTGATATTCCATTTTTATTCTATTAAAAGAGTATGGATATGAGTAATAGTTGTTTCATGTAACAGTTTTCAGGGTACAAAAATGCCATGGGGTAGAAATGAATAGAAAAGATTCGAGATTTCCTGCATTTTATTTAAAATATTCCCACTGTATATAATACACTTACGGGAGGAGAAGAAATTTCAGATAATAAGTGTTAATCAGATGAGAGTGAGTTAGTGGAGGGTCTCACAGCATCTCCTTATTTGTGAACTGGACATTTTTGTTACTGATATTTAGCAGCCCTTACTAAGCAGAGTTTGAGGACAGTTGAGAGAGGTTTCAACAGCCTCCTGAGGAACTTCTTTTATCTTGTTCTTCAGTTCCATAGTAATAGTAGATCTAATAATTTATTGGGGTTTACTGATTGGAAAACAGTTCTTAGTAGACATAAAGTAGATGCTTATTTCAGTTTTGTCCTCATAATGATACTGTAGATTCACACCCTGGTCTTACTGTCATAAATGCCTGTCCTTGAACTTGAGAACAGGATGCTGGAAAAGCTTGCAGACATTATGCAGACATGTTGCTTTTGTCCTTACCGAGTAACTTTTAAAATCAGCAAACTTTCACTGTATTTGTCTTTCAAACATGAAAAGAGTGAAGTTTAAGGATTTTTTTGGTTTTGATTGGTTTTCTTACTTTTGCATTGAGACACTTTCATTTTTGTGAAAAGAACTCATACAATCAAAGAAATTGAAGTTCTGGGGAATCTTCTGGTAGTCTTTTTTTTTTCTTTTTTTTTTTCTTTTTTTTCTTTTTTTCTTTTTTTTTTCTTTTTTTTTCTTTTTTTTTTTCTTTTTTTCCTAGTCCCAGACTAAGTGGGAATACACATTTTTCTAGAGGTGCTCTATGAATAAACAGGATGAGCAGCCATTAGACAGGATTCCCTCTGTCATGTGGAAACCTCTATATCTCACTAAGGAAATAACCACTTGTGGGTCTTTCCTTGAAACTGGGTTTATCATGTTTTGTGGCAGTTTTCATGTCCCCTCTATTCATGTATATTACTGTTTCACCTGTACATACTGCATTTACATTCTGTGGTACAGTTTTTATTTTGTTGCATTATGACTTCATATACTCTGAAGGCCTTTTGGATACAGAAAATATGTCACAATAAAGCTCCTAATAGCCTAATTAAGACAATCATATTCTTCTCTAATGTGAAGAAGCCTATCAAAAAGGAAAAAAAACCCAAACCCAACACCATACATATATTTTTTTTCCTTTTCTTAAATACCCTAGAGACATAATGCAAACTCCAGCTTGGCTGATGGTATCTAAAATGTGTAATGGCAACTACTTAAATGCTGATGAACTAATACACTCCGTAGTTGTAAACTGGTTTTAGACAAGTAGTTTTCTATAACACACAATTCTGTTTTAGTTTTGGTACACTGCTCTTCATTAAGTCCTAGCTACACTGATCAAGAAATTCAATAAGGAATAATTTCAGTATTTTTATTCAGTCTAAAGCAGCACAATTTTCATGCAAACCTACTGAAATAATGGCACATTTTGGCATGAGGTTCAGATGGTGTTTCCATACAGAAAATAACAACCATAAAGGATCTGTGAGTTACCCACTTCAAGAAATTTTATCTGTCTTTTGACCCACTGCTGTTTCTAAGGCAGAAAGTAGGTCTGAGTACAAGTATTGCACTTGAAACTGTATTTCTCCTTATCTTGGGAACAGTGATGTACTTTTACACCATATCTGAATTTGTTTTACACGGTAGTACATTAGGTTTTTCTTACAGAGCTCAACACAGTGCTAAACTAAACATCTGACTTGATAAAAACTGGAATTACCTTCAAAGCCACACCCCATGAGCTGTATTTCCAATTTAAAGACCATGATTTAAGTACTTTGATGCCCGGGTGAAATGTTCCTGACACGGGTGAAACCTGTGCTAGAGAATCCAAGACTACTTGAACACACCATGAGCACAGTAATACAAACCTGTCTTTAGAGTCTTGCAAACTCTGAGCTGGCTGCCTGAGTGGCCACAGCAAGGAGCACTTACTGCGGTTTCTAAAGACAGCAGGGAGTAAATAAAGGCAAATCCCAAGCAGCCAAAGACGAATGATAAGGACCTTTCTGAAAGGTCACAGCAAGTCACCTTCCTGAAGAGGAAACACCTATATTTATATAGGGGAAAGTCTAAAGAGATATTAAACTGTGTTCTCTGTCACACACAGGCCATCTAAAACTAGAAAACACAAGACAGAGACAAACAGAGCATGAAGCCATACTTTGTCCAATACTTTGGACTTATCAGAATATAAAAGGTAAAAGAGAAGTTAATAAATTATGATTTTTTAAAACAGTTTTGAGGTATTTTTATCCATGATGGTAGAATTTGGCTGTGGATTGTCCATGGCCCAGAGGCAGGTGACAGTTCTGGTCCAGCAGGCATGGGAGAGCATCTCTTTCTAGAGTTGGCATGTGGCTTTGGGAAGGTTTTGGCTACTCTCCATATGGCTTGGAGACGGAATAAAAAAGTCTAGTTGGCTCCATGGAGAATGAGCTCACGCAAACCTGAAAGGCACTTTCAGAGCTGGAAATACTCACAAAAGTCACAGCAACACCCAGCTGATCCCCCTGGAATCAAGCTGGCTCCTACCACAGTAATTTGCTCTGGACATGTAGGATCTGAACAGGTTCCGTGTTGCTCCACTAATTTTCTCATATTCCCAAGTACTTTCTACTTGACCTGCAAGGACACTTTTCATTTGGGCCCAGTACTATTAGGTTACACAAACCATCTCAGGCCCGGAAGATTGCCCAGACTGGCAAATTTTGGCAGATGCACAGAGCTCCTTACTAGCTAGCTCTGTGGGAGCCAGAGGAAGTCCAGAAACATGAAGAAAACCAGTAAACCAGCTGGACTCATATGTCTTGGACAGATAACACAGTGCCTGTAGTCTCTTCAGCTGTTTTATCTAAGCTGTAATACAACCTAAAGCACTGGTCGCCCATTGTTTCAGAGTTGGGAAGCCATTACGTCTCCTTTTGTGTGGAATTAATGACACTGTGCTTTTAAAAGACTGGCAAATGGCTGAACTGCCCTGTAATGCCTTCAAGGAGAGAAGGATGCAAGTGCAGAAACAGATTATTATTTTGCCAAGGTGAATGCAGGGAACTGTTTCAGAAGTATTGGACTGGAAGATGAAAATTTCAGAGGTTCCACAAAATCAAAAGGCTGGTTGAAGCCTGAGGGGTGAAGAAGTGAGGCATTACAGTTGTTACAAAGCCTGCATCTATTTGTTTCTAAAATGAATGCTGGGCTGTGTGCATAAGAACAGAAATACAGAACTGGACATCAGACATCATCTCATCCAGCAGCCACCATCTGCCTGCAGCAGTGATGTGTCATCATGCTGTGATAGTTTGTGACTGCACAATTAGTGGGTCTGCAAAGAGTTTAAAGTATAAGTAGAACCCATGTCAAAGAAGAGTAGTACCAGAATAACTCTCAGGATGTTAACACCATCAAGGTACCTGAGATCTGTGAGATCCTCTCCTCCCAACCACCACAACTGACACTTCCTTGCTATTTCAGTCTCCAGGGTCTTCTGACTAAAATCAAAATGCTGACTGTGTAGCACTTCCTAGTTCTCCAGCCTGGGTGCAAATCCTTTTTTTGTTGTTGTTGGTTGGTTGGTTTTTTGTGATTTTTGTTTGTTTGGCTGGTTGGTGTTTTGGGTTTTTTTTTGTCTCACCTGGGACAAGACCTGGATGCATGCAATCTGTCTTGGTCTCTTCTATGGATAGGGAAGATGGGTACCTCCTAGGGCACTGACAGGTCACATCCCACACAGAGACAGTCAGGGTAGGAAGGCCCCATTCAGGTTTGATTTTCAGGCATGGATATAACCATTCTTTCAACACACACTGGATTAAATCAGCTCATTGTATTACCACGTATAAGCATTTTTTACTCTTGCTCTACAATAAATGTAGGGGTAGTTGTAATATTGACTTGAAATAAGGAATTATCATCTTTAAAAGACTGAGGAAGGCTGACCTAGAACACAAAGAAGTTATTAATGCTTTTGAAAATATACCACCTGGGCTTGAGTCAATAGGTAGTGAGGCAATTAATAAAGAGCAAGACTAACAATATATTTGTATTCTCTTTGTGCACAAAATGTATCTGAATAGACATAAAATCCATCCTGCTATTGTCTTTCTCTTCTTGTGGTTGTGATGGAAAGGAGATGAATGTACTAGAGAGCAGTTTCCTATACACTGTAGTCTTGTACAGTATCCCATTAACATTACAGAATAGGATTGGAACTGCAATGAATTATTGAGACAAGAAGCTCTATAAATACTTCTCTATCACTCAGCAGGATATGTGACTTGACTTTCCTACAAATTCACCAACTTTCCACAGAAATAAAATGCAAATTATGGGTACTCCGGTAAATTATCTCTCTAGGAAAGCTGGAATCCTAAAGGTTTTAAGAAAAACAATTTCAAGGAAATTAAAATACTTTTTTCATTAAGACCTTCTATGCATTTATTTTAAAATGCTTAGTTTATAATGTTACGTAGCACTAAACCTTTCACTCTATATGAGATTGTAGGAGTGCATGCTGACAGGTGGTTTTAGAGTGAATTGCTGCTGGAAAGGAAGGTTGCCTTTTCCCCACAGTCCCAGATTCATGTTTCCCTCCTCTCTTCATAATGGAGTGTCTTTCAGTGAAGTTGAGTTCAGTTAGCAAATTATATATTTTTCTGGCATTCCAGGTAGACCCTGGTATGAGTGACAATTGATTTTACATCTGAGTAGATGGGTGCAAACCAAATCAAGTTTGTAAAATCAATTCATATTCCAAGGTGGGTTATTAGCTCAGGCACGTTTAGTTACCCTGTTCCAAGTCAGAGCTGTATTCCAGCACAGATCTGTATATGTACATACCCTGAGTGGTCCACTCCCAAGCAAGTTTTAAAGTTGTTTTAGAGTACCAAACATTAACTCTAGGGGGTTTTTTGCCAAAATAAACACCGAATCAAACAGAAGCAGACTTTTCTGATAGCCAATCTGTATAGCACTGTTCAAACAGCTGGAACACCTACTGCTGTGAGTCCCAGTAAAGCCTGGGACTGAAAGCCTGGGGGGGAAAACATAAATAGATTGCAATACATTTCACAAGGTTGCACGAGATGAAAATTGCCACAGTTGGTCAATGCTTTCATGTTTAGAGGATCTTAGTGTTTAGTTCCTTCTTTACTGAAAAGGCAGATATTGATGGAAAAAATATCGGAATACATGAACAAAGTCATTCTGAGCTGTTCTGAATGGGTTTATTGAATTTGGTTGGATGCATTGAGTCCTTTGTCTATATTCAAAGCTTATTATTTCAAAAATGTTAAAATGCTATATACATGCATGTATGCACTTTTTTTTTTTTTTTTTTTAACCTGTGAAGCAACACAAATTCTTGGGACAAAAATGAGCACAGAGAGAAATCAAGTCCCTCAGAAAAAAAAAATTACAAGTACTACAAGTGGCCCAACCACAGTTTGTATGAGGACTTGCTCAATAAACTCTGAATTTTCTGCATATAAATACTCACCTAATCTTCCATCAACCTCTTTTCTGCATAATTCCCACTCTCCATAAAACACATTTTGCATGCTTAAAGGTGATGACAAAGAAAAGAAAATAATATTTTAGAAACTCTGTGAGGCAGGATTAATGAGTGGGTTAAACTCAGTCCCTTTGAATGGGAATTTATTGATTCTCACTATAACGTAAAGAAGAGAATGATGGACAATTCACTTACTCACTTTGTCTAACTCTCTTCTCTGGTGTGATGAACTAAAAAGAACTGGAGGTAATGGCTGTAAGATTGTGAAAGGGATATATGAGACTCAGAAACCTGCATCATTTACCATACCATCAATTCTTAGTTTCATCTTGCATTCTCACTCTTATTGTTGGCAGCTTTAGGTGCACATATGCTGTTTTAAACTCAGAATTTGAACAAATTCACAAAAGAAAATTATGGGCTCACTTTACAAGGTCAAAAGCATTTTTTTTTCACTGACAACTCAGCCTGACTGTATTGGACATTTAAAATTCAATTTGTGTTATTTCTGCCAAATCTAGTACATAAGCATTAGCAATAATGATTTGGAAGCCACATTTAGCTGGTTTAGCTGTTATTCCTAATGTGACCATAACTATAGCATCTAAGTGGAGTACTGATAGCCTTGTTAAAGATTCATGCAGTGCCTGGGACACAGCTCTATTCTATAGCTACATCAGTGCTACTGGACTGACAAATATAGCATTGTTTTTCTCACTGTAGTGTGACTCACAAAAACCTCTCACCATAACAAGATAATACTTTTATAAAATAGGTTTTCTGAGCACAGCAGCATGGGACAACGATTTGTGAAATAAAAATAACAATAAATGAAAAATTAGCATTTAAAAAATTATCTGTAAACCTCATTCTCATTTAGCTTGACCTACTTTTGATTTAGCAGAAAATGTGATATCTAATATCAAATTGCTTTTAAAACAGTGATGCAAATTTCAGTTTATGCTGTCATGTCAGTGCAAACTGTAATATTTCAAGAATTTCGCTAATACTATTCACTACATGAACTTATTTGTTTCTAATTTTATACAAGTCTACATCTTAAATCTTGGAAAAGCTATTGATATACACAGGTGGGATAACAACACATCTGTGGATCCTTCTGTGCAGACACTGCAGGTGCAAATTCTGTGCTACGTCATGAACCCCAGTGCCCTCCTGACTATGACATGACTCCAGCACATATGAGACGTTGCAGCTACTATTTCTAAAAGCAGCTCCTGTGTCCATCAAAGATATCTGGCCCATATTCTGTTTCAGCTGAGCACCCCAAATCACAAGGCACATTCAAAAATGTGCCAAATGCTATGCCTCTTTCCTGACATTTCACTTGTGAGCTGCCCTATCACTTCTTCCCACTGGGCAGCTTAAAGTCATGTCTTGACAGCTTGCTGGAAGACCTTGTGCTGCAGCAGATCTAAGCTGCCATGGAAGTTTAAGAAACTAAAGAAATACTTCTAATCAAGTAGATTTTGTCTCCTAGTCTGCTGTTTTTTTCTCTGCTACCTCTTGTGCAAGGGGAAGGAAAGAGGTGAGCAGTGCAAATAACATTTAGTCCAAACTACATGTCCTATATGTCCAGAACTCTTTTTAACCCTGAGAGGCAGATTCTGCTACATTCAGAGCTCTGCTGTCTTCTGAGATGCTTCAAGCTTTTGTTGCTAACAATGCATGTGAAAAACAAAGGAAATACACAGTGAGATATGCTAGGATATACACTTGAGGATATAAGATGGGCTTTGGTGAGAGAAGTCATAATAACAAAGACATCAAACAGCACACCAAACTTCCTCATCTCCCCAGATGCACCTGTGGAAGGCAGAGGCTGAGGCCATAGTGCTGTCCTCCCATGCCATGCCACTGCCATCAGATGTGTGTCCCATCACATAGACCTATGCTACTCCAGCTGTGTGCAGGCTCTAGTCTGAACCACCACCACCATCACAGCCACCCCTGGCTGATCTTCATGCCTGCTTCTGGCCCTTCAGCACTGACCTTTTTTCTGGTGCAGCCTTTCCCCTGGAGCTGGTGCCAGGGCCTGTGTGTGGTGTGTGTCATCAGGCAGCAGTGGCACTGCCAATAACTCACAGAACACACTCCCCCATGGCCAGAGAAGTGCTGTAAGATCATGGATGTGGGGAAAGGGCATCATGGGCTGTGGAGAGTTGGATCAGGCAAGTACTCTGACTCTGTATTCAGTGTACCAACAGCACATGGCTCTTAATCCTTATAACTTAAATTTTCATATTTATTCTTTGAGAAGTGAGACTCTGCAACTGGCTTTATATTTGGGGTTAGTTCAGAATGGTGTATCTCACTAAGTGCAGTCCCATTTGGATTGGAAAAAATGTAGCCTCATAGCACTTAAGCTGGCAATACAACCTTAAAATATTTTTCCCAATTAAAAATAAAATCTATATTTTTTTATACAAATAAGAATGTCTTACAACTTTACCTCCTAATTATAGTTTTAAAGTGCCAAATTCTTTAAAAAATCATTACAAGCCAGCTAAAGGGAGAGTGGAAAACAGTTTTATCATAATTATACAATTGTAAAGTTTTACAATAAAGAAGTTGTTAAGAATTTCCGTTTGTCTGAAGTGCTTTGTACATTTCTTTACAGTGTTCTAATTGCACAATCAAAAGAAAACACCTGTTTGAAATTAGCATACATCCAAATAAGGAACAAAGACATGCATTTTTGACAATGAGAACAATTAACCACTGGAACAGACTATCAAAGGATACAAAGCATTCTCATTCACTCTCCTTAAATCAAGAGAAGGTCTGTTTTTAAAATACACTGTCTCTTATTCTGGGATCATTTATTTGAAGTTCCATGAGCAAGAGATGGTAATTTTTTGCTAGAGATGTCAGAGAATATTTTGGCTCCTGGGACAGTCACATAGCACATCCCTGAGCTCTGGCTTCCGCCAGCTGCCAGCTGCCATCACCCTGCAATTCCTCTTTCCTGCATATGTAAAGAGTGTCAGAAGTTTTAGAGATATTTATCCCTGTTTGGTCTGTAGTTCTCACCCAGCCCCTAGTACAACCTTTCATCTTGAAACCTCTTTACTTGTCAGAATGAAAACTATATAGTAGTTGCTCTGAAAGTATTTTGCAAAATGAAAAAAAAAAAACCCAGAACAAAAACATTTGCATTTGATTTGCTTACCACTAGTGTAATTCGTACTATGGTATGGTTTTATTTGTATAGAAGTAAATTATCTGCCATATAGTTGCATTCATATGTCTTTGTACTAAGCTGAAGTAAAGAAAAAAAATAACCCAAAATGAAGTCTTCATGATGTCAAATCAAATAGGAGTGCTTGTGGAATACACACATTTTAAAGGACATAGGTATTAAAGAAGGAGCAACATGCAAAAAGGGGAGATTTCCTGGACCCTTAGTTTGGGGAGGTTTACATGACCCTTAGTGTTCAATTGGTCTGTCAGGAAAGGCAAGACCCTTGTGCCCAACCAGATTGTCAGCATTCTGTCAGGGGGACCCAGGGTGGCAGAATCCTGTGGGAATTGGGCTCTGTGGGCATCCTCTCTGCTTTTAGCTATTCCCAGTGTCCTTGTCCCATAGAGCCTGGCTCTGCCAAGCACCCCTGGCTTCTCTGGGTGCCAAAGGGTGTCCAACGGAGCAGGCACGGTGGTGCGAGGGACAGCGATCTTCCTTTTGGGGTTTCTGGGGACAGCTCGGAGCAGAACAATATCCGTGAGATGTGGCGCTGGATGGGATTCATCCCGATACGTCCCAGCAAGAAGGCCCTAAATCACCTTTCCAAGGTGCTGAAAGCCCCAGGAGGTCCATGGTGCGTCAGTGCTCTCCGGGTGTATCTGACTTGACACGAAGGGCTTGGAACTTTCCAGCCCTGTTAATCTAATCTTGATAGCCGGAAAAATGGTGGAGAAGGTCACACTTGGCACTGCTGGGAAGTGATGGAAGGATACACCAGTGTCAGCCATGGGCAGTGTGAGATAACAGAGGGAAATCCCTGTCTACCTGATGGATTATCCCGCTGCCATAACATCACCTGGCTGACGGGTGATGGGAAGGCAGTGCAGGTTCTATTTCAGGATTTTAAGAGGAGTTTTGCTCCTGTCCCTCAGAGAATCCTTCTGAAGCAGGAGTCCAGGTGTGAGATGACCGGGGACAGGGTGTGCTGGGTGAAGAACGGGCTGATGTAGTGGTTTTCAATGGAATAGGATCCATTTTGTTGCCAGGAAGTGGCACAGAGCTGGGTTTGGGTTCAGGATGGGAATGTAGTGGATAGCACACAGGTGGTTTGGATGTTGCTGAGCAGGGCTGGTCCTGTTCCAGGACTTGACCGTGTCCCATTGGACAATCCATGTCCCACGTGCTGCCAGCAAGGAAGGTGACCCCATCACCATTGCCCTCCTCATCCCAGTGTCCTACTGAGACACAAATCTTCCACGCCCTCTGCTCCAGAGGGCTCTCAAGTGCCCACAGGGAGCCCCTTGGAGCCTCCCGCGGCACTGCGGGCCCCTGAGGCGGGCGGGGCTGTGACGGCACAAAGGGGCTGAGCGCTGGTGCGAGGCAGGGCTTGATGTCACACAGCTGTCCTGGCCACAGCACTGTGACATCACCGCGCCAGGCCTATGTAAGCCGGGCCAGCCCCCGCAGCCGCCAGTGCAGTCGCGCTGGGACGTGCCGGAGCCATGGGTGACGGAGTTGTCCTACTGACTGTGCTTGTGCTGCTGCTGCTGCTGGCCGCTGTGGCTGTCTGCTGGGCCCTTGGCCAGCGGCAACCACGGAGGCGGCAGGCAGCGGTGCCGAAGAGGCGCGAGCGCCCCGGGGTGCGGCCCAGAGGCTCACGGAGGAAGCGAGGAGCCCCTGCGGCTCCCCGGTGCTCCAGGCCTCGGGCCACCCCTGGCAAGCGGCCGGGTGCTCCCGCCAGCCCCCCGGAGGGCTCCTGCAGCTGCGGCCCCTGCGTGGCAGTGGCCCGAGAGCTGCAGGACCTGATGATGTTGCTCTGGGCTGGCAATGGGACATCTGGGCCGCTCTACTCTGGGATGTGGCAGGCGTTATGGAAAGAACTGGAGGAGCTGGGGAATCGAGGCCACCTGCCCTGCTGTGGCTCGTCCAGCACCTCCAGAAGCCTCCATCCCTTTAAGAGGTTGCTCCCGTTCTCCATCCCTGGGAGAACCTCGACCTTTGCAAGGATGGTGCACCACCAGAAACCCACCATCCATGCAAGGAGCTCAGGCTGTCAGAGAACGTCCATCCTGCCAGGAGCCTCCACCATCTCTGACAGCCTCCATCCCTCAGGGAGGCTCAGTGAGACCTGTCAGCGGGCAGAAGGTGCAGGGCCCATGGACAGGTCTCCCAGCTCCCTTGGACTCCTGGACATCAACAACACGGGCACAACCCTGACGGTTGACGTGGCCAGGGAAAGCCCGCGAGTCCAGGTGGGAGCCCAGCCCGAGCCAGGGGAGCCATCCCAGGAGCAGGTGGTGGAGCAGCAAGTGTCCTGGAGCCAACAGTCAGCGGCCCACGGCTCCCAGGACACTGTGCAGGCTGTGCCAGCTGGCAACAGCCCGTGCCTGGAGGTGGAGACGATCCTTGAGAGACCAAGGAACTCCCTCCATCTCCAGGAAGCTGCTCCGACAGAGCCACCAGCTGCCAGTGAGGAATTGCTGGAAGCAGGTGAGATCTTCTGAGGAGCTGTCTGAGGCTCCTCTGGGGCTCTTGAGGGGTGGGCATTCCCAGGCAAGGCCAGGGCCTCTGAGAGCAGCCAAGGTCCTGCCTGTTCTCAGTGCCTCTGCTGCCAGGCCTTCAGAAAACCCCGCTCTGGTTTGCAGCCGCTCCTGGGACCCCCCTGCGCGAAGCCTCGGGCTGTAGCCTCGGCGTTCCAGAAGAGCAGAGTCCAGCCCAGGACGCCGGGGACAGCGACGGTGCCGCCCTGCCCCGCTGCACTGCAGCTCCTGCAGCCGCCTCTGCCCCGGCTCGGCTGCAGGACACCCCCAGGGCTGCAAGGCGGTGGCCGCTGCCCGACGCCTTGCAGCAGGAAGCAGGTCGGAGCAAGGTGGCCCGCGGTGGCTGGGCCCGCTTCCCTGGCGGGCACTTGGGGGGTTGGTGGGCACAAGGCTGACGGCTGGCTCTTGGCCGCAGGGCAAACAGAGGAGCTGCAGGAGGCGTACCAGCTGGGCCCGGAGCTGGGCAGCGGTGGCTTCGGCACCGTTTTCTCGGGCACCCGCCTGTCAGACGGGAGCCCGGTAAGTGGCTGGGACGGCCGGGCACAGGAGAAGGCTCAGGGGTGGGGCGGGGCAGGGCTTGAGCTCAGCCCCCCTCTCTCGATGGCTTGCAGGTGGCTATCAAGGTCGTGGCTCGGGAGAAGGTCGTGGAGTGGGTCGAGCTGGTGAGTGAGCGGGGCCAGCGGGACAGAGCGGGCCGCGGTGCACAGGGATAAGCCCTGTGGGGCCTGAGGGCGGTTGGCGGGGGGAGCAGGGCCGGGGCTTGGCGTGCGAGGCCAAGCACGGCGGGCCCGGGAATGCCAAACACCGGTGGTGGGTCCAGGCCGGGGGACACCTGCCAAGCATCCCGCAGGCAGGAGGAATCTCTAGCACCAGCGAGGCTGCCCAAACAGGGCGCTGGGGCATCCCAGGCAGGGGACAGCGCTGCCATCGGGCCTGCTGGAGGCATTGTCTGCTCCTCCTCACAGCCCGACGGCGCCCAAATTCCCATGGAGATCGTGCTGATGGAGAAGGTGGGCTCTGGCTGCCAGAACATCATCCAGCTGCTCGACTGGTTCGAGCTGCCTGAGGGCTTCGTGCTGGTGATGGAGCGTCCGGAGCAGTGCCAGGATCTCTTGCACATCCTGCGGCAGCAAGAGTTCCTGTCCGAGGAGGCGGCGCGCTGGCTTTTCCGCCAGGTGCTGGATGCCGTGCGGCACTGCACCGCCTGCGGCGTCCTGCACCGGGACATCAAGCCAAGCAACCTCCTCGTGAGCCCGGAGACTGGCGAGCTGAAGCTCATCGACTTCGGTTGCGGCACCTTCCTCCAAGAGCAGGCCTTTACGGAATTTGCGGGTGAGCCGCAGCCCGGGCCCTGCTCCCAGTGCCAGGCACTGCGCGGCCCCATTCCCTCCTCGGCCGTGGGCCGCGGCATTCAGCCGGCTGCCGGCTGCCCTGTGGCACAGGGCAGATGCTGTGGCCCAGGAGCCGGCTGCCGGCCCTGCCGGCACAGGGGGGCTGCAAAAGCCAGGCCCGGCTCCTGGGCTCGGCAGGCCCACAGGGGCTTGGGCAGCTCCGCTGGCCTTCTCTGCCTTGCAGAACGGGTTCTTGGCTTTGGCCAATTGTCTGGGGGATGCAGGGTGGCCTTCGGGGGAAGCTGTGGCTGCCGGTGCAGGCCCTGCCTCCGCCAGGGGGCTGGCGCCAGGCTCTGGAAGCCAGCGGCCCGCACCTGGACAGCGCTGCCCCTGTCCCCCAGGAACACGCCTGTACAGCCCACCCGAGTGGATCAGCCTCGGCTGCTACCACGGCCATGAGGCGACCGTCTGGTCCCTGGGTGTGCTGCTGTACGTCATGGTCTGCGGGGACAAGCCCTTCAAGGAAGACCGTGACATCGTGTCGGGGCAGCTCTTCTTCAGGGAGCAGGTCTCTCCAGGTGGGTATGCGGCCTCAGGAAGGCAGGGGCTTTGGCAGACGGCCCGGCGCAGCCCAGCAGGGCCCTGACGCAGCTCCGCGCCAGGTCAATCTGCCCTCAAGGGCCAGCTGCAGGAGGGGGCCCGTGACGGGCCGGGTGTGGCACGCCGGGCTGAAGGAGGCGGCACCTGTCCTGCCGTGCCGCTGTCCCGCCAAGGGCATCTCTGAGCACACGCGGCCTGGCCCGGGTTCTGCAGGCGCCGGGAGCAGCCAGGCAGGAGCCTTGTGCAAGTGACCGGCGCTCTGTGCCTTCTCTCCCCAGAGTGCCGACATCTGATCCGCTGGTGCTTGTCCAAGCGCCCCGCGGACCGGCCGCAGCTGGAGCAGATCTTGCGCCACCGCTGGGTGTGTGGCAGGCGCCTTGATGCCTTGGTGGAGCGTCCGCAGCACCCAGAGACCCTGTGACCGAGTCACACAGGACTGAGGGCCTGAAAAATCAACCGACCACCGACCCATTCCGGGCTGTCGAGGGTGCTTTGCCTGATTGAGTCAGGGAAACGCACCGACAGCATAAAGGGGGTGTTATGGGTTAACATAGTTTAAATTTTGTTAAAAAAAGATAGTTTAGTTAAGAGTTAGTTTTTTAATTGGCAGGTAGTTTGACTAGTGAGAAGTAGAATACCATTTTTGAGTAATACACATATAAACTGAGAAGGGGTGAGATTTTTACTTTTTTTTGTGGCTGAGCTACTAGGTAACATTTTGCGGCAGGCAGCCGGGCCGGGCTGGGTTAGGCTTTGCTGCTTTTGGTTCGGCCCGGGCCAGGCCTCTGGGAGCTGCTGCCCCGTGGGGGGAGCAGGCCAGCTCTGCCTGGGCTCAGCAACAGCTCGGGACCAGTAAAAAAAAGTCTTATCTTAAAATAGTAAAACTAACTAAAAACTAACTAAAATTACAGGTTACATCTTTTTATGTTAAGTTTCATTTGTTGTTCTTTTTTTTGGTTTTTTTTCCCCCCCTTTTTTTATCCTTTCAGTGTGCATAAATAAACTATCTTTACAATTTAAAAATATGCCTGTTTTGCTCTTTATGTTCTTCCAGTCACATAAAATATAGTAAATAATAAAACCATCACATTAATTAATGCATTAACCAAAAAAATCAAACTAAAACCTTCACAGGGAGACTCCTCAGCAGGTCTTTCCACTTTAGGACCCCTCAGTGGGTCTTCCTCTTTATTTGAGTATAAGCCACTGCCAGCAGCTCATGAAGGCCTCACACTAACAGCGTAACGCTCTTGATTAATGTAAAACTGCGGCAGGTTAATGTTCGAGGACCGTCGGTGATGGCAGCTGACTGCAAAAATGCATTCCAAGCAATAGACGGAGAAGCTCCGATCAAATTCTCCAGCTCAGAGAGGAAGGCCAATAGGCATCCCTGTGAGGAAGAAGACAGCTTCAGCCCACTGGTTGATCTCAGCAGTTGCAATGGAGTCTTCCCTAACTTTTCCCCCTATTCTCAACTTACTTCTATATTATTTCTTTATGTTTAGAAGTGACTTTATTAATAAATACTTTGTTTGCTGATGGGTGTAAAATTCTCTTGCTTCGCTTTTAAAGATACAGTCAAAAAGACTATAGAGTGCATGCCCAGTGGTGGGTGGTCATACCTTGGAGGTGGGTAACTTTGGGATAAAGGTGTGTGTTAAGATTACAATTAGGGTATCATCTGAGGGGAGTGATTTTGCCACAGCTGTTGGCGCAATAGCAAGGCATCTCCTCTCTCCCCTGCTTGACAGGTGTTACGCAGCTTCTCAGCCACAAAGTACCATCTGCAAAGTACCTCCCTGCAAGGATTCCAACAGAGCCCGGCCAATGGCTCTCTCCGTTCTGTTCCACCCTCCATTCCATCCCCCTGAGCAGGTGCTATTGTTGCAGGCTGTGGTGTGTGGAATCATCATGGAATGGGTTTTGAGCATGCCAACATTGTTCCATCCAGGGACCAGCAATTGTATTTTATAATTTCTAAACCATTATCATTTACATTAGGATGCAAATAAAACTCTTTGTTTCCTCCTATTCCCAGCCATCTTTCACCAACTGGGCATCTGAAAAGGAAGTTATTTTATTTATCGCTGTGCGTAGATGCAAGTTTTTGTTACTGATTTAATTTAGATTACCATTAAATTTTCTTTCAAAATACTGTCTCTTCTCATGCACTGAGGCCTAACAGCATTAACCTAAGTATAATAAAGGTCTCAAGTGCTTAAAACAATAACCAAGTGGATCTGAATAATGTAAAGCCAAAGTCATAATCCAGTGAGTCATGTAAGGCAGAGTTAACAGAGTGCCCCAAGTTATGGTCTCCTGGTCACCCTGATCAGGAGGCCTGGCATATACTCATGTTATTTCCTTGTGATGACCCCAGAGAAGGAAATACAGATGTGCAGAGGAGTGTTGGGGCAACCCAGTCATCCCCATCTGGAGCTAGGAGCTGGAAGCTCTCTAGAGCTAAGACTCACCTGACTATTGGCACATCAGCCACACTGTGTACACACGACTGCGGCTTCTACCTAATTCTGAATTTATTTAAATTCTCCGAGTACCTTTCTGTTCAAAAGTGGGATGAGTCCACATCCAGTGGGTTTCTGAGATGCCACTCTGAAACAGCTCATTTTCCATTACATTGGATAGTGAATTGTCTTGGGTTATGGAACTAAAAATGTGTATTCTATTTCATTTGTTGAAAGCAGTTGGAGAGATGTTTTTTCTTTATTTCTTGTTATTCTGGGGTGGCGGGGGGGGGGGGAGCGGGTGCTTTCTGATAATGGGCTAACTGTTAAAACCAGGTGAGGCAGTGTTTCTTATTTCTTTTACCACTCGTTCTCCTTCTAGGGGGATATTTTCTGCTAATGGGCCATTAAGACTCCCCAAGCAGACGTCCTCAAGCAGACATCCTCAAACAGACATCCCCAAGCGGACATTCCTAAGCAGTCACCCCCAAGCAGTCATCCTATTGTGAGATGCTCCACCTAGTGGGGGGAGCCAACCAACCTGTGAAAGTCCACCATGTACACAAAAACATTATTCAGGACTCTGGGTTGCAATTGCAGCTGATGGGCACCTGAGCTGTCCATTGCTTCAGGTCCTGTGGACTGTGAAGAAAACTTGCCCACAACAATGTCACTGGCTTAAATATCTCATAGAACAAATATGAAAATTGTGGTGCCTAGTGCACAGCAGAATGTATCCATGCAATTGAACACAGTTCAGCATTGGTTTATTAAAAATATCATTAATGAGATTACAGCTGTCACTAATCTAATTTATAATCAATTTTTATTGAATGTATAAATTCTTGACTTTTGAAGAATTCAAAGGAAAGTACATGGCAACTCATGCTATTGCCTTATGCAGTATCAGCCAACACACTTTATAAAAAACACCATGTTTGCTTCTCACTTGATAAGTCTACGTTAAAGGATGATGTACAGCTACAGGTGTAAGTCTATTCAGATCAGTTAGTCTAAAAGGTCACAACTGCAGTTGATAGTGTTGAGTTTCTTACACTGTGTCTTCCAATGTTTGATAATTTCAAGATAATTGCAGCTTATTTAACCATTTCTTTATACCAAATTATATATCATGTAATGAATAGCACAGTGAATTGCTGTACATGCAGTTTACCACACACACTAGCATAAGATTGAAGGCAAGGACACAGGTAGCTCAAGTGGTCACTAATGGCCACATGAGTGGGCCTATGTGAAATGCACAGAGCCCAGTCCCAGCAAAACTGACTGTGAGCACGTGCCAGCCACACCATCCAAACACTGCATCTACAGCACCCTGCTCACCTCACCTGCAAGGTCAATGGAGGCACTGCCTCTGCCCCAGGAACAAAGCCTTTATCAACTGCCTTTCTAATAGTGACGAATTTTTTGTTACTAGTATACAAGGAGGGAAAATGAAAAGACTTTTCCGTCTGTGTTTGTGCCCTTTTCCAGAGTGCAGCATGGCTTAAAGAAGAGTGATGTGGTGATTGCAAACTTAACCTGAACTTAGAAAAAGATTATTTTCCCATTTATAAATCTGTCTACTATGGAACAGTACAGGCACATGCCTGGTTGCTTGCTTTCTTGCTTTCTCCTTCTCTTTTACAGCTATTTTTATCTTCCATTCTTTCCTCTATTCTGTAAGTTTTATTAATAATTCTGCCACAATTCTACAAAAATGCTGCATTATATAGGGGGATTAGACACTAAAACTACATCACAAAGTCGTACAAAACTGCTTGATAAGCCAGTAGTTTATCAAGCAGTATTTCTCTTTCATACCGAATCCTGTCAAGCTCCTATAAAAGCCTGACTTCTGTCTCCCAAAACATGAAATTAAGAGGGGTGCAAGCCAAGACCCCTTGTGACTGCTGAGACATTTCCCATAGGCATTGCTTAGTGTGACTAACTGCCCCAAGCCATTCAACAGCCTAGACTATTCAAGGAGGTATGAAACCTACACAAGAAGCCTCCTACTCTTGTCCTTTATCAGTCATGGATCTTGGTTCATTCATAGCACAGAGGGACAGACAGGCATGTAGCTTGTATGAATAAATAGGGAGTTTCTGAGGAGCTTAATTGGGACTTTCCCCCCAGGCCAGTCATTGTGGGGTTTTTTTGTCTTTAAAGAGTTCAGGCCACTCCTTAAATGTCCGTGGATGCCCTAAAAGCAGAAAGGATTCCTCCTTAATAAAAGGGACTTAATAAGGTAGCTTTTGTGTTGCCCTCAGTAGTTCTCATTTCCCCTTCAGAGACACTGCAAAATTTGCAGTATGGACCTGCCTTTTGTCCTCCACTGGAGAAGGTAGTGCCAGGAGCACATGAGCTGGCAACCCCAGGAAGATCCCTGGTAGAGAGGATCAGAAATTTCCACATAGATACAGCTTGTAAGATACAGTGACTTAAAGGAGCCTGTATGCTCTATGATCTCCCTGTCATCACATATATGCAAGACATGCTCATGCCCTGTGGTCCTTAGGAATCTAAATCTACATGCAGCCATGTATACTACTAGAAAATCAAAGAAGCTCCTACATGCTCTGAACTATACCAGACAACCCAGGTATTGTGGGAGCTTACCTATTTACAGATAGTTTTACATTTCTGCACTAATAAGCACAGGCTGACACATACTCCTGTTTTCTCCTGACACACTTAGCTTTATGTCATTGGGGACTGACCTGCATAAACAGCCATGAGGCAGGTTTGTGGCTCCAGCCTGAGGCTGTCCCCCCTGGAGGGTTATAACATCCTGAGAAGGAGGCTGTGTTTCTAGTCCTCAGAGCAATGCTCTAATCTTGAATCATTGAATATTAAGGTCAAGGGCAAGATATTCTCCACTATAATTCCATTAAGTGGCAGTTGATAAGTTACAAAAAGAAGTTAGCATGTATTTCAATTTATTTTTTTTTACTTTATATGGCTAATACAGTATTTGTGTTATCTGTCCAGCCTACTCAGAACTTATTAAGCTTTCATGTCTCTAGAGAAAGCTGTTCAGAAACTTTCCAATCACACATTCTGTTTACTATTACTTTTCAATTCTTATATGGAATCTAGTTCTCACCTTTCCATTCCCTTTTCCTAGGGCCACCCATACACACATGAACACACATATCTCATATGTATCACCAAATCACACACATCACACTTGTTAAATAGCTCACCTAGTTCATGCCTAGTCTGAATGCAGAAATTACCTGTTCCCTTCAATCTCCCCATGTGTTTGACAAATACTGTTCTCATTCAGGCATATGTAGTTTTGGTCAAAAAATCTCCCCCAACACCTACCTGAATCCTCAGCAGCATCAAGACCTCCTAGATCAGAAAAACACCCTGAGCCCTGTCATTATCCATATAGCTCTAGGGTCTCCTTTGCAGACAGTGTTCTCAGAAGAGCTGCAAGTCTTAGAAAGCTCAGCTGGGAGTCACAGAAGAATATGATTGCCTGAAGTGGACCTGTGCTGGGATTTAAGCACAAGTCTAAGACAGAAATTCAGTTCATGGCTAGAACAAATTCTCCAGTCCTCGTTCATGAGGCACTGATGTAGGCCTGGAAAAGTAAATTTATAGTCCAAGGAAGAAGTAGTCCTCACTGAGAAGATGTAAAGGTCTTGGTACTGGTTTTGTATTTTATCTAAATAGAATTTCACATAAAATGCAGTAGTTATGCTTGGAACAAAGTCTATATTGAAATATCCCTGCAATCTATAGCTTAAGGGGTTAAACTTTCTCCAGTCCTAAAACTCTGAGTTTGTTTTTTGCCAAGCATCCTGTTCCTGAAGGCAGCTTTGCAGGCACCTCAGTGCACGAGAGGCCTGCAGAATATTAAACCTGACCTGAAAAAAACATGTCCCTGCCACCCAGCAGTAACTAAATCCCACTGTCAGGGCAAGGGTGTAAGACCTAACTCTGCCATGGGGCTTTTTTATTAGAAAATTTTGGCAATTCCATATTTAACACATTGTCTGGTTTGATTCTCATTCATATGTTCAATGACTAGAGAGTTTAGGTGTTTTATTCAGGGGTGTATATACTACTGGGCATATAAAATTTAGTATAGTAACTCAGAACATTATCATATTAACCTTGCTTTAGGGATCTAGTTCATACTCTGTCCTCTTTATTTTTTCATTTCCAATATTAACTAGGACTTTAAAGGCTGTAGCTTGTTTCAGAGCCTATCCTCTGTTGAGCCAGAAGTCACTGATGGATAAGAACCAGCAAGCAATTAGCAACAACAAGTACTTAGGTCATTAACGATGTAGCTTGTTCTGACTATGTCCTAGCAAGATACCTGAATGCAGAAATTCTTTTTGCTCCTCTCACTTCTACCCTGAATTTATATTTAAGTCAATTCAACAGATTAGACATGCCATAATATGAAAATTAACCTATTTATTACAGTTTGGATAATAGCCATGGGACATACCTCCCATGGTATGGAATGTAGATACACCTCATATACTTTGCAATAATGCAAGGAAGCTTTTTGAAGTTGTATTATTTTTGATCACTATTTTGTACCAGAGTCGAACACTTTGTGACCACAGGATTACCCTATCATCTAGGATTGCACCTTCTTTCTGTTTCATAGCTTAAAGAAATAACTAAAATCTACTAGAAATTAAAGTATTAACTAGACATATGTTACTGCTGCCTTGTAGGCAAGCTAAATATTAATCTTTGCAAGAGCACAACACACCACTTGTTCCTTAAGGTAAGCAAAACCCAATATTTTGCCAGTGTTATAAAGGTGTTTCTTCCATACTAGAAACAGAAGTAAGAGGATTTTTAAAAGATAGCTTATCAAATGATAAATAAAAAAAGATAAAATTACTTGCTTTGTTGTTTTAAGCACATACATACTTTAAAGTTCGGGCACCTGTGCTCACAGATCAGTCTAGAGTCCTGTTTTGCAATCATAAGGTATGATATGCTGATTAAATATTTTAAATATAGAACATAAAATCCCAATCCAAATCTGAGAAATGCTAACAGTGTTCCACTTGTGTGTAGATGAAATATGCTTGTTCCAACACTCAAATATTTACCCTAAATTCCAACTCTGAATGACTGTACGTGTTAAAATGGCAAACCCAGATGTTTAACCTGTTGGATACAGCAATACAGCTGTATAAAGCATGCTTTCTGTAGAGATTGAAGTAATTTACCAAAATGTTAGTTGATATTTGGGAATTGTTTAAAATATATTATGACACATATTAAAAGCCCACTAATTTTTAATGAATGCCTGTATTAATAGATCCTCTCTATTTATCTTTTTTTTTCTTTTTTTCTTTTTTTTTTTTTTCTTTTTTTTTTTTTTTTAGGTCATATTGACTCTTCTGAGCCCTTATAAAATTTTTCTGCCATTGTCTAGAGACTGACTCAATTCATTGACTTTCCTCCACCCATCGTCCTGGGCCTATCAATCATCCCTTCTCTTGCTCTTTAATCATCTGAGCAGAGCCTTTGACAATGAACCAAATATTTTGGGTTGAAATGCATGAGAAACAAAATTTTCACCTTGCAGATTACATACAGCCAACTACCACGCAAATGTATGGTTCTACTACGGTTCAAGGATGTCTATGCTTCCATGTGAAGGAGCAAAAGGATCCTTAAAATGCACACTGCTTAGAATCCCCAAGAATCAATAAAAAGACCCACAACCAGGCTTTTGTACTTCCGTGGTGACTGAACTGTTCATCTCTGCTTAAAATAAGGCATGTGTCCAAGACATTTAAAGTTCTTTAGCTATCTCAGGTACTTTGGGATTTAGACTGTGTAAGGTTAAGACCTCTCAGAAAAATGGACATTGCAGGTTCTGGGAAAAGAAAACTCCTCTGTTATGGGAGTATCAAATGATAGTCTCAAATGAAAAAAAAAAAAAATTGTTCTGTGCAGAGAACTGTTTTTGGTTTAAGTCAGTTGAGAAAGTAGGAACCCATCTATGTATAGTGGTACTGCCAAACCCTGGTGACCACAGTCCTCCTCATAATACTCCTCCTCCAATGGTTAAAGTACATTCTGCTGGATGAAAGGCCCGGGTTTGGTAAAGCTGAAGATATTCAAACATGGGTTTAAATCCTGTTAGTGTGTAGAGCTTTTACCTAACCAGTCATGAACCTGGACTTTGGTCCTTGCTCTGAAGTTTATGAATTTTTCTTTAAAGAGCTATATGGTAAATTAGACTGTAATTAGATTGTGCTTTTAGCTGCTAATTGAATCTAAGGATTCTAATTTCTTCCATGCTTTTTTTTTTTTTTTTTTTTTAAACTGGAAGATTGAAATGTGTCCAATGTCTTTGATTTAGCTCACTTGAGGAATCTGGTACTTGACTGCATTGTGACATTTTCAGCAGGACAGGTTCAGGATGCTTTCTTCACTTTTCATCCCTCTATCTGAGGACCTTGATTCTGTCAGGATAAACTAGATGTTATTTCAGAGCTTCCACCATACTGGGAAGTAAAGCAATATCTGATGTCTCTATCCCAGTGAAGCTGAAAATCTGATCCACTTAGACCAGGGATTTGCCACACTGCAGGAGGTGAACTACCAGAAGTAAGGCAATGTTGTGCCTTTTGGAGAAGTATGTATAAACATAATGAAAAGGATAGATTCTTTCAGCATTTGTTGTCTCCAGATAAAGGAAGGTCTGCAATCATTACTTTGGACTTACACTGATGTAACTTCAATCCTGCTTTAAGTCTAAGCCTAAGCTTTTTATTGGATTCATCTCCTAATGCCTATTGAATTAATTTCTTTATCTCAATAAATATTTCCCTCATATATACCTTTGAACATCTGGACACAGCCTTCTGTGTAGCTCCTTAATGCCTCTAGTCCATTGCTATAACTCATTCATGGATTGCTGTCAAAAGCTGTCAAGCTCTCCAGCCAACAAAACACATATCAGCAATAGATCACACACATACTTGTTGAATGCACTACTAAATGAAATTTCAAAGTTTTACCCCCCTGCAGAACAGGAATGCCAAAGTGCCTTCTGTGGCAGAGTGTGCTATCATCCTGAAACATGTGAATGAGTTTTACATGGACTTGAAAACAACTATTTCAGAGCTAAGCTAACAACTACGTAATTTTTCTATTACATAACTTCAGCCATATATTTCAACCAAGATGATCACAGTTACGGTATTTCACAGTAGTAGTAAGGAAAGTGAAACAGAGCTTTAAAACAACTCTTTACTTCTTAATTTCTGTGGCTTCAGCAACATTATGCAGTCTTGGGGCTTCTTTTAATATCCTGCCTGTGACAGCATCTGTGACCATCCTCTGGGAAATGGCTGAAGAACATCGTAACCTGTCCATTCTTTTCCTTCTGGACAAAATTTGGGCTTGATCTTGTGTGGGACACCCGCAATGTTGGAGCAGCAAAGCTCCCCATGTTTCTGCCCCACATAACTGCTGCACAGGATCAGTTTGGCTCTCCTTAGGGTGGATACTAGTCTTTTCTGCCTCACCCAAACCAGACAAAGCAGCCTCGCTGAACAGCAGGGTCGTGCCCAGTGTTTTCTCTTGGTGCTTGGTTAGCTCTAGGTTGCAAGCCATAGGAAAAAAAAAACAGTAAATCTAATTCAGATATGCTCCACACAGTTATAGCATTCCTTTGTAAAATTTATTTAATGCTTTGTAGATATACTCAAGCAATTCTGATGAAAGATGCCACTCAAATTCTTTGCCCAGAGTAACAGTTCAGTGAAATTCTCAGTCGTGTTACACAGTCCTCATTTGCAAAACCCAAGAACTTTCATGCACGTGAGTGATCAATAAGAGGCCTGTGGCTGTGACCTTCACTCTTTACAGGGTGGAAACAGCACATCTATTCTGCTACACAGTTACGTCCTGGAAGTTACACGAAGTTGCGGAAGTCAAAGGCTTACATCTTTCAAACAGGGGTACCACTGAAGCTCTAAGTCAAAATAATGAAATAAAAACTTGGAAAAATGTATTAAACTATCAACAGATGCATTGCTTAGAGCATTGGCTAATTACACTAGCAGAGTAACAACTGCAATGTCAGTACCAAAATACTGACTTAGGTTTTATATTGTTCGTTGTGTTGTTATGTACCACACAGAATCTTAGGAAAAAAATTCCCAGAAGAATATGAAGCTTTAATGCAAGAGAAATTAAAGCAAGTAAATGGTGGGTTACTACAGAGACATGAAGCATTGCTTCTTCATATCCTGCTAAGAAGCAACAGCTGTACTTCATTTTAACTTGACGTGCTTCAGAACTCTTATTCATATTGGTATTTAATGATCCAAACATAATGGTCCTGCATAGTTTAATTACGTATATGAAGGCTCAACTTCATATGTAATCTTTTAATACAAGATGCTGCTGTGGAAATCTTGCTTTGGTTTTAACAAAGAATAAACTCTTTAGTAGTGAAAATGCTTTGGTGGAATTGGAGATTATTGACCATGGATCCTGAGCACAGTTGACAGTCAGTGTTATTCCTTCTTGATAGACTCCTTGTTTCTTCTTCCTTCGTGGTATAGCCAATACAAGGAGAACAGGTAGAGTGCAAGGCAGACCATCAAATCATAGTGGTAGAGTGTTGCAGCAAATAGAAGAAACAAGAAGAAATAAAATATTTTGAAAGCAATATGTTTTAAACCCGGAGACTCACTAGGTAACTTAAGTGCTTCACTCTTCCGGTTAGAAATATCTGCAGAATCGGAAGCATGTTGGCTTTCTTTCTGGGAGTCATCAAGCCAGTTTAATGTTTTCCCCTCAGTTACTAAATGGTCAGCTTGAGAGTCTGTTCCTCCATTTTCTTTGGTAGAATTACTAATTAAAACCTCTGGCCTCCATGACTTCTCTTGCTGGAGCTCTGCTTGATGGAAAAACTGACCTGTATTCCTTCCTCTTCCTTCTCCAGAAACTGATGTGTCTGAAGCAGAAGGTACTTCTCCTTTTTCAGCTTCAGAAGAGAAGCTTTTGTTAATACATGTAATTTCATTTTTTAGATATAAATTGTACCCTGACTCAGTGGCAACCTTGTCAATTACTTTGGATTCAAAGTATCTGTACAGGTGCTCCATGCCTCCTTCCACAGCAGGCCCTTCTGAAAACGCCACTGAAGAGCTTTTATAATTGTAACTAGGCACAGTATTTGTACCAGAAGGTGGCATTTTTGTTTCAGCTTTAGAACATAAACAGGAAAGTGTATCACCATGGCTTTCCTCCCTGTAGAGCTCTTCTGCTTTCTCAAGATATGGATGTTTTTGAGTGCTCAGGGGACTTTTAGGTACTTCTGAGCATGAACCCTCCCGCAAATCTTTCTTTCCTGTAGCAGAAGCCTTTACTGCTTCTCCTACAGGTAGAATGTTGTCTGGTTGTGCTTTGGCACATTTTTCCCTGCTATTGCATCCAGACTTCGTTTCTCCTTGCAGTGTTTCATGTATGCATGCATTATAAATACCTAAAACTGATTTCTTTTCAAATTCAGTGTCATATAATACACCCACTGTGTTGAGTTGACAAAGAGCATAATGTGAACCATCATTTCTCCCTTCACGTGTATCAAATGCTGTTTCCTTTTCCTCTGTGGGCCTGTCACTTAGTGCAGTCTCTCGAGGTAGCTTAGCAATTACTGCTCTTTCACTGCCAGGCATTTTTTCTGGAGCACTTTCTGATGTTGTTTTAATTATATAAGCTGTACCTGCCTCTGTTTTCTCTGTAATAGCCTGCTCAGAGACAGAAGACTTTTCACAACTCTCTGCCTCCTGGCAGGTAAACAACTCCTTTGTGGAAGTCACGGTCTGAGGTTCCATGCTCCCCCTCACTCTCCACCGAACCTCACTCCTTGTTTCTTGCCACCTCTGCTCTACGAAGTTTGCTTCGCTTTCTCTTCCAATTGGTCTCCCTTTATTTTTGTTGTCTGGCTTCTCTGTGTCTTTTAACCTCCTGAATCCTCTGTGTTCCTGAGTGTCCTCAGGTTGCCTTTCATCCACTCTGGTGGCCCTGTGTGCCTGCTTGCTGTTCTCAGCTGGCAGAGATGCTGGGTTCAGGGCTTTGGCATGGTGTTTCCTTTGTGAGTTGAAAGGCTTGGAAGCTTCCTCCTCACCAATTGATGCTAAGTCTGCTACTTCAATGACTTTCTTCTGCTTCCCTAAATCAGTACTCTTTTCTGATGTTTCACCAACTCCTTTTTTTTGTGTGGAATCTGTTGAGACACCAGCATGTGCAAAAGTGCTGGTATATGAATCTCCTCTTAAATGTACCTGAACTTTGCTTTCAATCGTCTTGATTTTTCCTTCATTTTTGTCAGCATCCAGCAACAATGAATCCAAAGTTTGGTGAGACATTTGTGGTGCCTGATACTCCAGAGCTGGATTAGCATTGCCATCCAGCGTCCTTGCTATGTATTCATTTAATTTCATGGATTCATCATGCTCTGGCAAAATGGTTTCTGGTCTCATTTCAGGGGCCCCTTTTGAGGTACCAGCAGCATCCTCATTGATGAATAACCTCTCGATCATCTTACTTCCTGAGGCACTATCTATTTCTCCTTTTGAAATATCTGTGTGCCTCTCTCCTTGTCGGCTTGAGCCAGTAGCCATAATATTGATAGCCTCATTCTGCTTTGTCAGAGGAAGATGTTTTGCCGATAAAAAGCTTTCACTGGTACCAGTATGTTCCAAAGACTGCTCATAGCTGTTTACTGACCCAGCAGTGACTTCCTTCCCTGGTAGCTGATTATTATAATCTCTTACAGAATACTTTGCTTTATCTTTTAATTCTTCTCCTATTGCATATGAAGAGTTTTCAGATGAGGAACTGATAGGCACAGGGTGCAAGTCACCGCTTCTTTCTATACAGGTTAGATTTTTCACCAATCTTTCAGTTTCACTTAGAAAATTAATTGGTTCTGTTGTATATAAATTCCTTTCATCTCTGGGAGAGGTACCTCTAGCTCCTGTGAAGTGCGGCTTTAACTGAAACAATAGAATAGAAAAGAATGATCAAAAAGTGCTTTGCAAAAATATGCCAAATGAAGGAGGCAGGATTTCATTATGGAAAGTTTTGTTTTCAGTAACAAAGCTTTTATGGAAACATGTTCCAAACCATTTGAAAAATTTGCATTGCATGTATTTTTTAACATAGGTAATGAGCTTTATGGTGGTGCTGAAAGGAGCAGAAAATAAAATAGTGCTCAGAATCCTCTCTCTTTATTCATGAGTTCAGTAAGCTGCTAGTGGATTTTATACAAATTAAATCTGAAGAGAATATTCCCTTAAAGGCAGGCTAATTTGTTCTCTATGCATTTGATTCTAGATTTGGAGAGAGGAAGCTGTGGAGCGAGGGGGGAGGACTGGTGCTTAAACGAGGGCATTGATACAGTACATCAGCGTCTGGTAATGTACAGTATTGTCCAGTAAAACAAAGACACATTTCACACTGACAAATACTGTAAGGATTATCTGTGCTTCATTTCTCTCAGGGACCATTTTACAGGCTTCAAACCAGACTGGTTTTAGACAATCTGGTAAGACACGAGTTGGAAATGAGATTAGCGAAGTAAAAGGCCAGAAACTAATCATTCTCCCTCCTAGCTCCCAAATATCATATTGTATTATTCAGCTATGCCTGCTTGTCATTGCACTCTCTTCTCACTTTAGCAGAGTCACACTGATAGCACTAGCTGATCAATTAGAGGCTAGTTTCTTGGGCACCCCTTTATACATTTGCACTTGCTGTAGGTACCCCCATTACAGTTTCTCTTATTAATATGTTTTCTGCAAAGCCTCTGCAAACTATTAATAGTAAAACGTCACTCAAAGAAAAGTGAGGGAGCTAATGTCTCTGCAAATTCTGTTTTAATGACCCTCTGCCAACCAGTGCTGAAGTGTATTTGAGTTCTTCGGTGATGCCAACTGTCAGGATTTAACAGTGAGATGCCTGTGTTTTTTTCCTCTCCTCATAACTGACATTTGCATGATCTCAATAATTATATGCAAATCTTACGATTTCCCCTTCTTCTCACATAAGGCTCATGTTACTTGTCAACTGCACAGCTGTCTTGTGAGCCAATGCCTGTGTGTTTCAAAGATTTGGTTGTATTTCCATGTATTATAAGCCTTCATTGTTTAATTCATTAAAGAGCGCACAGTGCAAATTAACATCTAAATTATAGCTCCCCCTTCATTTATTGTACGGACAAGTCTGGCAATTGATAAACAAATGGTTATATTTGATCCTCTTTTTTTGTAAAAGGGTGGACTGAGAACAACAAGGGATTTTAGAGGTCTTCCTTCCCACTTTTCACCATAAAGAAGAAAGAACTAAAATGCTGACTTTCAGGCAGGGAGAGGTCCAACAATAGGCAATTTTTTTCAACTTTTTAAAGTAAAAGACAAGAAAAAAAAAATTAAAATGACAGGATTTTTTTCTCTCTATCAACAAGAGAAAAAAAAAAAAAAGAACGGTTCCCATCTTCCTCTCTTGTCTGATTCAGCATCCACATTTCACAGGTGATAGCTATTATAATCTATGATTATGAATCTGTGCACCCAAATGATATGAGCTGAGAACAGACACTGGGAATAATAGATTGCTGTACGTGTCTCATTTATTGCCATTTTTTCTTTCATATTGAAAAATGCAAGGCAAACCACACACACACATGCATGCACACAAATCCAAATAGATTGAATATTCACTGAGTGTGAAATTCATTGTAAAAAATATAATGTAAGATACTGATATAAAAGAATCTGCTAATATAAATATATATATACTTACTATGCTCATATAGTTATAATTTCAAAAATCTCGTAAGTAAAGAGTACTACAGATATAAAAATTTTACTAATAGAAAGCATATATTTAAAAATATTCCCATCTTGGAGACTAGGAGGAGAGATTTTTTTAAAATGTTACCCTTCTAATTCCTTAGAACTGTCTTTCAGAGCCTCTGGTAAAGAAATAAAAGGGAGAAGTCATTAATTTAAGACCAGAAAAAGTTGATGCACTCTACCGAAATCAAAGTACCTTCTATTGTTGAATCAGTTAGAGATTCAGTGTAAGTACAGACCAGGGCTTTACATTTGTAAATTAGTACATCAGTCAGCTCTGTTAAAAGGGGGCATTTCACCAGCTTTGAAGCGTAAATGGATTCAAATCATTTAATACTGTAGATATAATTGTATAACACTTACCAGCAACTCTAATTCTTTTTCATCATCTTTGTGATCACCCTGGTTGTTTTCTGCATTTTTCTCTTTTGTATTTTCATTAGCTAGCTTGGTGTCTTTGTCTTCTGCTTGTGAATAAACAATCTCTGGGACGTTTGTGTCTGAAGAGTTAAAAAAACAGTTGAATAATTTCCATGAGGTTGATTGTTACACTATTTTTAATTAACATGTGCAGTAAGGAAGAACTAATTAAACCAGGCGTTGTACCTGAAGTCCTTGAATTATTCCATGTGCCATCATCAGACGTCACCAATATTTCTTCTTTTCTGTTAAACAAAAAGAAACTTGTGTTATTCTGCAAAAATCATTGTTCTAATTTCCCCTAGACTCAAATATAAAGACTACTAGTTAATTACACAACATTTTGAATGCTGTTTGAAATTCTGAAAGTAACAGCTACATAAAATGTAGCGCTTTTTGAGTGATCTGATATTAAGGCTTGGTCATAAGAAAGAATTGGCCAAGAAAATGAGAATATGTTGACCTCCAGATTACATTGCAAATCTGATGGGTTTTCCCAGGCCTTTTCTGAGAAAGCACACAAAGGTGATTAGATGGGTCAGTGACAGGAGAGCATAATTTTGGGGTCAGGCAAGGGTCTGGAAGGATATATGTGTTCAAGGCCAGGGCTCTCTCTTGCTTGTGTTTTTCAAATATTTGTATCTTTACAGAGATGGCTGGAAAAAGGCATGTTTGTTACCTGAAATAAATCAAAAGATTCTCCCTGCATATGTACAGTATAAATCCTGTTGCTAAACTATGCCTGTCCAGCAGGAACGAATTCTGCTTCCCTCAGCCAGGGCAATTTTTTTCTGTTGCTCTGCTGGCTGTGAAAACAAAGCCCAGGTTCAATACAAAAAACACCTACAGAGAGATGCTGAGTGCCTGCCATCCTCATCGATATCAATTGATATCAATCAAACTGCCAAGTTTGAACTGTGTGCTTATAGGAATCTAACCTTTGGTGGAAAAGGAAAAAAATGTTAAGAGAATGTCACTTATGTAAAATGTAAATTATTATATCACTCCTAATGACTCCTCTATGAGGAGCAATTTTTTTTTTTCTGTAGGTCTTAATTTATGTGATTTTCAACCAGCCGTCCACCTCTGTTTCTGAAAATTACTTTCTAATTTTCAAATATTAATCTTTTCCCCTTCTATTTTCTCCTAGTGTCTTTCATTTGAATTGATATAACATTAACTCTGCCATCTAAATGCTTAATTCAGAAGGTGGATGCTAAATTTATACTCTGTTAAAAGAACATAGACATCTACTGTCACCAACTTTTCAAAAACCAGTCTTTATAGGGTTTGCCAGACTAAAGCAGACAGAAGCTCTTGCCAGTCTAGCATCTGATCTCTGACCCTGGCCACTATCAGATACTTCACGGGAAGACGTAGCCTTGTTGTAGGAAAATACTTGGAGTAATTTGCACTGCCTTCTTGACTGTCTTCTTGGCTATTTTTTGTTGGAAGCTGTCCTTGAAGCACAAGGTTTCATGCTCTCTCAGCGATTCTTTTTCACCATTAATTGCAATAATGCTAAATATTCTTGCAATCTGTATGAACATCATGTCGCTCTTGAGTTCTGGTATGTGCATAACCTCCATGTGTTTTTCACTCTTCCACTCACACTGAGTTGTAGTTTCTCCTGCCTGCAGTTGCTATAATCTGCATTTCATTCTGAAAAAGGTAGCAGATCCACCTTTTTTTATTGATCTGTGGAGGTTTTAAGGTAAATCATTAGTGCTTATTATTTATACATAGGGGTTTGGGGATGGTGGTGGGTTTTTGTTTGTTTGTTGGTTGGGGCTTTTTTACTGTTCAAAGGCTTGGCTTAGTGTTACATCTAGTTCTTAATTTTCTTCCGCCCTTTTGCATCTTTTTCACTCACCTGCTTTCATAAATCTAGATATTGTGTAGGTTAGGGCATACAGATGTATGGAAACATTTAGGTGCTATTAGGGTGTCTGCAAAAGCCCCAGATTGGGAGCCAAGACATGTGTAACACATGAACTGAATCGCCACCCCAAAACAATGACCCCCAAACCACATGGGCCCAGCAGGAAACCTTTGCAGTGGGGAAAAAAAAAGCATCCTGAAGTGTCTACATTTCTTTGAACACAGCTGACTATGGTGACTACATGACTACAGTGTTCAGCCATATGGATGCCACAACTCTTGGAAAGCAGAAATGGCACTTGGAAAGCAGAAAATTGCTGCTAGAAGGGACTCTTGTCTACTTCTTAAAGGAACAAGTTTGAATTTTTTTCATTCAAGAAGCATTTCCAGAAGAAGGGGAGCTGCTAAGGCCTATATATAGCCTAATATCCTACTGCTAGCTAGAGTTCACAGCAACTACTGTGGCATCCAAGTAGCAATGCCACTTTCAGCTTCTATCACACCCTCATGTGATAAAAAACCCCACTGCACCTCATTCATGCAAAAAATATCTGGATTACCAGAATACAGAACATTTGGGGGAAAAATGGAGGGCAGATTTGCCTGCTCCTAATGGAGTTGGATGTGCAGACAGGATCCTTACTCTTTAGCTTAATTTTCATACCTCGGAGAAAGGAGAAACTGAATTCTGCCTCATTTCCTGTGTTTCCTATGCAGCAAATACTTTTTTGTTTTGATTAAGAAAATTTCAGTGCAAAAATACAGACACAGTGTTTGAATAAGGATGTTAAGGATGAGTACCTATTTTATAAATGTTTCAATGTACAGGTACAAAGATGCTTCAAAATGGATAATTATGAGTGTATGTCAGGACAGTGTCACCTTATCTAGCCTTATTGTTCTAACATCCGTGTTCAGGCAGTCCTGTAATCATCCCTATTGTCAGTGGTGAGAGATTATCACTTCCAAAAAGGAGATTCATTCCCTCTAACATGGGAATCACGAGTAAGATGGAGTGATATATCCTTCAAAGGTGCCTCTTCTGAAAGGGACGGACCATAAAAGGAACCTACACCTTTGGCCATTATCTAAAGCTGCATGACTCTCACCTTGTAACTCTAAATTCAAACTGGAATGTAGTTATGGAGTATTAGTGGCTGGGACTGTAAGACTCAATGTATGTGTGATCTGAGCCCCTCAGTTTTACTTTTGCTGTGATTAGAGCTGAGTTTTTCCTTAACTTTTGTTCTAGTAGCATCGGGAGCCCTGGTCCACAAGTTCCGTTTCACAACAGCAACACAGGTAAAAAATGGCAATGATAATACAGCCTCACAGCTGCACTGCAGGGCTTGTAGCATAATTTCTTGCCTATTGCACTTAATTTTATAAAGATTTCTGGTTTATAGCCCATTATTTGTGCACACCTGCCCTGCAAATACCTGAGTACAGGGAATGTCAATGTAACAGTTATTTTACTTAATTTTAGATCAGAAATATCTGTCCTCATATAATTATTCTCAAGGGAAATTTAAAATTGGCTCAAATTGAGGATATTGCTACTGCAGTGTTTGAGGATCATGAGGAGCATAAAACAATAGTAATTTAAATCACTACTCCAATTGAAGAAATTATATTTTGAGGCTATGGGTGCATGTAACTACAGAAAAATCTCAAATCTATTTGTATATCCTAAGGACTGAAGTTCTTCCCAAAAGCCAATAAAAATTAGCTGCCTCATCAAACAGGGGCAATTAGAAGGTGTTTGTCTAGTTTGTAAGTTTTTTCTCCATATTTCTCTGAAAAGGTCTTAGCACAGTATCAGAATTCCATGAGCAGATTTTTAAATTAGAATATTAATCAAGCTTTTGTTTCAGAAATTAATTATTGCAATTTGTTATGAAGTGTGGTCTAAACTTGCCTACATGATGAGAGACACAACATTAGTATTCTGTTAAAAAGTGTTTAGCTTTATTTTTAAGAGAGCTAGGTATTCTGACAACAATGCAAGCTAGAAAAAAATCCATTATGTCAGATTATGCGATTCCATTCCAGAATAAGTAGCCATAAACCTGCAGAAGCTCTGTTGCTTTTTCTCATTTAGCTGAATGGGGCACATCTTCATAAAGTACACCAGGAACTTATGAATTTCTACCATCTTAAAAACCCCCAAACTATGCTCATATGATTTATTCTTGGTTAACTTGTACTGAGTTATAAAAATAAGTCAGGACTGAAAACTTGTTATCATTGTAATTTTGCATTAGAAAGAACAAATATGAAGTTCAGGGGCTAGAGAAGACTGAAAATGTGACTGAAGGAGTTCAGAAGTCCCAAAGTTATGTGGAATTGACATCCCAGAGAGGAAATGTTAAACTTGTACCTTAAAGATGTGAAGAGTAGACAGAAAATGTCTAAGTGACAAGAAAAAAAAGTAGCCAATAAACAATATTTCTTTGACTTCATTAAGGGCTGGAATAAATTCAGACATATCAAGGCTTTTGAACTAAACCATTTAAGTTAAATAGGAATTTTTTAGAAGTGGGATTTCACCAAAATTTTAGATAATCTATATGTATAACCCCACAAGCAAAAGACTTCACATAAACTCTCCTACCACAGTGTTAGTGGTGGGGCAGATTCTTATAGGAAAAGAAATCTTGCAGGGTGTAACTGAAAGGAACAGCAATTTAAAAAATTATATTTTTTCATCCAGTCGGGAGCAGGACTTGTTGTTTAAATGCTCCCCAATTAAGAGAAGCAGAAAATCTTCGACCCAAATATGAGAGACCCAACAGAGGAAAAAACATACTGGTTTAAAACCTTTGCTATTCAGATCTATTCAAGTGGTCCTATACTGTAACAATATCAGAAGAGTAGAAAAAGTGGAAGCTATATTTAGGAAAAAGAAGAGAAATAGTGTCAAGGCATCTACAGGCCCACGTGTCTTCAAAAAGTTTTCACAATAGACTTAAAACAAAAATGAGAGAAGAAATATAGATAAATGGAAAATGGCATAAAAATGCCAGACTCACCTGATAATATCTGTCTTTGATAAGATTACTGTATTTCCCTTGTCTAAAAATCAGTTATCTGGACTTCATTAAAGCATTTGTTGTGCAGCCACATGGGAAATTTATTAATTAAACGGGAGAAGAGGGAGATGAGCATAAGAGCTGGGCGGTGGGAGAGGGGCTCGGTGCCAAGCAGGGTCCCAGGAGCTGGGCTGTGGAGCTAGCAGGCGTCGCTGGGGAATTGGAGAGGACAAGTCATGTAATCAGACTTACTCAGTCATGTTATTACAGACCAAAGCACAAGAAGTCAAAGTTAAATTAAATCCGTGGCAAAGAGGAAGTTGGGAGACATCACCAACACTGAGGAGGATTGAGAAAAATCAGTGGCCTGGAGGATCAGAATAATAGATAAGGGACGAAATTCAAAATTATACAGTGTTGGGTTATACATTTAGGGACTAGAAAGAGTTTCTGCCACAAAACTAGGCCTCAGAAGTTGGAAGAAACAGGTGAACAAGAAAAATCATAGGGTTTTTTTTCCAGAAACCGTTTCCAAGCCACTGGTGTGAGATGAGATAGTGATATAAAGGCAAACCAAGTTCAGCAGTAATGTCTCAGGGAAGGTAGTCCTGGTTATGAAAGATTTCCAAGAAATATTCATGTTGTGGCACCAGGCACCAATAAGAACTCCTCTAGAGCACTTGTATACAATGTCCAAGAAAGGTTGGTTCAAACTGAAACATATTCAGAAGAGGACTAGAGCAAGACTGGCAGGATGAAAAATCTATATTAACCAAGGAGACAAATTTTCAGCATAATAAAATAAAGTCTGAGAGGAGGAATAAATGCCCTCTATTGATACAGAAAAGGCGTAAATACTCAAAAACCAAAAAAATAGCAATATTGTTAATGCATTAATATAAAGAGTTCACAAATACATTTGTTGTTAAAACTTAAGAGAAGATCTCTAAGCATGAGAAAAGTATATCCTGTAGTTTATCAGTGCAATATCTGATACAAGAAACTTGTGACCTTCTTGGTCTCAGTATGGAAACATGAATATATTTTTGTAAATGAGATTATGTAACACATTTCCCAAGAGAATAAGACTTCACGATCCTGTAGTTGCAATCCAGCCCTATTTCAAATGCTCCTGTGAAGCTATATGCCCTGAGAGCCATTCTTGCAGGAATTTTCACTATGGAACAGGAGGTGCTTTTGTCTGGCCTGAAATAGGTGTAGCACTATACCCAGGAGTAACCAACTTCTTCACAATTGGTGGGGTTCATCATACTTGCCATGATTTTAATTAACACACCAATATTTGCCTAAAGTTGTGTCTGTATGTTTGTGTGACTCATGGTACCGTTCACTGTTCTGTGCTATATCCACTCATGCTAGATCTTACTATCTAAATCATATATTTATTTTTAAAACTGTGAACAAAAGAGGCTAAAATTGTTGGATTACAGAGTATGGAGAGATGAAAATGTACCTGAAAAACTCTGAAATTAATGCAACTTGATCAATTTTGTATTGTCTCATATTTAAAAGAAAACGTGGGATAATATTATTTAGTCTGAAATTCAGAGAGGTATGAGGTTGTTAAAGTATTCAGATATATAGAATATATTTCTCAAATATATATATATATTTCTCAATATATATATATATTATATATTTATATATATATATATAAAGAATATATTTCTCAAATATTTAGTTAAAATATGTAAAAGGGAAAAAAGTTTTTAACACTATTTTATTTAAAGATAGTCTTAGGTTTTGTGAATTCTTTCATGCTTCTGATTTTTACTATAGATTCAAAATCAAAATAAATCAAAATTCTACCCTGAAGGTAGAACTGAATGTATTGAAGTTGAAGTTGAGGTGAAGCTGAAATGTCCTCATGAAAAGATCTGGCAAGACAGAAGTTGCTAACCAAACCACAGTTATATTTTAATTTCAGGACAGATTTCTAAGCCTAAGAGTAACCTCATACACCAGCAGCCTTCAATATAACTAGTGCTTTTGGATCTAGTGCCAAAAATAGCCAGCCTTGCTGAAGAATGATGCCACTGGGATGTAAACAAGATGTGAGATCCCTGAAATGAAGTAGTTACATGTGTCAGCAGTGTTTTACTGAGAAGCAGAAGAGAAAAAGTAAATTAGTGCAGTTAAGTACTCATGTTTGAGCTGTCACTGGAGCCAAACAGGCAATCCTGCATAGAACTGTAACCCCACAGAGCTGGGAAAGGGAATATGGGGAGGGAAAGGCAGGAAGCTTAGTTTGGTTATTTTTGTATCATTAGTAGCAGATGTAATTTCAGAAAGAAGTAGAGAAGGAAATACCTGCATTTAAACAAGCAACAGCAAAAATTATTTTAAAATGTTTATGTACACACCAAAAGCAGAAAACCTGCAATACCTGGATGAGAAACTAGAGAAAGGGTTTTCCATATGTAATTCTAAAATTCAATAGTATCGTATGCAATATTATTCAAAATCCACAAACACGGAAAAAGAATTATTTTCTCAAGAAGAAGGAATTTTGGAAAGGATTAAGAAAGATTTTATATGTGTAAAGTTTTAAGCAGAGCTTTAAAGTTCTATTCAATTGTTTGTAATGCTCAGAAGAATAAGATTTCAAGATTTTTTCTTTTAGTGACATAACCCCCATAACAGTTGCCTTGCTTTAAAATATTTCTCTATTTCTATTGGTCCCAAAATACCAGTTGGACAGGGGACAAAATATTTCTGAAACCAATTCACACTGAATGGAAAATGCAAGAAGGGAAAAAAACCCTTGGTACTATTAAACAACAACAAAAACAAAACAACAAACAAAAAACAAGTCATAAAGCAAAGCAAAACATAGACCTCATTCTGTTTCAGGAGCCACCAAGGATCCCAATGGGGACCTTCAATGTGTAGACATTGACTTCTTTTGTGATGGTGCCTCCATAGTTAATTTTACTCTATCTCACTGACTGAATATATGAACTAAATATTTAATGAGTAAAGACAAACTCATTCCTTGCCTCCATATTGCTCAGTTTAAAACTCACTACAGGGACAAGTCTCCCTACTGATTTAAATTGATATCTGTGTCCTCAGAATTTGAAGTTATAGTTTAAGAATACAACCACTCTGTAATTTATTATCACATGCAGTTCTTAGTGTCAAGCCCTGGTGCTGCCAGGGAATTCCCAGCTGAGCTCAGGAAGAGGAGGTACAGCCCTGGCTTGAAGCCACCTTTGTTCCTCCTGGGGCCTTGCCTCGCTGTGCTGCAGCACCATGATGTGGTGTGGAGATGACAGGGAGGCTGAGAGCTACCTGTCTGTGCACTGGCATAAGGGGGAAAATATTTTATTTCCCCTCTGGAAAGTTTCTAACATGGAAGACTGCCTGCTGGGGGTGTGTCCAGTGACCTCACCACTGATCATGCTTGACCTCCTGTTGCAGGACTCTTGAAAACTGGAGGCCACAAAACATCTGTAGCAGAGACACATGCAGTGAGACAGGTTTATGTGCCACCCCTGTGTGCTGTGGAGAGAAGCCATAAAGTTCAGCTTCCAGGAGCAGACCAGTACTATGCACAGAGGCTCCAGTGCCCAGCAGTGCCTGGCAGTGCTGGCCTCACTGGGGCAAACCAGCTGGTGGGCAGAAGGATCTGGCCTCCTCCAGAGTTCTTCCTCTAAGTTGTATCTACCAAGGCTTTGAGCTCCCTGTGTCTATAGAAAAGAAAGAGCCTTGATAAAGCTAAGGAGCAAAATCACTGTTACTGCCAGACCTGGTGCTTTTATTTGTTTACCTGCATATTTCATCTAAATGAAGGCAGAATATTATTTTTATGAACAGTATGCTCTCATTTGGAATTGACACTAATGAATGCAAGGCACTTTCCCCCTCTTGTTTGTACCATCAAATTAATTAGCTCTATTGTGACATCAGTATTTTTCTCAAGTAGTTCAAGGCTTGAGCCTTTCTTTTTCTAAAGGGCATCTTCAGTGCCCTTTATCAACCATAAGAATCATGCATCACTTGTATTTTTCACAACTAATGCTGTTTATTATAAAAACTGATTGTGATGTGAAGATTGTTATACTGTGTGGCAAATTGCCCAAACAATTACAGTAAATGCATGAGCCATAAACTGTACTGCCAAGGACACTGGTAGGTTAGCTCCTATAAAAGAAACAATTAGAGTCTGAGGTGAAAATAATAGAGATGAGATGACAGTTATTGAAAAGGCAGAACATCCAGTTTAATGTTGTAAATATAGGTTTGTAGATTACACTGATGGTTTTAAAGTGTTCATGACTTATTGAATGGAATAGAATATTCCATACTTTAGAATGGGGCCATAATTATTATTTCCTTTTAATTGTGATGTCTGATGCATTTGTGAGCAGTTGTTGAGAACATCTTCACATTATACCAATTCTATTTCTAAATTATCATCCTGCTTCAAGGGTTGGAGGGTTTTTTTATTATTTTACTTTCCTCGCATTTTGTTGTTCAGGGTCTGTTCTGAACAAAGTATTTTCTCTTGAGGAACGTGGAGTGCTTAGAGGGTTACAGCAATAATTATTTCAGTTTCAGCCTACACACTTCACTGCTTTAAATCATCATTAGAAGTTTCATCCCTCAGCAACTCCTGCTGAGACAGTCTTAAACTCCAAGAAACAATTAGATAAGAATAGCTAATCTTTATAGCAACTTGTATATAAAGGTATTGATAAGAATTTGCCAGAAATTAAGGGAATATTTTTTTTGTCTTAGAAATCATCTAAATACAGAAAAAGGTTATTGCTGTGATTGCTAAAGAATTTCAATAATTCAAAAGAGATTTGGAGTGTGTGAAGATTAGGGTGCATAAAAAAAAGATGTGCACTGTACAGGACGTGTTGCAATAAACTGGGATATATAAAGAAAATGCAAGAAAATTGACATTACTGCCTGAGAATATTAAACAGTCCTCTGGTTTTTTGGGTTTTTTTTTAAGACAAGACGTAGGAATAAAAGAAAATGAAGTAAAATTCTAATATTAGACCCTAGGGAGAGCACTAAACAACTGGACACAGAATTACAGCTGTCCAAGAAGGCAGAGGTACTGGGCACATAAAATCAGAGCAGGGAAGGGTCTTCCCAGGGTTTAGAGGAGAGGATAAAGTGAGCAGCAGAACAAAGATAGCAACCAGCAAAGGGCAGTCAGTGTGAGCAGCCTGTATGAGTTCTGAACTACCAAACCCATTAGTCAGGGGAAGCTGTCTAAAGTGGCTCTGAAAGCAAGTTGCAAGGAAACGAAGTATTAGTCTAAAACACTTTTCAGGGAAATGCTCTAGGTCGTTTTACATACTGTTATAAAAGGATGGTCTGAATATGAGGTAGGGGTGTCAGCGCTGTGCTGGAATTTGATGGAGCTGCACTGAAGTTCAGGGAGGTGTTGGGGAGCAGAGCTGGGGAGGTGGCAGAGCTGTGTGCCCTGGGCAGTGGCTGCATTCTCAGGCTGAAATAACTGCCTCTTTCCAAAACTCAAGGCACAGTCCTGGGAACTAGACCTTAAGTACGGCAGAAGCCAACAGCAGCACTAATTAGAGGCAGACCAAGCATGCACAGAGCAGTGTGAGCGCAATTTGGAGAATTGCTGTCCATGCTGACAACAAAACAGAAGACAACTGAAGCTCAGCCAGCATCATTCCTCACTTCTGTGCTCCTAATGCACACTCCTGAATTTTGACTTTTCAGGTGGCTTTATCTGAAATATGGCCAATTCCCACCTAAAAGCATTTTGGCTTCAAATGATCCTTCCTTGTGCAGATGTCCTGTTATGCATGTCTGAACCATAACACTGTTATTATATGTCATGTGTGGCAGTATTATGGCCTTCTGTTTATACAATTCCTTTCTTTCAGGAGGTATTTAAAATGTAGAAGCGCAACAGGAAAATAATTTAATGCAAACAATGCAGGAAATCATAATTTAAAATTATGTTAGATTCAAAACTAATTGAGACCACAAAGAAAAAGATTCAGAAGCAAAAACTGCAGACAAAAATCAACATCTATAAATGAAGAGCTGTGTGAACACTAGCCAGAAATAACTGAATAATATTTTAAAATATTGCCATTATAACTGATCCTATTAAAATGAAACTGTATGTAAAATAGGAGCCCTGATTATGAATCTAGGCAAGATTGATTTTCTTACATGACCTTCAACTACCAGCAGTGTTAGAGAAGGCTCAACCTAGTTCTTAGTAAATAGGTGTCACCCAACAAATGGGACTGACACTAATTAGCTTCCTTGTTGATAATCAGGAAACAGGACAGAGAGAGGAGAGGGCATGGTGTGCACTCGTTACTGGAGCAGTAGGTGAGGGCACTTGCTGGCTGGAATGGCAAAGGAGCCTGGCACTGTGGCTGCCTTTGGAAACCACCCTGGGAATAGAAGACTTCAATTCCAGGAGAGTCAGCCAAGCAAACTTTGCAAGCATTTTGAATGAAAGCAGAGCCACAAAGAACCTCTACTTAAATGTTTGAAATGTGAGGAAGACAATATTGACCTGTGGTACTTCTCTGCCTTGATGAAATGCCCCTTAGTTTTTGTCTTCTCACCTAAGAAAAGGGGCTGTTACCAGAAGAGGAGAGAAGGTGAGCCTGAAAAAGGACAATTAAGGACTGTCAGTAACTTCTACACAAGGAGAAATTAGAAAAGAAGTTTGGAAAGTGAAGTTGAAAAAGATGCTCAGAATAAGCAATATATGGTATTATGATTAATAGTATCAAGGGGGACCATTGATCAAGAGAGCAGCTGTAAGGGAATTTAAGCATTTTTTCTGCAAAGACAATTCCCAGTAGGATTTAGACAATGTTTGTAATAAATCTATTTTTATTAAGATTATTGGATTGGTGTTATCCAGGGGATTATATTTTCCAATTACTAATATTTTCATTTTTCAGTCTTAGTTTATGATTGAAGCAGGGACATGGGTGGCACAGAACAAAATGCATTGGCCTGACTTGGGATGAGAATAATCATCGCCTCAAAGCAAACAAAGTCCCAAGAAATTAGTCTTTATTTTCTAGCTCATTAAAAAAGACCTTGAGTTTTAATAGAAAAACATTCATACATTTTTTTTTAATATAGATGTATATCTGTCCATTTGAAGATTTTAGTGCCATCCAGTCTGAACCAGGAGCCCAACACCAGTTTGGTCCCAGGCTCAAACCTTTAATATAGCACTGTCTGTCCCCAAATCTCATGACTATAGGCATGAAGACTGCAGAGGAGCCCATTGCATAATAAGTCAGTTATATCTCAAATTAGCTATGGCAATTATAAACAGGAACACTGCCACTATTTTTTCAGATCCTTTCGTAGCGCTGTCATGATTGTTGTACCTTATTGTGATATCCATGTAGCAATGTGGAAGCAGTACCTGTTCAGAAGTGTTACACAGCTGTCTTATATGCAGATTGGTCAGAAAATTCATTGGGTCCTTTCATAGAAAGTATAGGGCTAAGTATTTCATAAACAGAGAACCTCCTTCAAAAAGATTCTCCAGGGCAGTGTTAGAAAGTCTATTGAGAGATCCATCGTGAATTAGTAATGCAGGACTTTTCTATTTGGATATCTATCTCCAGGGCCAAGCTGTTGAAAAAGAGGAAAAGGTGAGTGAGCAGTCAAGTTTTCTGAGGGCTAAGCTTGGCCTAATGTCAGAGGATATGCTTCACAGGTCACTATTTTGTCTGGAAGAGGCGTAATCAAACATGAAAGTGGTTTTGTAGAAAGCAGCTGGGGGTAGCGTCCCTTTGTTCTTCTCTTGCTTCTTTTTCCCACTGCTTTAAAATATTGGAGGAGAGAAACTTTCAAGATGTGTCTATTTTGGATAAATCTGAGAGGAGAAAAACATTAACCTATGTTGCCTCTGGTCTTTTTCTGAATCTCCCATGGGCAAAACAGAGAAGGAGCAGTCTCTTTCTGGCGTGTCAGAAGAGAGCATTTTGCGAGAGGCTGCCTGCAGTGTCTTGAGGCACGTACACAAGAAGGTGGTAAGTGCCTTTAGACAGACTGTAGGGAGATAGATGGCAGTCAGGTGAGACTAAGACACACATACTACTCCTGAAGAGGAGAACTGAAAGAGTTACCACAAAACCCCCCCTTAGACAGTTCTTAAGAGGGGGCCACTATGATCTAAATGATGAAAATACCAGGTGTTATCATGACAAGAGACTTGTCTAACTTTTTTTTCATTTTTCACATGCTTATTGCCACACACTAAGGCAGCTGTGTCATAGGTATCAATATTTCCATCAAGACATGGAAAAAACCTAGGAGACACTGGTTCAGATTTACTTGGGTAGCTGCAGAGACTGACAAACTCCCCACCCTCCACCATAACATGAAATGTTTCAGCCTAGAATATTTATCACCCAGCATCTATAAATGTTATTGCAGGGACAAGAGCTGTGCATCAAAAGAAAATGTAAATGCCAATTTACTTGGTGCACCTAAGTGCAAGGTAAGAAAAACCTGCCAGCTTTGCCTAGTTCACATTCATTTGTGTAGCCCAGTGCCCTTTAGGACTACAGTTAGTGACCAGCAGTAATAAATCTTCAGGTTTAGTGTCAGAGTATCAGCTGGTTTCACCAATCAGGAGGAGTGGAAAGACACTCAGAAAACCAAGCCCCCTATTATGTTTTGGCATGTCAACTAATACTTCTTGTGTGTGTCACTGAAGGTCTCGGGATCAAATAGCCACTTCTAACATTCTCCCACGGTGTTTAAAAGGTCTTACCCTCTCCTTTGCCCTAAGGCAGGGATTTCATTTAACTTTCAAAGTATTTGTTGGGACCATTTTTTCCACCTTTTTTAGATGAGAAGATACTCCACATTTTATATTAAAAATACCATGGGCAATTGGTTCTCTGGACCTACACTGCAGCTTCAATTTCATTGCTACAATTTGCTTCATTTTCAGAGTTGTGGTGCTGGGACTGGATCACAGCTTAAAGTTCATAATCAGAATAAACAGCTCAAATGACACTGGTAGTCATTGCAATGATTAAACATGACGCCAGTGCTGTCAGCTAATGTTGCACTAACTTTAAACATCTTTTCAAGACTAACATTTAGCAAAGTCAAGGTGAATGTAATGGAACAATTTTTTTTTTTCCAACTGAACATTTATGAACTATAGTACCTGAATGGTGGACAGGAGAGAGTATTGAAATTGTCATTTACAGCCTGGTTCAATTTGCAAAATAGATATCTTCCTAAACAAAAGAATCATTGAACATACAGGAGTTCGTTTAGCAATGTACTTCAATTTTTCCAAAGGTCCTTAACCAGCAATCTGAAAGAGCATCTGGTCTTGTAAATGTTAACATTCAAGGATAGTTCTACACATGAAGAATTCTACAAAGTTCAGTGAGACTCCTGATGTTCATTAAATTATTTATTGTGCCTATTGCAGGAACAAGCCAGTTGCTGAATTAAAAAGTTCTATGAGTCAGTCATAATAGTGTTACAGTATTGGCATATTTAAATAAGTTGATGAAATTGTAGTAACTAAAAAAAACCTTACAAGTGTAAAGCCAAGCAATGCATGTGTAATACAAGTACTTATCAGGGCTGAGAAATGATACCCAGATTACAGAGCAATTGTTTTTTATTCTTTCATGCAAACAACTGAAAAAGCTTTGTAGCAACCAATATTTCCCACACAATAGAACACAAATTTCTGTTCTGTAGCATTGATGAGAGCAGTTTCTAAAGTAGATCATGGAAATGAATGAGAAACCACTGATACTAATAAATTCCAGTGTAAATACTATGCTAGGATTGCCAGTACAGCAACGTTATTTTCATGTGTTGTTCTCTTAAATTTTAGAATCTTCTTTTAATATTTCTAGTGCAATAAATAGATGGCAGATGGGTGGCACAGTTTACAACCACCAAAAGCAAAAACATGAGAGGTTTTCAGCTTTCAGGTACTCTCCAGTTAGGAAACCACAAGTACAGGAAGAATGTGTCTATTTGTGCATGCCATTCTCATCCACATCTTCCACCTCTTTAACACTTTGGTGAGAGCATCCAAAGACTTAGGCCATTAACCTATATATCTATCTTTATGTCTTATGTAATAAGTTTCATATTTCAAATATTATACATGCCCAGAGTTTGAAACATTATGATTAAACAGACAGAAAGAAACCATTGAGTGTAGTTTCTGGCTAAGTAGGATTGTTCTCTATGGAATATTTTTCAAGTGGTTTATCTTAGCTTATTTTAAATTACTTTGGAGAGTAAGGCTGCAGCAATTTCCTCAAAAGATAACCCTAGGGTTGCTGTTAAGAAGCATTCCTAATGCTGAGTCAAACTCAGTTCCACAGCTTGCTTTTATCCCACTTGTCTGCATCATATATTTTAGAGCACCTTAAATAATTATCCTGTGTCCCTGATAATAATGGTCTTCAAGTATGTGGAAAAGTCTTATTTTGGTGCCAGTCCTACCTAATTCTACAACAGAGAAAGACTGACAATGACCAGGAGCAAGAGAAGGTCTGGGAATACTGTCACATTAAACACAGAGAGAGAAGTGTTCCTCTTAGCTGGCTCCCTGTGAATGGATAGCTTCTCTAGCAGCTGCTCTCCTGGTAAAAACAGTGACTGCAGTAACATCCTATTAATAGCAATAAACTTTAGTCAAATCCCATATCTGTATGCTGATCAAGATGTAACTCATGACTTAAAATGCCAGAAACAACCTTGAGATTAAATAGAGGTACACAAAGAAGATGTGTGTTTTAACACCTTTCCTGCTCTTCTTTTCCCTTCCTGATTGTGGTGACACACAATCAAAAGAACAAGGATTAAAAGGGAATATAATTTAAATGCCATATTTTAAAAGGGCCAGATGGGAATAATACAGTTTTTCCTCATAGCAATGTGCATGAAAGATTATTTCCAAACATCTTGGTCAGAAGCCGTTGATTTTTTTTTTTTTTCAATCACATCATGAGCTTGTGGGAAAGGCCAAGAGGAGCTGAAGCAAAACTACATTTCTCAGCACAAACTAGGCACTGGTCTGCCATCTGCCTGGGAAGACTGAATGAGCACAGTGCACTCCTGCCAAGCTGCATCTTCAGCAACTTTTACTTCCTTTGCCTCCCAGCAGAAAGGAGATGATCAGCAGCTGAAGAAGGAGAGGTACTCATGCACTGAAGAAATTTTCTCCCTGACAATTGCTTAGAGACCATTCAGTATATATGCTGTCAAACTTGGCACTGGCAGCCCACAGACATGGATTTTAATCTTTTCTTTCTCATTGTGCTTTGTACATAGAGCAGCTCTTGTAAGAGCCATTGCCCTATTCTGTGTTGTGTTTTAAAGTGGCATCATGGAGGGAAGGGAACTGATGCACTATTACTCAAAAAAAAGATAGAGTTTAGCAATTACATAGGATCATTGTCAGGTGGATCACAGTGATCCCTTGTGGATCAGTTCAGAGTGATCTATTTGTGGGCTCAGAGAGCTAAGGCTAACTAAGGATAGCTCTACAGGTGTGACAAAAATACTGGCCTTCCCCTTCCTTGTCGGAGGACAGGAGTCCAAGCACGATACCCTTCTGTAAAACAATTCTCATGCTTATCAGCCATTTACCTGCTGCTGTCACTTTTGCTCTTGACAGATGGCAAACCAAGGCCAAGCACAGAAATGGGGTGTAAGATTCCTAGTGACAGGAGACACGGCCTCCATAACTCTACCTCTGCACCTTTCAGCATGATCTGCAGGAGTCTGCCTCATGCAACACCCAGCCAGTTCCTGTCTGATCACCAGGAGCCCACAATACAATCATGTGGTCTAAATCTGAGGACTAGGAAGAATTCATGTGCAGAATCATTATCCATATCCCAAAAGCATGAGAGTCAAAAAAAGAGGAAAGAGTGGAAGTGATGCAATTAATTTACATTTTTCTGAACTTTATATATATATATAAATAATTTTATGTGTATATATTTATGCTAATAGGATGGAAATTAAGCCTGTTTATGGTAGAACTGCTTTCATTTCCAGTGAGTCTTAATATTTTAGGAGTCAATTTTTCTCCTGAAGTATATTTATGACTATGTACAAATTAAGCAAACACTTTCATATAGACCCAAGCATAAATTAATTCATTTAAACAGTATTTTCCCAAACTGTATTTTGTCCCTGTGCATCCTTTGAAGACTTTTGAAAACCAAAAATATTGTTAAAGCTTATGAGGAAAAAATGTTAGGTGCTTAAAATACAGCTAGAACCAAATACTTTATGAAACTTTAAGAGAAGACTATGCATTCATACCTAGACATGGAGGCAAAAGCAAATGAAACACAAAATGAAGAGGCAAACGTTTAAGTGATGTGGTTCCAAATATAGACAGTTTTCAGAATTAATTACTTGATGCAGTTTTGCTTTTTACTATAAATTTTTTTCAGGTGCAACTTTTGAGGGTTAAGTTCACTTTTTTATTATTTATTAACAATGGTGTCAGAAATCAGCCTATTGCCCTCATTCACTCATCTTAGTCCTGGATCATGTTCTTAAGCATAACTTGAAATAGTCATATTATTGTGTTTTTCAGGAACTTCCTCTGAAAGTGAATATTATTCCTTTCACTTAACTAACACAACTAATCCTTTCTAATGACATTTAGTGAGCCACACAAGCATGCCCTACAGTGGATCAGACTCTCTGCTTAAAAACCATGATCCTTTCATGTCTTATTTTTTAACTGCAGAGGTAAATTGCACATTTTAAGACAAAGTATAAATATCTCAGAGCCAAGAGTTTAAAAAAATTAAAATGTTATTACAAGTTTCTAAATTTGAAACAGAGGCCTAAATGAGTGTCCTTTAAAATTATCCTTCTATTCATATTGCTATAAAGAAATCTTTAATTTATGATATCCAACTCATGGGTATGAATAGCAATAGTACCTACCTGTCACTTTATTGTAAGAATCACAGATAAAATTACTTTTACTTCTATCTATTTGCAATGCTGCAACTCCAAGGACAAGCCAGTTATGTTTGAGGACTCCCCACACTCTGCTAAATGTTCAATAAGCACCCAGCATAGCACATAAATGCTGCAGAGTTTATTATCCAAACTAAAAGTAAGAGGAGAGAGAGAGAGGGGCTGGTGGAGGAGAGCTGCTAAATGGGCAGCACTGCTCACTGTGAGATGGAGTAACAGCACATCAGCAACCTCACTTTGCCACTTTTGGGGGGGTTGTTTTCCTTGTGGTTTTTTTGAGATATCAAGGCAAAGCAGCTTTAATGAGGGTCTGAAGGAGAATAATGAGGTACTTTTGCAGATGTCTGCAGGGTGTTCCTCCTCACTCAAAGGGGCAACATGTACAAAGACACTTTGAAAAACAAGTGAGCAATGGAAGATGGCATCTTAGATATTTTGAAACAAAATGCTGACCTCATTTACACTGGCAAATCTGTGACTCTTGTGAAGTCAAAGAAGTCCCTGTAGCATAAAATTAGTCCTGTATTACAAACTGCCAGGACTGTCTTTCAGAAGCCGCAGTGACCACTGTAACAATATTCCAAAGATTCTTTCAGCTCGTTTTTGCATTTACTGTAAGGTCTCTGTACATTTTGCTGCCACTAAAGAGAGTCTTGAAAGTGCCTGCTTCTTAACTGTTTGACAGAAATGTGTAATAGATCCTAAGGTAGACAAGAATCTGATCACTTTGGTTTAAATATTTTTAAACATACATGTGTATATTGTCTATATGAACAAATATACACATAAATGTATACACACATACATACATATATATGTATGTATAACCACATGCACACATATGCATTCCTCTTCAGTCTGACATAGAGGGAGACAACTTTATAGTCTGATTAGAGAGGAAGTAGTTTTATATTGAGAAGATGACATTTCCCATTTTTAAAAGCAGCTGTCTCACCTACACATAAATCATTTAGTATATCTATGTAAAAGAGTATCCCCCAGAAAGAAGGCTTCTACAATTTTTGCTATCACTATGCATGTCATGAGAAAGTATAGCGAATTAAACATGTAGGAGTCATTTGACCTTAGATGCCTAAATTTTCAGGTTATGGTACCTAATGATGCCTAAATTTTCAGGTTATTCCTGAAACCATCTGGAAGCCCAGGGCTCACTAAATTGAGACTCAGGTCTCCATGTCCATCATCTGTTCCTTGTGAGCTACCTCAACTCAGGCTGGAGTCACACTGCCTGCACATGCCTATGGTGTTTGATATCACAGCCCTTCTGCAGGGTATCTCAGGATAGCTTACTTATCCAGAAGGGGTCATGTGACACTCCCTAAAACACAGAAATTATATATAAAACCAGACACAAATGTCAGGATTTGACCACAGGACATGTAAAAGCATCGTTCCCTCTGCTCTGACATACTGGGATGTTCCTTCATGGAAGTATCGTCAGGAGGGTTCCAGAGTTGGCCCAAGGGACACTTGTCAGGGGAGCTTTATGGACGGGCTCTGAACCAGGCTGTGGGCTAGCCATGGGGTGGCTCCTACCCTGTGGTGTTGATACAAGTACCAAGCCTTATTTTGCACCTCTCCTCACAGGGCTAATGTGTGATTAGGGCTGGCAGAAGTTCCCAGCACAGCAAGTCTGGTTTTGGGAAAGAAGGTTCTGCACAGAGGAAGCCCTGTCTCTCTCCCTCTTCCTTAAGCTCCCACCACTGCTGCAGTTCTGTTCCCCCTTCCCTCCCACTTCAGTCCATTGGAAGAGCACCAGCGAAACCAAACAGCACTGTCTTATTTGGGAAGAGTATAGGAACTAAAACCCCAACATAAATTCAAAAATCCAACATTAACTTAGTTCTGGCACCCAAACGTTGCAAAGGATAGTACGGGTAAAATGCAGATTTAATTCTGCAGAAGTCCAACTGATTCATAGTAAATTTGGGGAGGAAAATAACTGAGAATTAGGTTTTTGCATACAACATTGTTTTGCTAACAGAAAGAACATAGTTAAAAACAGTAGGAAACCAGAAGTTACTGTTCTTCTTTATATGTGATTAAAGTATAAGTTAACAACTGCCACTTTATAATTAACATATTACTTATCTGTATTTAATCAGAACAGTATATAGAAGATAAATTCTATATTTTTTTTCTTTAATATGTTACTGATTCTGTCTTATAAAACATACGTCATTTCACCACTTGTGAAACAGAAGTATGAACCAATGGCAGGGAAAAGGAATTATATCCCTAATATACAACTTGCAGACTAGCCCAACCACTTGCAGAAAAGTTTGTACCAGCTATTTTAATTGCTGGATTCTTCCTTAAGTTATCCACTTCTGCTTCATGAACCACCAGTGCCATTTCTGATTTAATAATTGCACGTAGAGAAAGAACCATTAAATAAATTGTGTGAAAACCCAGCTTGTGTTTTGCTTTTAAATTTTTGTTGACTTACAAAGGAAGTGGATGCAAATTATTTTAACTGTGCAGCTACCTTAGTCTGGAACAAAGATCCCATTGATGTCAGCTCAGTTTATATCCTACAGAGATCAGAATTGTTACACAGAGCATAGAGGGTTTATAGACCCTCACATTGCTTTTCAAATGAATGGCATGCATAAAATTGTGATCCCAACTAATCTATATGCAGAAAACCACTGGCTGATATATACAAACAGTTTACTGAAAACAAGTCTTGGTCTAATTTTTCATTTAGAAAAAAAGTTAAAATAGAAGAAAATAACATGGGCAGTCTTGACTTGAGTAAGCATACACAGAAAGTCAAAATTAGCCAGCTATATTCTAAATTACCAAAAATTAAGGTGTAACCTCACCTGCTTTGTGTTGTCTTTAAGCAGCCTTTACGACACCTATCTGTAACTTCTTTCTGGGGTTTATTATCCACCTTGGGCACAGTTTCTTTCTTGTGACAAATCAGCGTGTAATTTTTGTCATTATTGTTTGCCCAGAAGGTACCAACCGATGTCTCGTAGCGTATACAGAATTCCACCTTAATTCCATCTTTCTGGAAAGGAGGCACTAAAGAAATCTTAAAGCAAAACTGATCCGTTTCACCGCCGCAAGAATTAGGCATGAATTCTGCGGGGACGTCATAATAGCTGAGCCAGTTATTCAGTGTCATTCGAACATACACCTGTTTTTCAAAGGACACATTGAGGACTCGGACAATGCCACTCATGCAGGTAACTCCAGGCAGCAGCAGGACTGACTCCAACATTACTTTCTGCTCTCGAACTTTTTGCAAAAGTTCTTCTTGAGAAGCAGGTAAGGTAAACTGCTGGGAGAAAAAATATTCATCCTGAGGGAAAACTTCATCTTCTATATAATTTTCTTGTCCTGTATTTGGAAATTCCCAGATATTGAACTCTTTAACAGACACAAGATCAAACCCAAATGCATCAGCAAATGAAACTTTTCTTGAGATGTTGGTGGGAATATCTGCCTCCTCCTCTTCTGAAGCTGAAGAATTCCGTCTTCGGGGACGTGGGGAGAAACGAAGCTTAATGTCAATATTAACATCTTCTTCCTCTGAAGTGGAATCATTTCCAGTGGGGACTTGTAATAAGTTAGCCCTGTTAACCGGACTAGGTCCTTCAAAAGACTCCATTGGGCTCTCTGATATAAACTGAAAGAGAACCAGTAGCAGCTGCTATTTGAGATACTATGATTTAAAACAAGGATTAATGTTACACTTGACATTGCAAAAGGGAGTCAGGTCTATTAATAGATGCCGTGGTGTGCCAGCTATGTTGGCCTTTCTCCATCTGACAGTATTAGATGTTACAATTTCTGTGATACATTTCAAATATTGTATTCCCTATTTTTGTGTGTCTCTATGTGCTAAGAAGAAGAAAAGCATTTAAAAACTGTCTTCTTTGCATAGTTGAATTGCTCAGAGCTATTTCAAGATGATCAACTTACGTTGCACAAAAAATTCATCATATTGCACTAATGAGGAGCTATTCATCTCTGATTAGGATGTATGCTTCATCATGTAAATAGTTTCTATATTGATAAAATATTCCTATATATATTTTCAAGGCCATTTTTGCAATATTTCTAGATATAAAATGCAATGTCACATTCTGCCCTGACTTTATACCACACTGACTCAGTGAGCCAGATTCTAGGATTATGACAGCTTCTGCTAGCTAAGGACTGGCTATCACCATTTCAGTGAACCTGGAACACAATAAAGCATTGAAGTGAGTACACTGAAAATAAACTTGTACCATTGGAAATATGGCTGAGCTCACCATTAATTCGATTATGAAATCATATTGTGCTAAATAGCATTTAGCATCACCCAGCCAAATTGAGAGGAAAAGCAACTGAAAGAATTAACTTCAGCAGCCAACTCTGAAACACATACCTGTTTCACACAGCTACAAACAGGAGGAAAAAGGACACTAAACTTCTTAAAGGGTGTTCAAACTTTGTGCAGGACATCTTCACCATGATATGAAATGAAAGAGCGGCTTCTTAATCATCTTATTCAGATAGCATTTGACTTTCACTTTTATGGCACTCAATGCATGGAAAGATTCAATCTTTACAGATCAAAGATCTTGAACTCAAAATGTCACTTTTTCCATCACATCATTTAATGTTTCCTATTTCCCTCATCTATATCAAAGGGTAACCCTACACTGTGATCTAACAGTACAGTACAAGTTAAGATATATAGCAAGACTATCTTGAAATTAACCGTGCCGGAGACTGACAGCATTAGTAGCATCATCACAGATTTCAGTACAGGTTAGAAACATAATTCTTCATTCAGGACTCTTTGAATCCTTCCCTCTGTTGTTATAGTTTCATTGGTAACTTTAAAGCTCATCTGGGTATGTCTGTTTCTAGACAATAAGGTAAACGGAATCTTTCCACAAATCATCTTTTCTGATGAGGCATCCCCCACTGCACCACGAGCATCAAAACTCTTCAATAGCCATCCCACCTGCTATTGCAAAAACATTCCTAATTCCCAAATCATACTTTGAGACAATGGAAAATCAGAAGATATTTTAAAGATAGCTTTTTACCATAAACTACATAACTCCTACACTCCAGGGATGTTACTGACTTTGAGCTAGTGCTTTACAATGCTGTATTTTTTAGCAAGGGTCAGCTGCAAAACCATTCAAGACCAGTTGTTTAAATACAGACAGTAGTGCTATCCAGTCATGTTTATGACTGTCTAAGGAAGGAGTGAGATCTCCAGAACTTCCCCACAGAAGAGTCCAAAGTCTTTCTTAGTGGGATTCCAGAAGCACCACGGTGAAGACCAAAGTCTTTCTCAGTGGGATTCTCCCTGCTCCTGCTTAGGGCTCTGCACAGAGCTTGAGCTGGTTTGCTACACGCACATTTTGACTTTGTACTGTGTGAACTAGGCACAGTTTGGAAAATGAAACTTCTTACTCTAATGAGAAGTCAATTTCTCCTCTCAACATAATCTGAAAAAACATTACTGTAGTAATTATGCAGACAAGGGGAATTTATTTATGACACTCTTAGCTTATTGGTTACACCTGTTCCTGTGAGAAACTCTTTCCTCTTTTGAATCTGGTATCTTTCTTACAAAAAGCTACAGACAAATTACAGACAAATGTAAATGGGAAGGTAAATTTCCAGATTAACCATGGTGGGACATGGAGGCTAGAGGTGCAGGCAAGAGGAAGGCTGCCAACCTGCTTGGGTGTATCTTGGACCAAGGCAAGCATTGAGAATAGATTCATGTCCAGCAAAATGGAAGGAGATAAACAGAAAAAGAAAACTCGTGGAAGCTCATTTTGCCTCTGGACTGCATGAAAAAACTGGTTAAAGAGAGTTTTAATTTATTGATTAGTGTTGTTGCAATTTTTCTTTTCTTAATGCTTGCTGAAATCAGTGATTTGTCTTGGCCCAGTCCAACACTAATTCAGCTAGGGAAAGCCTTTCCATAGGCTTCAGCAGCTATTAGACTAGATATTATGCCCAAGCTAACAAACAAATCACAGCATTCCATCATGCTGTGACAAGGACTGCTTAGGAAGCAAGGATAGGTTGCAGAATGTTCTGAAAACAAAGACATATTCAAAGACCTATTTTTGTTTAAATCAATTACTGTCAGTGACATTAATTAATAAATATTATTCTGTACCTCTCTATCCATCTTGCCATTCACTCAGTTCAAATCCTTTACTTCAGTCCTGGGTGTAAATAAACATTGGAGATGGGAAAAAAGGTCAGAAAAGGTGTATTTATTAGTTTTGTCTAAGTGCTATCACTGATAGACAAGGTCTTCAGTCTCATGCAGTTCTCTAGTTAGAGAAAGAGCATGTAAGGGCAGTTAATTTAGAAAACAGAAAATGTTATATAAGAAATAATATGAAATAGGGAAAAGATTCTGCCTTTGTACAAGAAAGATATACCAATGGTTATAAGGAGGGAGAAGAACAAGCACAACTGGGAACAGAGGGAGACCACACTCCTGTTGACAACAGTGTCCTATCTACAAGCTTCGTTTTCTTCAGTGCAGAGGGGAAGAGGTTTATGTCTGTTCTCCATTTAGTTTAGTTCTTGTCTGAAAAGTTTGCACTGAGTTAAACTTTTCATAGAAATCCACATATTTTTATCAACAATGTATTGTGACAGTTACACCAAATCAAGCACACATATACATATCATTAATGATTGCATTAACACTGTGAAAATAATATAAGAAATAATATCATTTGCTCTCTGCATCTTTTAAAATGGTGTCCTAAAATAGCTAAATCAGACAACAGAGTAGCTATTTCCTTTCAAAGTATAACAGTAGCAGGACATTTTAGAACATTTTAATGGGACAACTTCTTTAATGACTTCTTTACTGAAGCCTCATTCCTTTCAACACATCAAAACCAAATGTTGAATCAAGACAAATAGTTTCCAGGTGTCCTAAAACACTGTTTAAATAACAGTGGAAACAACAGATAGAATTAAAAATGTGTAGAAGAAAATAAGACAGCTCTATATGGGTTAGCCTCTCTATTGAACAGCATAGTAAACTTTAGAGAGAAAAACATTACAGAATTAGCAGGCTTTGGACCAGACTAAACACACAACAGAGCAACAAAAACTACAGTCAAATGTTTTTGTCATATCTATTATTAACACTGACGAGTTAATCTTTCTTTGCCTTAACTGGAAGAAAAGAGGCTATGCCTTTGCATCAAGTGGAAAACAATTATGTCTTAAGCAGGGACTAAAGATGAGCAGTATAAATCTGGTTCCACTTGGCTTCCTAGCAGTGTATTCCCCAGTGCCCTAGAAAACTGTACTTCTTTAGCAAATAGTATGAGATGTATTACTTTCTGCACTGCTATTAAATAAATCTATTAGGATAAGGCATAAATACATTTTCTCCTTGCAGAGAATGCTGTTCTAGCTGACGGTTGAATGGTCAAAAGTGCTGAACCAGAGGTAAAAGAAATATTTTAAAGGTTATATACTTTAGAAAGAAACACTCATGACATATTTTGAGAGGTATTTTGAAACAGCAATTAATGCTGAAAGTATGTAGAGCTAAGGAAGAAAAGACAGTACTACACTTAAGCAATATTTTCTTTCTAAATTCCATATGACTGTAGTTAAATTTAGTGATAAAGACTGAGTGAGGACAAAGGCTGCCCTCAATTGTTTTCTGCTCTTTGTTGCAGATTGTATGCACTGTCAGACTTTTAAACAAAATTTTGTCCTATGACTGCAACTGGTCTGCTCTGTGGCCCAAAGTAGAAACCAGACCACTCCCTAAAACACGTGCTTGTTTTCACAGCACCAAGCAGAAAAATTGCAGGCTTTGTAAATATATGTATAGAAAAAAGAAACATTAGAATTATTGTAAGGGGATAGCCTGGATTCATACAATCAAAGCTAAGACATAGATAAACGCTCTTTAACCTAAATTAAGGGCAGAGGAAAAAAACAATCCTTGTACAGTGAAAATTGAGAACAGATTACATTACTGGAACAGAATTCCCAAATGCTCTTTTATCCTCATTCATCTTTTCAAGAATACATAATTTATTCACAAATTTACAGGATAAACTATTTAACTAGTCTGGCTGATAAAGCCAACCCCTTCTTTTATGGTGCTTTTTGGGAAATCTGATTTCTAGCCATGCAGTGTTTTAGCAGCTTTGGAAAGAATATGGCAACAAAAATGATGCTTTAATAAGGTGTGTGCAGATATTTGAAGAGGAATCTGCTTCCCTGGGTTGGAAAAAGTCTGCACAGTAAGAATACACAGTATGCTTTCCCTGTCTCTCATTCTTTTCAGATAAAACTGGACATTGAGCCAGTGAAGGTTGTTCCTCTAATGTAAGGGCTTTGCAGATATTTCAGACACTGACAAGAGGGTTCCCACAAAGAATAAGGACATTCATCTTACTTTTTTAGATGGAATCTTGTTTTGGGCAAAGAGAGGAATTTTCATCCTTAATGATAAGACTCAGAGAAAAATAAAAGCTAACTCCAGAAATAATGTGCAGAAAGAAGGAACAAGCAAGACACCCAGTAGTATGGGATTAATATTTTCCTTGGTGGCATATCTGAAAAACAAGAATTGAGATCTTGGAGATCAGGACTTGCAGTCCTTCCAAATGTAGGTTCTTTTGCTCACCCTTTTGTCTTTCATTCCCGTAGGATCTTCCTTTACTTACTGAAAGAGCTGTTCATGTGTTCAGATATGGAGGCCTTTCAATACAATTTTTCTTCTCATATAAGATTTGAGTAATAGTATCATGTATTTGGCTTTTGAGTATTTACTGCATTTAAATTTCTAATTCTTCAGACTGGCTCCTTTTTATAACTTCAGTTTCCTCAGTTTCTGAAAGCCTCTCCTTAAAATCAAAAACTATAATAAGATTGTTTTCCTTATTCTTAACTTAATTTGGATATTTGTAGGCACTCAAAATCTGGGTTCTGTGCCTTGTCCTTCTTTAAAATCCTTCAGTTTACAAAGTCACTACTAAAGAAGCATGTGGTTGCTTCTGTGTTTCTTTGTTGGAGCTATGAGGAAGGAACACACAGTCCTTGTCATAGTGAGCAGCATTTGTTCTCCAGTCTACAACTGCAGTGTTTCATAAAAACACAAATTTCAGTAGAAATAACCTAATATAGAAAATCTGGTATTCTGAATTAAAATCAAATTTTTTATATTATTATACAATATAGGTATAAACCTTCTTTAAGTTGAAACAACAGAAGTGGCATGATTTTAATAAATAGTCTGTGTTCCAGATCACACATTTCAGAGATAATCTCAATAATTTCTGCTGTGGCTTGGTAACCATTCAGCTGCAAATAAGAGAGGAGGAGAAAAAACTGGGTAAATTAGTCATCAGAAGGTTATGAAAAACTACCAGTAACAGCAAGATGATGGCAACTTTAGGATGTTCTAGGCGGATGATTTCTAGTAGGGATAGAGCAGGTCAGAGGAATGCCTTCAAAAGAAATGATTGCTGAGACTGAAGACCAAAAAAACCTTTAAATAGCTCATCATGTCATCACAGGATTTTCGATCAGCCAAGCCTGTTAAAATACCAGGTAGATCCCACTCACAATGATTACTGGAAAGTGTTCTATTAAATCTTGCAAACAATTCTATTCTGGAACAGAAATATTAGATAACCCATGTGACCTGTAACGTTGCATTATCAGTCTTGTTTTCTTATCTAAAAACATCAGGCTACCAACTGAAACATTGGTTGGCAATCTGAAACCCTGAGACAAGGCTTACAAGGGCCCAATCAAGATGATCAGTCAGTGTATGAACTTCAAGATCGGGAGGAAAGAGATCATTTTAATAGGTACCCTAATGTCCCTCTCTCTTTGACAAAACCAGCACATGAAAGGAGCAACAGAGGGTTGGTCATTTTCAAAACCCAAAAGAGCCTGAACAACAGCATCAACTTTAGCCATGTAAAGTTAAATCTTTGATGCTGTTGCTGATACCTCAAAACACAGACCTCATTTGTTAATACATATTTTGAACATCAAAAGTGACTCAAAAGAAGATACATCCTCTCCCAAAGCTTCCACCATGTTGTTTCATCTTCTTCCAAATGTATTTCAACATATTTAATAGCCTTCCTAGACTACTCTCGTGAGATCATAGAATCACTGAATCATTGAATCATGGAAAGGTTTGGGGTTCCAACTGTCATGGGTAGGGACACCTTCCACTAGACCAGGGTGGCCAGAAACCCATCCAATTTGGCCTTGAACACTTAAGGGGAAGGAGTATCCACAGCTTCTCAGGGCAACCTTTTCCAAGATGAGATGGCTGTCTTTTCCTCAACAGTGCCAGACCTCAGAAGGCTGAGGGCCATGTCAAAGTTCAAGTGATAGTTTGTGCTTTGGGGATGACAGAGCACAGAGCTCTCTGACTCTGAGTGGTAATTGCTCCCTCAAGCAGTTTCTTGGGTTGGCAGAACTGGTCACTTGCATACTCAGCATGAAAGCTAGTTGCTATCAGAGAGTTAATAAAAGAAAAGAAGGGGAGCAATTTGTGTTCAGGTGGGTTTTTTTGCTTTAATTCAGTATCACCAAGAATAGCTACACTACAGCTATAAAATTTGATAGGTAGTTTCCTTTCACACGGTACTTTCTATTAGCAGGTAAAACAAATGTTTATTGTACCAAATATAACATGTTTGACTAAGTGTAGAACACAGGAACCAACATGTTGGTTTCAGTTTGTTCTGCATATCACTGGAGAGTCTGATCCTTTCGCAACTCTATCTAGGCATCATAAATTTCTCATTAATCATTATGTTTCAATGGGGAACACTGAAGGGTGTTTTCTCAGATTATAATGAAGTGAGAGGCTAACGTCATGCTCTGTTTATCTTCATACTTAACATAGTATAATTATTTTGAATTTTTTTTTCATTCAGCTAGGACTTGCACCTTGACTTTTGTAAACATAGGCAGTTCAGTTTTCGTTGTTAAGGATGTTGACTTAACAGAGTATAAAATAGAAATCTGGGTACGTGAGAGCAGCACATTTGAAGTCCAACTTTCATTTCTCCTGCTGGTTATATTCAGTGGACCAATTATTCATCTGGCTACTTGCAGTAAAGTATCAGAAGGTTTAAAATAAATGCTGGGTTTCAGGCTGCTACAATGAGTGAAGACTCTCCTGAAAACAATGAAGGAAGTCTAGACATCTGTACAGGAGCAGAAGAAGAAGGAAAACTGGCTCAGGGACTTCCACCCCGAATTCCCAGCTCTCACATACATGCCAAGAAGGGTCTTCCTGTGACTGTGGATGAAGGAAGATTTCTGGATAAACCACCTCTGTCATACATAGCCTTGATTGCAAAGGCAATACTTTCTTCCCCCACAAATAAACTGAATTTAGCTGCTATCTACAAATATATTGAAGATAATTTTCCTTTCTACAGGAACAAAGGTCGAGGTTGGAGGAACAGTGTAAGGCACAACCTTTCACTAAATGATTGTTTCATCAAGGTGGGAAGATGTGAGGATGGCAAAGGAAACTACTGGAGTATTCACCCATCAAACTTCAACGACTTTGTTCACGGGGACTTCAGGCAACATCGAAGGTCACGAAAGCGAGGGCACCAGAAGGAGGTAAAGCACTGCCTTGCTGTGAATTATTTCACACCATGGGGACACTATCCTTCCTGCCCAGCACCAAACTGGCTTTACCAAACACATTATTTTCTGGATCCACTGTGGAAACTTCTGTATGCTGACAGACTGCAGTTTGTGCATGAATACCAAAAGTGGAATGCAAACAGTGCTTTTATCACGGGGAAGTTTTCACCTCAATTACAGACTGATAAACCCCACAGCACTTCTGGGGACTGGTTTTATGGATCTCCTGCCACTTCAGTTATGCAGCAGAATATTTTCCTAAATATTCAATCGGGTTTTCCTAACTCCCTCGTATTCTTTTCTCAAAAACAGCACCAAAGTGAAGCATTCAGATACATCTGTAAGTACTAGAAAATATTTGAAGTGCTTGAATAACTTCACAGGGATCTTGAGACTCTATCAAGATATAATATATATGTTGCACAATTTTTAACCTTTGTATATGTTTAAAGACAGAAAAAGAGCTTGCTTACTTATATTAGCCAGTGGTTATCCATGATTATTACCTAAGTGTATTAGCTTTGAAACCATAACAATGAATTTTTAATAATTCTGCTGGTCAATGGCCATGCATAGATTACTTCAGTATAAAAGCAAATCCATTCACACTGACTGCCCAATTAAATGATTTTTATATTGTTCTGTATTAATCATATTACTGTATACTACTGCTCTATTGGATTCAAATTAATACACATGTATGTATATTTATAACAATATGTTCAAATATGTACAACCATATATTTACTTTTATATTATAATGAATAGGAAGGATTAATACATTTTTCCTTTGTCATTTGAGAATGTCTTTGAAATTATACTTGTCACCTCCCATACTGCTGGCAATACTGAATTATTCTTCTACTCATTTAATATTATACATAGATTAGTACTGACTTGATACTATTAATTCTGATGCACTGTATAGATAAAAAAAATCTCTGTACGTTTATATATCTCTAACCATTGTGTACTTGTTCTTGTTTGAATAATTGTTGAGATTAATAAATATTTCAAGTGAAATAGGATTGCAATATTATCTAAAGTATGTTTTTAAGTTCAAATCTGCTTTTTAAATGCATGGCCAGATATTAATTAACCTACCTAAATGATTACTTAAAGGCAACATGGCTAATTATGAGTTTACCCACTAGCTGGATGTAATGCATTTAGGAAATCCTCATTTTTGGGATATTTTCACCTATTGCTTAGGCTTATATCTATATTTTTAGTTTACATAGTCATACTTATGTACATAGCTATAGAATATATGATGTTCTAAAGTGCTCACTTAAATACATTTTTAAAACATATGTATCTACCCAGCAACCTCATGGTAGCAGATACATTTGAGGTTTTACACCAAGTGTAACAAGCATTATCATGAAAAAGCACAGCTATGCTGAATTATGAAACCAGAAGAACTTCCTTTGAAACACTTGCTCACGGAAAATGCAGATGAAGGCACTGCAGTGCCTCAGTCATGAAATGCCCTTGTGTGTGGAAAAACCTGAGAACTGGACAAAGGTGGGAAAGGTGGGATGAAGGCGGGATGGGAAGACTGGCTGGAGGAAACAGAGATAACTGGAGTTGGGACAAGGAGCTCAGACATGTTGATCAAGGAGCTATGAGAAGCCTAATGAACACAAATAGTGAATGCCAGGCAATTATAACCAGATGAGAATGAAAGCTAGGGATAAGAGAGCAGGTTTGATGAGTAGTAGCTGGGAAAAGTGCCTGCTATAGTTTATGTATTGGATAAATTGAATATTTATACTTCTTTAGCTGTCAGCAAATTACTTTAAAATTACACAAGAGAACAAGTTACTCCTGTTTGTTCTCACTGGGTTTACTTGGGAAAAGGTTGTGAAGCACACCTGAGGGTACTCCCAGAATGACAATGTCACTTAACTTCATTTTCCCTGCTAAGTAAGAATTGGAGAAGGGTATTAAAGTGGATAACATGACACTCTGCTTGAGCTACTGTGACTTATCACTTACCAGTTTATCATTTGTGCCTGAAGGAACCATTTTAGTTTGCTCAGGAAAAAGAATTGTATTTTACCAGATTAGTGACGATGGTGGAAATGTGGCATGTACCAGTTCCTAGACACGCTTCCAGATCTTAGTTCCAGTTTCATGTGGGAATGCAATAATAGTAACTCGTATGAAGGAGACGAGCATTCTTCTGCTCAGATGCTCAGATTTTATTTGAAGACCACTTTGAAATAGTTTTCATACCACTAGTGATACACATACCATAGAATGAGAACACCCATCTTAGATATTTCTACTATAATTATATAGCTGCCCATACACTTTCTTACATTTTTTGTTTTATTCAATGTGTTTTAACTTTTTGTTTGTTTGTACAGCAACTGCATGCCACATTGGAGGAGGATTCTTTTCAAGTAATAAACAACTATTTAGTTTGTCCTCATCATCCAGTAGCAATCCATTGCTTTCTAACTGTGCATAGTTCAAACACTGCTCTGAAGACAAAATTATCCAATCACTATTATATTATTATCCTTTGAAGCCATAATATAATTTACTTTCAATTTGAGAACATCTTGAAGCACAGACCTAAAAGTGTGAGGTCAACTGTACACATTTGTTTTGGACATCAGGTTTGTGACATCACTGTGTAGCACTTTTTGTTCTCAAAGCCCAGCAGCTGAGCTCCCATTGCCCTTTCAGCTCTGAGTGTTCAGAATCTTCCCAAGACACAAAGCAACATGGAAACAAGTGACCGCCTTGATAAGTTTGATTTCAATAACTTCTCCTGCAGTAGATGAAAGAGGCAAATCCATATCTCCAAGGCAAGCTGCAACTGCCATAATGCAGAAAACACTTTTTCTCCCTGTAAACCCCAATAGAATTTGAACTTATTTAAGAAACAATACCCATAATTTCCTCATGGCATGATTTTAATGAATATAGAAAAAAGGTCCACCTTGGATATGAAATATGGCAAAACACCAGATTTTTTCATACAACTGCAGGCAATATTTTAATGCTTTCAACTGAGGTAAGGGCCAAGTTATGAGTACACTATTTAGACAAGATGCCATTTCCCCCCTGCCCTAGTGTCTGAAAGCTTGACACTCCAATCTTAATAATGGTTTTTTCCTTTTAGCTGAAGTAGTAGGGTTAGTATGTCATTTTGTGATGAAAATGTCAAAGTACTAATTTGAAAACAACTTGAAGTAAAAATTTCAAAGAAATAAGAAAAAATCAAGTTGTATATTTTTACCTGAATTCTACACCCCCAAATACACTTAGCATAGAAAAATAAATAATTTTCTGGTCTTGAAATATAATCTTCCAATTAGAGAAGACATTAGATTTCTGATACAGGAAATTTAATGAGAAAACAAAAATGTTCTTGAAAATTAAACAGATTAATTACCTTGTACAGGAATTTACGAGGCAGTGCTTAAGGTGTAAGAGACTACCATAGAAGCAAAACCAACAGTTACAGATGCTGAATTAGAGAAAAACCAACAAGACCAAAACATCTAAAAACTGCATGTTGACGACTTCAGCGTTTATCAACTGGGTTGATAAATATGTCAGGAAGTCAGAATTTTAGCATTTTGACTATAGTCCTCTGTTATACCCATACATAAGACAGAGGTCATCTTTTTACAGCAGATCTACTTTAGGAGTCCACAGATGCAAAGCCAGTGTATGGCATAAATATCTGGGATGGAGATCACATATGCTCTCACAAATAAAAACTGTCAATTGCTTTCATCATCTTTTTGCACGAAATAAAATTTTGAACATTTGTTAACATTTTAAATAAACTATGCCTTAATGAGGAGCAGTAGGAGAACTGGACCTGAACATGAGAACCAGAACCTTTTATTCAGCTAACAATACACAGGTAACAATTTTAAGGCAGATAATAACAAATATTTGTTGACCTGGTGAAGGTCAACTGCAAAGTTAATTTATTCTAAAACGGAAGTTTTTAGGTAGCTCTGTCTGCTAAGCACAGAAAGTTGGTACACGGTTTTATTTCTGATACATTTGCTGCCCAGCAAAACTTCTGACTCTGAGACTTGTCCTCATATTGAAAATAGCCACTGTCCAGGGGCACAAATGAAAGCTTTGTAGAAAGGGAAGCCTACAAGCCCTCTAACCACTCACTTACGCACACTGACTTATGCTCATCCAACAATTACCCATTTCTTGTACCCCCTGAACAGGTTATAGAAGATGACCTTTGGAGGCAGCAGAACGGAAATGCCTCATCCAGTGTGCTGAGGCTCATGTACATGGATGCATAAAGAATTTGTCAGGTTTGGCCTGTAGTGACACCGTGAGGGAAAAAAAGAAAAAAAGGGAAACACTCAAAGCTTCTTTGAGAGTTGAGATGAATCAGAATTTCATAATCAGATATGAGATTATGAAAATCAAAATGTCCCAATCACGCAAAAACAATTTGGGATCAATAAAGGACACAGATATGGTTGATTGATTTAAGTGTGACCTCCCGTGGCTAATTATTTTAATTTTTTTGAAGTGTAATTTTAGTTAGGATCTTCCTAGGTCGGTATAATCTGATGTGCCTATGTTAAAAATATGGAAAAAGAAAAAAGTAAAAAATGTTCCTGATCTACATTGCATACAAAATAGCAATCACTTACAAATTTAATTATTTCTGTGTAAGGGGTAGTCTCATGTCAAATGGATCATGCAGACATGAGTCAAATGACACAATTTTTGTACCACAGACCAGGTTTTGAACCTTTTTTCCAATACTCCTAACCAGGTGCATCCCAGCATGTGAGAAATGTCCAGGTTGAAGGCCACAGAACCCACAGAAGCCATCACCTTGCCACTGTGATATGTTGGCACAGATGATGTTACTGAAAAAAGTTGGAGGTGAGACTCTCCTGAGACCTTCAAAACTCTTTAAGTCTGTTGTTGGGAGTTAGGTTTGTTCCTTTTTTACTTAGAAACTTTTCTCCATAAGTTCCTAGGAGACTAACCATTGGGTGCTTATGGGTACTTGATCAAAACAAAGCAATGGCTAAAAGTCGGGAGGGGGAGATAACTCGAGTTTTGGGGCAGGTAAAGGACAGAGCTGGGGCAGCTTCTCCTCTCTTGCTCTGGACATCGCAGAGAGGGCGGCCAGGATGCTGCTCGCTGCGGGAGGAGTTCGCTGTGACCACCGGGTTCGGTCCTGGGAAATCTCCCACCGTCTGCTCGTGTGTCCCGGAACTCTGAGCTCCTCCTCCTGCCCTGCTTGGGCTGGGCCAGCCCTGTCCCACCACCGCCGTTTCCTTCGGCACTGCTTGGAGGCTTTTTGCTGCTCTCTGGTCCCGCACCCCCTGCCCTGCCGGGACATCCCCGCCGCTCCAGCCACCACCGGCGGAGCTTCTGATCCCACCCACCAGCCCGGGATTTTCCACCGTTCCAGCCTGGTGCTCTCGGAGTCCCAAGAGATCAGACTGCCCCGGGCTTTGTGAAAGCTGTTCTGTTTATTATTAATGCTGTAGTTGTTGTTGTTCGTTTGTCTTGTTATATATACCAGTGAAGAACTGTTACTCCTATCCCCATACCTCTGCCTGACAACCTCTTTAATTTACTAAATGATAATAATTTGGAGGGAGGGAGGGGATTTGAATTCTCCATTTCCTAGGAAGGCCTTGCCCCTCCTTAGCAGATACCTGCCTTTCAAACCAAGACAGTCAGTATTTACACTATGTTTAATAGGACATTAGATATGATGTCCCTGAATGGCTCCTCTGTGTCTTATCTGTTCCCAGTACAACTGAGGATCTGGCCATTGTCATTAGTTATGTCAGCCTTTCATTCTCCTCGTGCTCTTGCAGCATTTACTCTGTCTTTCTGTTTCTGTGTTCCTTTGTTGTCTTTCAGTTCCAATCTGAATTTCCCACTTCAAGTTTTCCTGTGGCTCTACTGTGTTACCTTCTTATGTATGGCTCAGCTAAGACTGCCAGAGATACTGTATCCCAGTATTCCCAGTTCATCACAGACAAAATGATGCTTATGACAACATATGGAAATAAGACTTTAACTCCTGAAAGAACAATATAGAAAGAAGCTATACGACTGATCATGATTCTATCAACAGCCATGAAAAAGAACTAATTTCATTGGAAGCAACAGACCATAAATTAAGTAAAACTGAGGCTTGCAGACTTTATTTCTATCATTAAGACCATACTGCACTAATATTCCCATGTGCCTGACAGATTTCTTGGCTCAATCTATAGTAAACTTGATTCAATAATAGTTTCTGAAAAAGGTCACAGGAGTGTTTTTACAGAAAACATATGTCAACTGAATTTGGTAATTCAGGAGAGTTTACAGTGTTAGCTAAGCAATGTTGCACATGAACTGAACTAAGTATTTTTTCAGTACAAGACACATTTTAAGCAGCTCAACAGTAGGCTGTTGAGATTGTTTATCTAATACAGAAACATTTTCAGACATTTCAAGTATGCGTGTGTATGTGTTTGGGTGTGCACACAAGAACTTGTGCATATTTATGAGTGCTCAAAATCTCATCTTTAAATTGTATAACTTTGCAACAACTTGAAAAATCCATATAGGAAGTACAGCAGGTTAAAAAGGCACATCAATGATGCTCCAGTATTAATAGCTTGTATGTTGGCTGCCTTCACTGCTCCTCATATTCATGACAGAAGAGCTAGATATGTACAGATAATTATCCCATCATCTTAGTTGTACTAACTCAAAGATGAGATTAAAAACAGTAATTCTGTTTAATCCACGTAGCCTGTGACACAATCAAAGAAAAAAGGTAATGAGAATACAACTCATGAAGCAGAAGTAGAAATAATGTCATAAAGGATACTCCATCAGCTAAAACCTCTAGATGCACATACATCTGATTGCTGCAGACGAAGAAATCACTGTTTAAAACATCAAGCACCAGGTTCACAGACAATTCTGAAATGCAAAGCAACAAATTAAAGAGCACACAGTAAGAGTCAGAATCAATCAGGACAAAATTTATGTCATGCTTGAAAGCCTTACTAGAATTCATACAGCAATGCTTCAGTTAGTAGATCTTTTGTTAATTGAGATACAACAATACATACCAAAATTTAGTGAGAAATGGCAGATGTGCTACTAGCTGATAATTACTTTGCAAATCTGAATCAAATAATAGCTTTCTAACAATTAGAGTAATCATAGTAATTTTAAGGGTGGAGAGAACAAGGATGATATCAAGTTTGCGATATAAAAAACGGGAATTAATACTTGAATAATCTCCATCATTAATCAAGAAATAAATCCATCTTGCAAGTGGATTTCTTGAGAGCAGTTAATAACTGCCATCACACTTTCCTGAGCCTGCAATCCAAATATAGACAGAAAGAATGACTGATATTAGTTGTCTGAAAGTGACAATTCCCTTCTGAATATCACCAGAGCACGTGACCTGTATAATATGAAGTTTTGAAGTTAAATGATCTTATAAGGAAATAATTCAGCAGCCAGCTTCATGACTACTATGCATCACAAGCACAGTAGTCAATAGAGACATTAAGACTTTGGTAAACCTGTTGTACTTTAAGGTAAAATGAAAAAAATAGTGCTATTTTTTGGTGTGTATAAATTTAAACGAAAAATGAAAAATTGTTTTCCACCAATTTCAAAACATTTAACTGTATTCCTATTATATCCAAATGATTAAAACCTCAGTGTAAGGAGGATGCACCACCCAACAGGCCATGGGATATTTCCCAGGCATGTTGATCTTCCTGCAGAAGCTGTTCCCTCTGCAAAGCTTTGGAACTCACAGTCAGAAAAAGCTAAACTGGATGTTGTATGTTTCTACAGCCCAGTAGCACAGGGCAGCTTCCTGCAAGGAAGCATGTCTGAAAATGGAGTCCCTGCTGCAGCACATCCTTCTCTATTCATTCCAAATACATGGTTTGTAAGGGGCCAGATTAAAGATCTTCCTCTGCCTCTCAAATGGGTTTCATAAACAGACTCACAAAGACAGAGTCTCACTCCTCCTTTCTCCAATTTTCTTTCTTCTTTGTTTCAGAATACAATCAAAAAGGACAGCATTCAGGACTGGCTTCTGAATGTTTGAGTGTTAGTAGCACTGTAGCTTAAGAAAAGAATCTAAACAACAGAAAATTTTAAAAAAAGGCAACAAAAAACCCACTTTGGTCATAACTCTGAGAATACAAACTGGAATTTCATTTGTCAAATTCATATTTTGGTTTATTTTTTCCCTAATAGTGTGATTTTTAACTTATGGAAGTCAGCTATACCTTTCATGCCAATGTAAATTACTGGGAAAGGCAGCAGAAAACAGGTGCAATGTGTAACAGTCAATAAATACTTTGTTTTACAGACTCCAAATATGCTCAAATGCTTTTTTAAAATCCACCATCAGTATGCAATCTGGCAAACTCCACAGAGACCAATGACAGTTTGTACATTTAGGGTATCAAACATTTCAAATAATCAGTATGGGGAATGAATGTGAAAGCATAGTCCTATGTTTCAGTGAGCAGAAGACATCTATTCATATAGAATGAGAATAGATGAATTAAACTCTGCTGGAAAAAAACCAAGGTGCTCACTAAACCTTTGGAATTAATAAAGTAATCTATTAGCAAAGAAAAGCAAAGGCAAGTTTCCAGGATCCAGCATGCCAGTGAATTGTTTCCTGGAATGGCAGTTTGTTGTATGCACGTGAAAAGCAACTGGAATGGCTAATTTTTCTAACTGCACTTCAACAGAATACTGTCACTTGAAAGACCAAGGAAGAAATATAGCCTAACATGGCCAGTGGATGTTGCTGTGAATTTATGCTTTGATTTAATTAGTACCCTACCAGAGACAAATACTGAAAGAAGAAACAAAATTTTATTTCTACTGGAAAGCAGAATTTTTTAAAAGTAACTTTCTTCCAGAAAACTATTACAGCAACTACTCTGAAAACAGAACTACCCTTTTGTCTGCAGAATGGTAAACTTCTCTGTTTACCTTATCTTACCAAAATACCTAAGACTTTTCCAAATTAATGATTGACTCTTCCAGGCAAAGCTCCTATGTACACCTATTGCAAAATAATGGTACCCGGGATTAATGAAGAATGCAAGCCAGTAAGGACAAAAACTATGGCCTTCTGTACCTATATGAGTGAACACAACAGCCTCAAATATACTTCTATTAATTTTTATGTTCTGTGACTTGCAAGAGAGACAGACTAAATGCAGGGTTTTCTCTACCTGCTATGTCGAACTGCCTATTTTCTTAACTAAGTGGCAGAAATTTATCCAACACATTCACATACCTGGCTTTTTGACGAATATGCCATTTGACAAGTGAAACAAACCATCTCCATGTTCCTAGAAGTACCAATACCATATTTTTGAATAAGGGAAGAATTCAAAATGTGTTAGCCCTGGTTCAGTGTAGATCATCTAACAGTTGTTTATTATCCCAGCCTCTTAGAGGTATTTCAGATCAGGTCAGAATCTTTTAATAGCATCAAACGACACTGATGGATTGGAGGAGTCAAAAGGACACATGTTGTGAGGGAAAGACAACTAAGAACAGCGTGTGTACTGAAGGCTGATAACAAAAGAAATGCTCCCAAGTTTGTAGAATGGGAGCCAGTGAGGGTCAGCGTTAATGTGACTTTCCAGGGATGCTGAAGTGGAGATGGAGAAGACAACAGCAGCATGTGGGTACGTGTTCCTCACTAAAGTTTTCCTCTATTTTATCTCATCATCTGACTTAGACTCTTTCCGGCCTTTTGTGGCATTTTCCTTTGCCATGGCAGGACTCCAGTCCTGCATCCTTTCTCTGGCAGCTACCTGCCCAGAAAGAGGCCCTGAGAAGGAAAAGAACACATCCCCTTTCTTCTGTGTCCTTTGAATTGCTATCTTTGAGAATTCTCTTTACTTTGGACTTGGATTTGGAAGGCTCCACAAACTTCTACTGTTTGTTGTTTTTTAATATTTTGCAGTTTTCACACCAGTGTAAGGAGAATTGTGGGAACCAACAGAACTTCTGAAAAACAAGGCTTTATACAGATGAAGTCACCACACCGAGTATGTGGAAGGGACAGGGCCACTTATTCAACAGGGAGAAGACAGACAATGGGGTGAACAGGGTTAGACTGGCATAAAGTCTGTTCATTTCTGAATTAGAGATTGCTCACTCTGGCTTATCACAGACTCCAGCTGCCTCTCAAAAACCTGGTTCAGTCAGGAGGAAATGTAGAAAAAAGAAGAGTGGCAGTGACCCGGCACAAGCAGGAGCTGAGCTACTGCATTCTCACAAAGTTTCTTCACTACTCTGGATCTGTCACAGCAATGGTGACTGGGAGCAGTGCTCAGAACTCAAAAAATGCAAAGCCTCACAAAATGGTGATCTGCAACTCTAAAGGGAAAGTTATATTTGAGGTAACGTCATGGCCTGTCAGACCTGTGACCTTTAATTAAAGCATGTACAATCCTGTTTTCAGTCCCCTCAGCAGTGATACTCAGCTCAAAAGGAGATATTTTCAGAGACAGAAGGCTGGTTGGCAGTAGGTCTGACGGGGGGATGCTAGGTCAATCTTTCTGAGGTTCTGGTTGGGTCTAGTGAATTAATAGCATCCTGTTATCCCAAGTTGTGCCTTATATCAGACTTCTTCATAGAGACAAGTGACACAAGACTGACACAAGAGACTGAGAAGGAAGATGAAACCCTTTTCTGCGTTGACTGTGTCTGAAACAAGATACTGGGTGATACTGGCAGTCTGTGTCAACAACAGTCTAACTCAGAGCTTACTCTGCGAGTACCATACAGAATTATAGAACAATTTGATTTGGAAGGAATCCTAAAGATCATTTCGTTCCAACATTCCTGTTGGGAGAGTATGCCTTACACTGGACCAGGTTGCTCAAAGCCCTATCCAACCTGGTCTTGAATGCTTCTAGGGATGGGGAATTCACAATTTCCCTAGGCAACCTGTTCCAGTGTCTTACCACTCTCATAGTAAAAAATTTCCTCCGAATATCAAATCTAAGCCTACCCTAGGCTTCATAATAGCCTACCCTTTTATAATTAGCTATTATAATAGCTAGTAAAGCTATTTTACCCCTTGTCCTGTCACTGCATGCACCACTTGTAAATAGTCCTTCTCCAGCTCTCTTGCAAGTCTGTGTAAACAGATGCAATTCATACTGCATGGGAGAACTGTACATGCAGTACCTCATCCTTCCCCAGATTTTCATAGCATCAGTGCTTCCATTCCTTCAAACACTGGTCACTTGCTTAGAACTGTCAATAAGGGTTGTATTCATTGCAGATTGTACTGGTGGGTTTCTTTGGTGACATGGTTATTTATTTGGAAATAACTGCAATTTCCATTTCACTTGGAAGTTCCTTGATACAGTGCCAGGGTGTGATTCTAACCCACACGAGAGGCACTTTGTCCCATTACCACCCTGAAACCGTGCAGGCCCTGGATTTAGCGCTTTTTTTCATATATCTGCCATAAGAATTAATTTGCAAAAGAAAAAAAAATGTTTATCTTACACTAAAGGTTAATACTGTTGTAAGAAATTTGAAGAATAAGGGCATTACCAAAAATAAGAGCAATACTAACACCTTTAGCAAAAGCTATGTGTCTTCTTGAAAAAATGTAATATATCCTAAAATTCTTTGCTAATGTTCCTGTTTGTCAATGAGTTAAGTACACAGTAGTTTAGGGACACAATTTCATACTTATCTCCTATTTTTGTCATTTGCATGCCTAAATCCATGTGTAATGCACTGTTAATTTACCCCAAAGTGTTTCCATGGAATATAATTTGTATGCACATAAAATATCAATGTAGTATCTAGAGATGAAATCCAATGGAAAAAGTTTCCTGTGAAATCCAGTCTTTGTTCCCTCATTTTTTTTCTACTTCATTGACTTTGCTTTTTCCAAGTACTCCTAGAGATCCCTTGTGCAACCCCTCATTATGCTGCAGTATTACTTTATTTGGGAAATAAACCAGAAGTATTTTTATACAATCTAATTTCCCATAATTATTGGGATGATGTTAAGACAGTTTTTCAGAGGAGAAAATGTTAATCAATTTTATTTCAAAACCACATTGAAATTCCACATAAATTGGTGCCAGAGTGCAAATGCTTCTCAACTGGGAATGGCAAAGGGAGGGAAGAGAAATATATGCCAACTCTCAGTTTAATAGAAAGGACGTGAGATCTGTTTTATTTGAATCAAATACTATTTAGCAACTTAAGCATCAGGAGCACATCTGATAACTTGGGTAAAATGTATTGATTTCTCTATTGATTTTTCTAATATACCTTCTCTGTGAGGGAGTTATAACTGAAAGCAGCAAGTGACTCAGCTAATGCCAGCTCTAAGTAGCGTGCAGATGTTCAGATATGCAAGATGGGTCATCACTAAATTCCAGAACGTGACAGGTCCTAGTCTTCCACTTGGAGGCAATGCATCATGTCGGTTCTTTCTCTCTTGGCTTGCAATGTTTGAATTTTTTCGACCATGAAACTTCTTATGCATTTTTCCATTGCTATGAAAAGTGTCTTTGTCCATAACTAGATGTATATATGGATTAGATAGTATATGGCCTTTATACTACTATATATTTGCTTTAACCTTAGGATCAAGCATATAAAGCCTTTTTCTGCAGTGCTAAAGCTGATTCATTAGTTGAAATAATACACAGGACCACATAAAATACCTGTGGGTTTCTGAACAATTTATTTCCAAGAAGAGCACTAAAACTCTACAATGTTTGTCACTCTCTCTGATCAATTTTATATAAACAAAGGATAGCAGGAAATTCTTGCACTCTTGCACTCTTGAAAACACTAGAATTTCTGCCATTGCCTTCAATGAGATCAGAATTTCCTGGAGCAGAAGAAATTTATCACTGAACTCACAGCAAGTTTTACTTTCATACACTCATAGAACATGCTGAGTTGGAAGGGGTACATCAGGATCGAGTCCAATTCCTTTCTGCCTCCGTGCAGGGCACCCCAAGAATCACACCAAGTGCCTGAGAGCATTGTCCAAATGCACAAGTTGTACTTCACACTGTTGGTTTTAGCATTGCAGTGTGCTTTCTTAAATTCAGAACATAAATTTAGAGCATAGCCACAAAGCATAACTTAGAAGTAGAAAAATTACAATTAAAAAAAAAAAAAAGAAGAAAAAGAGCCTAAAAAACCAGTAAGGGCAACCTTGAATTACACTTAACATTATACATATTTGCACACAGGGAGTAACACTTGAAATATACTTCCAGCAGTAGGAACTCAGACTTTAAGTTCCATCTCTAAAGGTCCAAGAATAGAGACTGCAATGAAGACTATTCTGGGCCCTCTGGTCCTTTAAGCAGCTGTCCACAGGATTTTCTGCATGCCCTGATTGTGAAGAGGAGGTTGATACTGCTCCTCACATGGTAATTGCCACAAAGGAAGGGGGGAAGCTGGGCCAAAACGGTAAATGGCTGCACTATGAGAAGATTTTGCTACTCTTTTTGCAGATGCATCATAAAATAACGGATCACTCTTACAGCAAGCATTGTGCTTACTCCTAGTTTCTCTGGCAGACTTTATTCAGACAGTGTTTACTCCAATAAACAGAATGGAGAGAAACTGCCCAAATTACACCATGTTATGCCCAAGGCTTCTAGATGAAACACCCAATAAGGTAGCACAGAGCTGATTCACATCAAGACTCTTCCAATTCCAGACGTAAAAAATTTACCTTGAGATTTATTCTTTAGATTTGTTACACTTTAGCAGCAATTCCTGATCTCTGGCACAATGTTAAAAGAAACGTTGCACCCAAAACCTCTAAAAGATAAGTCCTGAGAATACAGAGTTTGAAAAACAAAACACAAACAAACCAAGAGTAGACAAAGGCATTGCTGCACTCCAGGCATCACGGGCTGCCCCGAACCTCCTCTACCCGAAACGGTGCCTCTGTCCGGGGGTCCCTGCGCGGGGAGCGGCGCACGCCCGGGGCTGCGCGGGGACCACAACCCCGCCGGCAGCATCCCTTCGATGCCGACCCCTCAGGCTTCTGTGTTAGTCTACACAAAACAGACAACAGCAACAACTAAACGCAAACCAAAACAAAAAAAACAAAAGCACCTAAATAAGAATGTTTCTGTTAAGTGCTGTTGAATCCCAGAACGTTTCCCTGCATGCCTCGCACAGGCCCAACCTGGATACATCCTCCCGCCGCGCTAACAGGGCGCGGAGTAATGAACCCGGCCGGGGAAGGGCCCGGGGCGGCTCTCGCCCTCCCGCCCGCCCTGCTCCGCCGCCGGCCACGCGGGGGCACCAGAGCGCCGCGCTGCCCGCGCTGCCCGGCGGAGCGGAGCACGGCGGAGCCCTGAGGGCTCGGCGGAGCCCTGAGGGCACGGCACAGCGCTGAGGGCCCGGCGGAGCCCCTGAGGGCCCGGCGGAGCGGAGCCCGGCGCAGCGCTGAGGGCCCGGAGGAGCGCTGAGGGCCCGGCGGAGCGCTGAGGGCCCGGCGGTCGCAGCCCCGTTCCACCCTATCCCTAACCCATCATTGAACGAAGGGAAGAGCTGAAGGGCGCCGCGAGCGAGGCGCGTTCACTGCGCCTTCAGTCAGGTGTGAATGCAGCGTTTACCAGCGCCTGAGTGCGGGTGTTGGCAGAGTTTCTCTGGAACTTTTTTTTAGCTCTTCCCTGCCCTTGTATTACTTGTTCTTGGCACGTGGAAACAGGACAGCAATTCATCTGCGTTTACCAAAGCAGTCACTGGATACCCTCCTCTTAGTGCTGCTCCATGGTACCAGTGCCAGAAGAGCTCCTGTCACCACAAAATAAGAGAGAAAATAAGTATATGTGTTTTTAAAAGCAGATTTTAAACTGCCTTTTCGCCTGTCCTGGGTGAAATAGCAATCACACTAATAATGGTGTCAAAGAACCCAATATTGTCTTTCTCTACATTGATGCAACTTCATGGCTGCACAGAGTCCCAATATCAGAAAAAGCATTCATGCACTGCCATATCTCAGTGAATGTATACGGCGTTTTGCTGCTATTACATCTATAACTTACAAGTCTCAGCCAGCCCTGGCTGCCTGGAGCCAAACGCTGGACAAACAAAGCCTTCCTCGGTGCCCACCAGAGGCAGTGGAGGTTGGCCAGGCCCCATGGGGAGTGCTCTAGGCCTGAAGGGCTTACAAGTCCAGAAAGACAAAACAAACAATGACAGACATAACAGGCGTGCAGGCAGTTGCCTTGGCCCTGACCCTGCCATTTTTTCTGATTTGGTTTAACCCTGCCTGAAAGGGTGGACTATCTGGACACTTATTTTAAATGCAAATCTTGCTGGTTTACTAATCCAAGGAAACTGAATATACTTTCTTTAATATATTATAAGTTGAGCCTTTAAAAGCATTATCAGTATCAAATATGCTTTAGTATATTAAAACCACCAACAGAAAATAATCAATAAAGTGTCTTTTTTATCTATATCTGTTTCCTTTAAAAATTATGTTTGCTCTTCTCTTTTGTCTCTCCACTTTTGTTTTCCTTAGCCCTTTCTATTCTGTATTCATTCTACCAGTTTTATGCTCCATTTCTCATTTTAGGTTTCTATCTTGTGTATTTATTTTTACTCATGTAGTCCCACTAGGTATCACTGAAACTAGTCGCATGCTTAATTTAACACAGTTTTTTTAAAATATTATTATTTTGCTTTTTATGCAACTGTTCATCCCTAGGTACCCTTTTCCTTGGCTCTTTGCTTCTTATCTATCTTTTGACTTAGACTCTAAGGCAGTGTTTCCCAAGTCACTGCAGTTCAGCTCTTTACTTTTTCTGTGGGGTTTTAGGTCCCCAACCTTCAGCCACACTGACCATGCCTAGAGTATAAGTCTGTTTCTCCTTGATGAAACTTCATTTCAAGGTCCAGCTAACATGCCTCAGTCCAGCCTTCCAACCTTGCCCTACCCCAGATCCTGCCAGTTACCTTCCAAGAGAAGCCCTCTGGACCCCTTTATTGCTTTGCCCACCAAGTCAACCTTACTCACACCAGTTTCCTGCCTTCCACCTGCCTCCAGAGCTTCACAGCATCTTCAAAGACAGATCCCTGCACAACCAACTTGTTGAGGAGGGTATCTCCTGTCTGGATAGCCACTTGCTATACAAGCTCCATGTCTCTCTGGCCTTTCTGGTTCACACTGATTTTTACGGACTTACAGGAAAAGCAGGGGGGGCTTCTGCCATTAAAAGAGTGCAAAGCAGTAAAGGTGGGTGCAGAGGGAAAAGAAATGGAGTTGATAGGACATAAACTGGATGTAATATTCCTGAGGGTTTTGAACTTCTCTCAACTCCATGTGGTAGCATCCCCTTCCAGCTTGAGATCTGCGTTGAGCTGAACTTCCTTTGTTCATAAAGATAAAAGCTATAAAAGTACCATGCCTTTCCCTCTTTTTATTTAGCCAGATTCTAAACATCAGTAAGTTTGCAGGGCCTGATTTCAGAAAATTGTTCAGGTTAGCCTCCATACCTGCAGTTCTCTGTCCACAGAACAGTGGGACTGTCAAAGGGAAGAAACCTTCAGGTCTTCACATTTTGAGCACCTGAGGTTGTTTTCCTCCTTGATCAGACCATGTCCTGGAGGACCTCCAGATGCTGATCCTTCCTTGGTAATTGCATAAGTAGGCATCACATACATCTCAGCTGAGCAAAGTAACTCCTTCTTTATATGTCAAATTTTAAGAGAGCAAGAGGCAGAAAATGAGACATCTTTTCTGCTTACAAATTCGCCTAATTTTTGAGTGTGTTGCTAGCTTGAAAGTATTCACATGGACTGGAAGGGTTGTTTGGTATGCTTGTGTGCTTCCTATTAAAGATCTACCAGCAAATTAGGAGGGTTTCATATGAACCTGTTGCTTCATTAATGAAACTGCCTTTCTCTGGACTTTGGTAATTTCTCTGCAGACAGCATGACAACGGGACTTAGTAGCATCCTCTGCCCCCTCTCCTCAAGCACATTCTTTACTTCATAGAGCACCAGGCTGTTGTTTGTTTTTTTTGTTTGTTTTTTGCTTTTTCAAATGTTCTTTGGGAGGTATTCAGGAACCTCACCTTCAAACTTGAATTTCAAAGTTGAGAGGATGTCTAGTGCCCATCTTCTCAGCATATTTTTCAAGAACAAATTATAAACATTTCAAGCAAAGTGCACTTATTACAAGTTTGTTTGCCAAGTACTGCTGCCTCCCTTCCAAGTTCCAACTATGTCAAAGCATCTGGCTTACAAACAGGTTCCTCCCTTCGGCTGGTACATGGATGCCAGGGCACAGAGGCTTATCACTAAGGAAGGAGTTTACAGGATGAAAGGGGAAAATGCCGTGGGAGTTACTTGACAGACTCTCACTTGTCACAAAATGTGTAGGTAGTTGTAGTTGCTGAGCAGATGAATGAAGTGATGTGCAAGAAGAGTTATACCCCCAAGTTCTTCCGGAGTCTGATCTAAAATTCCTTGAAGTCAATAGATTTCTTTTGATTTCTATGGACTTTACATTGGTCTTTCAGGTGATTACTTATTCTAATCATAAGGCACTGACTACCCCAGAATTTACCTCTTTAGAGAAGCCTGAGGTCATCTGACATTCTTGGATATTTGTAAGCTAGATTACTAAAAAATATTTATCGAGGAGATAAAGATGTGTCCAGCATATTTTGTTCAGAAAGCAGTGCTTCCCTTAGTTTCATTTTTTACATGTAGCTAGAACAAATGCAACTTACATAAAGGACAAGTTATTTTAACTTGATGTTCAGGTCAACCCCAATTCCAAGAGAACATAAATCTGGCATGAAGCCATGTGCTTATCTTGCATCCACATTGGGATCTACCATTACACAGACTCAAATACAGACATGTGTACATGTTTCTTACTATTATTTTTCTTCTCTATCGTAGCTTGCATAGCAGAATAAAGAACTTTCAAACACCCCTGTGAAGATTTGTGGGAACTCAAGAAGTTGCACCAATTAATGTTAGCCTGCTCAGAATATGTAATACATATCGAAGAACTGCTATTGCTACATTTCCCCATGACTCTAAGTCATATTTTACTGTGTTTTGCAGCAGATTTTAATAGCATGTCTAATATTTTCAGAGGCTTTCACCCTAATTTATACTAGTGTGCCAAAGGTGGACTTTGTTTAAAAGAGAGCTGTCTTGTCTAGGTAATAGTGATAGTAGATTTTTTCAGAAATCTTGTCTTTTTTTTTTTTTCATTCCTTCTGGTTATAATAAACTTTATAGTATACCATAATTTGCATAGCTTCACTTCATAATTTCATTACATAATGAAATATATATATCCTATTATGTAATTTCATTCATAATTTCAGAGCTCTGCATGAGATTGATACCTGATCCTCTGCCATACTGTACATTGTCTTGCCCTTTCTTTGTTATGAAGAAGGAACACTGAGTCATGAAGTAGTGCTGATGACCTTAGTGCCAGAATTATCCATTTAAATCAGTGGAACTAAGCTTTCAATATTTCAGAAAATCTCCTAACTTTTTGCCGTCTCAGTTAAGAAAATGGTGAACTTTGCTTGCTCACTTCTGTAGTACTTTATTGCCCATGCACTAGACAAGTTATTGGATGTATGATTCACAGTCAGTGCCTTGTAGCCTGGATTTTTTTAAACTAGATGGGTCTGTCCCTATCGTTTGTGCGTGAATGCAGAATGAAAGGGCAATAGGAACCTTCCTCAGAGCCTAATAATCTCTTTCAAATGCCAAAGCAGTGACAAATGCAGAATTTGCAGAAAACAGAAGGGTTGTTTCAGTGTGGCCCTGACTGCACAGCACCTCATCTTCTGGGTACAGCTGTGCTGCCCTGTTAGCTCAAGGCTCTGGTCCTGTGTGGGAGCTCACTCTGCACAGCTTACATGCTGCCTTGAGCTCTGGGTCTAGTTTGCAGCATCCTGCTGGACACAAGGCCATGGAGCTGATTGTGCTCATCATGGGAGTATCTAATACAATATCTGTCTATAAAATTCTAGCTAAGCACCCAGAAATCTGAACAGTCATCTTTATTATTGTAAGTCCAAAATTTAAAAAGCAGAGAAATAATCAGGCTGCACCATTAAGGCAGAAATAGAGCAAAAAGTGGAGTGCAGCAAAGAAATGTTTGGCCACATTGGATAGTAACAGATGTTAAAACTAACATGAAGACACTGATCAGAGTAAAAGTGGCATGCTAGAGAAAAAAAAAAACAACTCCTGATTCTCAAATTTGTGTTTATTGTTAGTTTTTCATTTCATTGATGGGGAAACCAGTGCAAGGGCTGCCTGAAAACAGGACCTGCCATCTGCCTGGGCAGCAGTTTCACATAACTTTTTTAAAGCACAGACCATTCTATGAGCTACCTAATAGTGTAAAGGCGTGCACAAAACCCGGCCCATCTCCCTTTGAGCTGCCTTTCAGCTCCAAGTGTTGCCAGTTAAAGAATCTTCTCTGTTTATTCTGTTATGTTTTTCATTATGAAGCTTATGTATTGTCTTCTTTTCTTGTTCTTGTACTCGAAAATGCTGAATTATTGGTCATGGTTCTGTGTGACCTGGTTCTGACGTTCTTAGTCTAGCTGCTATATTTTTGTTACATGGTATTTCAGGTACATCACTCTTTTGGAAAAGTACATTTCTTTTGTGAAGGAATTTCTATTGTGTGCCTGTTTTTCACAATATATATGTACGGTGCCTGCTGCAAATGATTGTCTGCTGTATACATAAAAATAAGGTGTTTTAATCATGATGTGCCCATCATTCCTGCTGGGCAATTTACAGTAAAAACTTTTAAAATGTTTAAAAGAAAAAAAGGAAGCACTGATATTCCTGGAAATTTTCTGTTCAAGGAGGTAAAAAACCAAAGCCTGGTCTTGTTCAATACTGCCTATTGGAGAAAAGAAAATCCAAGTGTGTACTTTTCTCTTCTGTGTTTTCTGAAGCTCATCAAATGTAGGCTGTTTCATATCAATGTCAGGAATGAAATATCAGAATTAAAGGCCTTCCAAATTTTCCTGAGCCTCAGCAGCCAAAACATAGAGCCATCTTGAGCTGACCTCCATTGACGAAGAGGAGCTAAAGGAATGAAGAAGTCTACAATTAAAAGTAGCTGGAACCTAACTGATGATGTGATTTTAAAATCATAACTACAGCTTTCAGAAACAAACAGGAAATGCCTGTGATCTGGTGAATTTCAGTATGATGTTTTCCATTTCTGAACTACTAGGAACTTTTCAAAAGCCCAGATTAAACTGAGAGGAAAGGGATTTGTTTCCATCAGCAAGGTTATTTATTCCACACAAGATTTTGCCTTGCGATGAAGGCTCTCACTGCCTTAGGAATATGAGGTTAGTTTGAGCTGTCTTGATATCAAATAATAATTACATTCTTTATGACCTCTGTCATAAAGCATCCAAGAGATCAAAGGCCACAATACTGTTGGTTCATTTTATGTTGATTTTGTTCAGTGCTAGTAACAGATGGGACTTGGGTTTTTTCTTGTAAAGAAAAACTACTTTTAAGTGCAGGAAGCTGATTGTTGCTTAATTTGTTGTGTCATTTCCATAATTTGTCTTTAAATTTGTCTTCCAACCATAACATAACCATAAGAATGGACATTTGATAACATAAAGGCAATTCCTAAATTTTCTAAAAAAAGGCATAAAAATGTATTTTAAATTTGTGGGCACAGGACAGTCTCGCATAAAAATATAATTTAATAATTTATTTTTATTTGTACCACTTTCAAATCAGTGATGCACCATTAATTGATTTCCTGCAGGGTTCTTTACAAAAATTGTATAAAGTGGAAGGTATATCATATTGCTGTGCAGTTTGGTTCATTTAATACTACAAAATTTTCTGTTGTAATAGTACAGATTTTTTTTTCTGTAAGGACGTTTATGGGAAGTGTCATCAATAGAGAAATTCAAGGAGTTTAAGTAAGAATAAACTAATGCCCTAGACTGGCATTTTGAGAAAACACCAAAGTCAATATCACCTCTCCCTTACATGAGTGCAGTGAGGATAAATTACAGAGTAAACGGTCAGGACTTTACTTTCTGCATGTTGTTGGAAAGAGGTGGTACTTTCAGCATCAGTGTATCTTCTTGCACTGGAGACAGCAGCACTTGGTTGATACTGACACATGAACAGGAATGTCACCTGCCAGCATCTTTACAGCTTGCCTGGTAAAAAAAAATAAAATTAAATCGGTTAAAGCCCAGGAAGAGGTCTCAAAATATTTTGCTTCCTTTTCAGAATTCCTCTTGTTCTTTATTACTCTTTGTCCCTCAATTTGTTCTCTATATAACACAAATAATAAAAGTTACTAATTCTCAAGATTTCTAAGTGACATGACTCATTAATTGTTGTCTATGAGGTTTTTTCTGGCAAGTAATATGAAAGTCCCAAGTTTTACTTATAGGGTTATTAATACTTTATAAAGTAGTATACACTTAACAAACCAGTCTAATGTTTGTAAAACAGCTTCCAGAGACTATGACTTTGAAGTTTCTTGGAATTTTTCTGGTTTGGGGGTTTTTTTTGGCTTGGGATAAAAAAAAAAAAAAAAAAAAAAAAAAAAGAGTCTTGTTCTGAGAACAATATGCTACCAGTGAGGACTCTTTTTCTTCCTTAGACTCACAAGTTTTGTACAGATACATTTGAAGGTCTCTATTTTGATGGCTGCAAGGTCCCAAAGTATTTCGATCTGGTCTTTTCAAAATTTAGCAGATGATAAAACCAGAAGTGCTATTGTATAAAGCAAGCTGATTCTTATTTGAGCTACAAACTATCTTTTACAATAATATTTAAAGATTTTTATTGAGACCATAGACCACAGGAAGCTGCTTACTTCAGTTTCCAAAAATATGCATCTTTATTTCTAGAATGGTTTTGTCCAGATTTTCCTACTATTTTACCTCCTTATATTGCTAATTTCATGGTTTTGATAGATTTAAGAGTCCATAATCAAATCTGTATAATTCCCCATGGTAACAGCTTAGAGGTTAGGTCCAAATCAATCTTTAGTATTCTCAGCTGATAAACTAAGCAGATTGAGTGCTTTGAATCTTTTACCCTGAATCATGATTAACAGTCCCCAAGTCAAGCTTGTGACTCCTCTCTGAACTTCTTCAACAATATTCCTGAACCATGGACCCCAACTGTGGACAAAATATTACAGTAATGATTTCATCAGTGCTAAATACAACAGTAACATAATAACTTTCGACACCTATCTTCATTCATTATTCCTCTGATACCTATTTATTAAGCTCATGTTAGACATTTTGTGCACCATGTCACATTGGGAAATTATACCCAGATGGCTATGAACTCTGATCCTCAACTCTTTTTGAGAAGTACTGGTTCCCAGAACTCTCTTAATTATGGGCTAAAATGCTAGTTCTTAGGTATTTAGTAATGTGAAATATATTTGCCAGAGTAAGCTCAGTACTGTTTACAAGGGATCTGATTACCTGATGTTGTTAGTGACCATTTCTCCAGTCACTGTTCTGTTTTCAAACACTAGCACTGATAGCCCAGCTCTGGTGAATCACCTGGGCCCTAATGTTCTGTCCCTGAAGGAAGATTCTTTCAACAGATATTCCCATAAGAATGATACAATTCTCAGGCACAACTTGGCAAGATGCATATCTGAATATCACAGAGATAAGGAAGGAAGGGTGCCACCTTCCTTACACCAGTTATAAATTTGCACATTGCTGTTGATAAGAAAGACCTTTCAAAGTAAAGGTAGTCAATATCATCCTGGTATTGAATGCCACAGTTCAAGAACTTGCTATGTGAAGAAGAATTGTCTTTCCTTTGTTCTACATTAACCCATCACCGATACTGTAATAATACATGTATTATGAGAACATATACAAAGACTGGGTTAAATAGCTTTAAATTATCTTTGCAATTCTAAAAATTCCAATTAAATGTCCTAAAATCGTATTTTTGTTCTGCAAAGTAGGTTGCAAAGCAGCAGTGTCAGAGTAAAGATTAGCCCTCCTGAGTCCTAGCTATTGGTCAGAACATCCTTTCTCACCTCTTAACCGAAGAATTTAATAATATGATGAGTTTTAATTGAAAAGTAGATGTAAAATTTACAGTTCTGTTAAAAAACAGAATTTAAGCTGTAAAATTTGGTCAAAAGAAAAGTATTTAGCAAAAGATGCTATTTGAGCTAGTAGTGTACAAAATTACAGATTTTACAGATATACTAAGCAGGAATATCCTGTCCCATCTTTAAAGTAAGGACACTGTATAAAATCTCAAGATATCACTGATTCATTATCCCTCCAACTTGTCTCAAATGAAATGAGAAGAGAAAGAAACATTCAGCAGGCAGAAAAGGATAGTTTAATTGCACTTCTGACTAAAAATACTGTATACATGATATGTGATGCTTTATTTCTATTTCGTAATCCTTATTTTCTTCAGTGTTACTCAGATTTATTTATATGTGTTATATATATTTGCATTTTTATATATGTATATTGCATATATATGTAAATATATTTATTATTGTGGGCTTTTGGGGGACAAACAATGTAGATTTTGCAAAAAGCTTCATAGAAGGGCATATTTGCTCCTCTTCAAATACGTGGTCAGACTAAACGCTGGATGGTCTTTCAGAACTAGTTACACTTTCTTCTTTCATAGTCTCCTCTGTCTGGTCTTGGTTTGCTCCTCAGCTTTTTGTAACTCAGAAGTTACAATATAATGTTTGTTAGCTCTATATGATTATAATTTATGATGCTGGCTTTGGCTCCTACGGGACCATATTCTGGCAAGAAATCACCACAATAAAGATACAGTTCATCTTCCCTTTGAATTTCTCAGCTTTTTTTTTTCTTAAGAAGTTTTTCAGGACAAGGCAGAAAGCAGTGGGAACCAGCTCCTCTGGTTTTACACTGTTTGACAGTCTCCCTTCAGCCAGGGGAATTTTCACACTGCCATCTGTGACCAGATTCCAAGTTTCTTTACTGTTCAAAGACTGCAAAATAGCTGGGTCAAGGGGCAGAGACTTTATCTGAATTTATTTTGCTTAAGCTTGAGGTCTGGTCTTGTTTAACTAATAAGATCTCATTACATCATAGCCCATGCAGCTATGCCTTGCAAAGTGTTCCTTGGACAAGACAGTGAAACGCAATTAAGAAAATGATGAACACAGAAGTTGCTCAGGCTAGTTCAAATGAAGCTTTTTGCACTCAGCCCTCAAATCTTCACTCTAAATTGATAAGAGAATGGGGAATGGGGGGTGGGGTAGGGGGGTGAGGGGATTAAATATTTGTAAATTTCTTCAATACCTCTAATCTTAGTTTGTGAGGAACATTCCTTTATTTTACCAGAGGTTAGATCCTTTGTTTCGTTACAAAATTTTCCTCTCATTTGCAGTGTTACAGAGAAGTCAAATACAAACCCAACATTACTACTGCTACAGAGATATTTTGTGGACTACCAAACCCCGTATAGTTTACGTCTTAAACTATTGTTTAACAAAATGAACCACTAAATACTTGCAAATGTGCTGTCAGTAATTTCATATTTGTGTTTTCCCACTCACTTCAGCACATTAATAAAAGATCAAGAATAATTACAAGACAGAATCCAGCTAAGCTTTGAACCCAGAATTTTTCCATGCTATAGTGAAGTGACGCATGCCATATGAATTAGTGGAGAAGTATTTCCAAGCAGTAGGAAGTGTACCTTCAACAGCTATGACTACATCTGTTCCTTGGCTACAGATTACTGTTGTCTTCAAATTGTGTTGTAGAATCCAGTCTAACTGAAATAGACTTTTCACAGTGCATGGTAAAACAGAGTCCTCAGCTTGCAAGTGTTAACTGCTGTTGACATAGACACCTTAAATATTTATAATAATAACAACACATTTCTTTTAGAAATATTTTTTCTGTTTATGCATATATCTTCCTTCATGAAATAAAATACAGCAGTGTTCCTGAATTTTTAAACTGTCTGAAAGAGCAGCCATAAGGAATATCATGTATGGTCCCATTTATCTTCATGGGGCATTAAGTACCTGGTGATGACAATTCTAACTGTTCATAGACTGGAAAGTCAGACCTGGCTTTTGTGTTAATGGAGCCTTAACACCTGCACCACCTAGGCTATGTATTTTTTTTTTGATTAATTTTTATTTTATAATTGTATATTCCTAGGAAAACACCCATAGTTCCTTTAAAAATCAGTTATGATGGGGAACCCTTGACTGCATGTAAGAAGTAATTCCACAATATTCTCACTGTCCAGAACAATCTTACACTTAAAACTGTTCCTCTGTGCTTTAGTCTCAATTTGTCTCATTGCAGATTTCATCCTTTGGAATCTCTTACACGTTGTCTGCTACAGTGAAGACCCCACTATTATCAAAACATATTGCATTATGATAAATATTTTTATAATTTGTTTAAATTCTTGTTACTCTTCCATTAGCCTCTTTCAGATTTTAACCAGGTTCAAAGCTTAGCTGGATTCTGTTTTGTAATTATTCGTGATCTTTTAACCTGTCTCTCTACAACTGCAGACACACATTCCTTCTGATCACAGCCTAGCACCGACGCCTGAGCAAGAATTTTGTTTAGTTGATTATCTATCCTGATCCCTGTGATTTTTAATAGTGCTGGGTCTTTACCAACACAGGTTTCTTGTCTCACACCCATTCCCTCCCAGCAAATATCCTCTGCACATTTTGCATTCCTTTTTCCCCGTGTATCACTTTAGCCTGTATTTCATTCATTGTTTGGTACTGATATCAGATTGACAAGTCTGTCCATGCTGTCCTGTTTACCACTTAGGAATACAGTTAGAGATTTTGCATTCTTCCATTCTTTTAGAACTTCATTTGTTTTCCTAGCTTTATTGGAAATCTATATTCATGTTAAAGCACAACCTCATCCAATGCTTTTAAGTCTCTTGAATATCAGTTATCTATGTCTATTTATTTAAAAATCTCTAGCTTTTGTAGCTGCTGTTTATTGTCCTCTTATATTGCTCTAAAATTGAAAACTGTTTATTCATCATGTGCTCTGATCAAATCATTCCACTTTATCTTTTTAATTTTGTGATCACATTTTCCATATATGACACTGTCCCCTAATTCTATCTTACAGTGGATGCAACACTCTAAGTTAAAAAATGATTGCTGGTAAGAATAAGCCTCCCTTTAAATTCTATTGCATTTGTTGGAAAGGGCAGTGGTGAATGCTCTTTTGTTATGCTTGTGTTGATCTTCCAAGTTTTAACACAATCATTCTCCCTCCATTGCTACAGACAGGTACTTTAAGTACTGCCAAACAGTCTGTTTTGATATTCTGTACTGGACAAGCCCTGTTGCTCCATTCAGACATTCATGTTTTAGTGTTTGCAATTTGTCACAACTTGTAAATAAAGATGTCATTCTTCTACTTGGTGGTTATAGCATATATTAGCCAAACTAAGTTAGTTTGGCTAATTTCTTCAATTTTGAAAGTTAGTTTGTCTCATTCTCTGTACTCAACTCAAAGATATTACAGGGATTCAAAGCATCAACGTGAATCTCCTGTCTCATCTAAAAATTACAGAAACCTGAAGACACCATGTCATTCACAAAATAAATTGCTAAGGAAGTACCTGCAATTCTGTTGTTTGATTATGTTCCTACTTCTGCTTACCTGCTCTACGTTTTTTCTAAGGAGGTTATAATATTCATTTTAGAAATCAAATCATATTTACATTCCCATCAGCTTTTTGGACAACTAAGACAAAGTCGTTTAATAAATGAACAATATCAATTTCACTTGTCCAGTACTTAGGTTCCTGACACTGATGTACAGTACAGAATTTGGTCTCTTATTTTGCTATCAGTACCTGACTATTATTCAGGATGAGTGTTTCTGTTCTGGTATGAGGGTTAATTCAGTACTGAAATGTCATAGGATAGTTGCTTACATATCCATTGGCATCAGTGTGGGTAGAGGGAGTTATTAGCTAAGGAGAGTGCAGAAGGTGTTCAGGGTTGCTTTGATAGTTAACTATTTTAAAGATTCTCTCCATTTCAAACATGCCTGCTCAAAAAGAAGTTAAAGCTAAATTTTGAAAAAAAAAGAAGTTCTATTTGTATAGTTTCTGAAATGCCAAACTATTTTCCTGTTTCTATTAAAGTTGCACATCTTAAATAACGTGATACCCAGACTACTCTAACACGAATTTAATTTCATAGCAATATAAAGACTATAAAAAGCATACTTTACTGATTTATTGTTACTATTGATTGAGAACTTTTGTATTTTAATTCTTTGTCTCCATATGCTTTTTAGTTAGCTTGTCATAGTCACAGTGAAAACAGCAATCTTTATGCAGATTTTAAGTAATGCTTGCATTGGGTAAGATTTCAGGTAATACTTGCATTAGGCCTAGACCAGCTCCCATTAAAATCCATGAATAAACTAGCAGTTATCTCCTAGAATAATCCCTCTTAAACCTTTATTACAGCAAGTAGCACCAGTTCACCTGTTATATTAAATTCAATAAATTACTGTAAGAAGTATGCAGACATATCTGCTGCACAGGTAATTCTTCAAACGGGCACTGACTGCTTTCCCTTTCTTCCACATGGATTTGGAGTAGGTCCAAAAGAAAAGTTTTCTGGGCATCCATGTATTGCAGCATGGTGCTGTAGTGGTAGATTTTCAGTAAAAAAGAATGCCAGAATTTTATATGTGTAGCTGGAAGAGATTTTTAAGAAGTCAGCATCCATTTAAGCTCTTTTCAAGACCAAATATTCAACATTCAGCTGCACCCTTTGATAATCTGTTTTCTTTAATAGGTGCTGACATCTTTCCTAAAGTGGTGACTTCTGAAATCTGACAAATAAAGGACACTCATGGCTGGAAGAATCGTTCCTTTGATGAGAAAATGTTGACCTCTCTCCTATGGCTAAGATGTTCACTGCCAGATTTCTGGGAAAAGCACGCCAGCAAAGGCACACAAAATTACTGAATGGTTGGATTGAAGTAGGAAGGTGCATGGTTCAAGCAGCTGCCTCAACAAATTTTCCAAACACTAGGCTGAGCTTCAGCTGGAGCCTTGTGCAGGAATATGGACCACAGGAGCTAGCACAGCCCATTGTTCAACCGCAGTCAGTAACAGTGAATTACTAGAAGGGTTTGAGAGTAGGTGAAGTTTGTCATCATGAGAAGATGTCTACTGCCAAAAAATTACACTATGCATATAAAAATAGTGTCTTCTAAGACTTTTTTTTTTTCTTTTTAACAACTAGTTATGAAATGGTTAAACTTTTAGTACTTCTCCTTGCAAATAATTTGTTCCAAAAAGTACTGTTTTCCCGATTCACTTATCTTTGCCTGCTGCTTTGTTTCTTACACAATGAGTAAAATAACTGACAATTCAAAGTGCAGTGCTATGATATCCACTTGTGTAGATGGTACCTTACTCTAAATTTCTCTGATTCTCTTCCTAGCTGTGTTGGTTGTGTAGCTGTAGCAATAAAAAAAGCAGTTTTTTCCTGGTGAATGAAAATGAAAAGTGGAATGCTAAGGAAACAAGCAGTATTTATTTGATTATAGGTTTATACAAGTTTGGAAAATACAGTTACTTTGCTGCTCCTGAATTGTGTAACTCTGTAATTTACATCCACAAGGCAGTATCTCTATTGCCTTCAAAACATGTGTCCTGAGGTTGTATCCCTGAAGTCTTCTTAAATAAACCTAAAAAGGGGCTTGTTTATTCAGTGTTTGACTAGTATAAACCTCCTGTATCTAACCATAGTGTTAACATCCACAGTCTGCTTTCAATTTACTTCCCAAACCATGAATTCTATAAAAGTGCTTGTGGGTGGAAAGATGACTACTTAATACATGCTAACTGGCATGTATAACATAGAAATGGTTTTTAAAAATACAGCTCTGTCCCTTCATCCGAAATCCTGACAAAATTTCTAGAATTCTCAGAATGTTGCTGCAGATGTGTAAATGTCATGAAACTAAACTGAATTTTGCATCCTTAATGTGGTCCTTGTGTCTGTGTTACCAAAGGAAAGATTTGTCTGGACACAGCTGTAAATGTTGTTTGGTTACTCATATGTTTCCCTAAATGTAAGTAATTTTGGCTTAAAAGGAAAGTTCTAGAAAATAACTGCATGCTCTTTTTAGTATTACAAAGTCATAATCTAACATCAGTGTTGAGAACTGCATCTAGGATGGAAGAGAACAGAATCAATCCTGTTTGCTTTTGTGATGTAGAACCCTGTCTGTTCCTTCCACAACATTCAGGCTCTGGCAGATGATTTTACACTCTGGGAGATTAAACCACAGCCCCTGGGCAACTCATATCTGCCTGAGAAGATGCAATGGGGCAAGTTTATCAGAGACCTTTTGCTGCTTTACCACAAGAAGCCCACTCATCTATTCCTCTAGTCCTGTTTCAGCCCACACACCTTGTTTGTTCTGTGTGAGGCTGGAGCAGTTCATCTGTAGATGATGCTTTCCCACCAGAGCATACATAGCTTGTGGCAGAGGCACTTCCACACAACCTTCTCCTGAGGGGTGAGAAAGTACTATAGCTGGAAGAGGAGAGTAGAAGCAACAGAACAAATAAAAGACGAAGATTCTTCTGTCAGGAATATTTCTGTCAGCTTTAATGAAAAATTTCTGCAAGTCCCCATGTCTTGTTTTGCTCTGAGGAAATCATGAAGGAGAAAAATACAAATAAATGAACACAAGATAGCAAAGTTGGACTCCAGACCTGGGTGGTACTTGTGGAGACTCATTGTTTTACAGTCAGGACTACATTTTTATAGTTAAACTTGCTTTTTGGCTTATCTGGCAATCCCATATACTCCATAACCTTGAAAATAGCATCTGCGCTGCCTCTGCATCAGGCTGAAGAAGTTGGGAGCTTTGGAGTGAAATTCAATGGTCACTACTCTAAGCTGCTGAAAGCAACTGCAGAAAAGGCTGAAGAGACAACACTGCTTTAAGTGCTGCCCTTCTCAAGGTTGCCATGCCCTGCTATTCTGCTATTCAGAGCCCTGAAGCCTTTTTTGGAGACAAGTGTTTATATGGTCTACTGTGAGAGCCACTGTGCTCTTACCAATGGTTTGAAACTGACAACAAAGGGGAATTGTTGCAGTCTTTATGTATATATATGTAAATATGTAATAGCTTAATTATGATGCTATTCTACTTGACTTCTAGACCCTCCTTTAGTCACCTTCCAGGACCATGACCAAAGCACTCGGTTTTGGTTGGTTTGGAGTAGGGCTGTAGTGTCCCTTTGCAGAACAGGGGTCAAAGCCCAGTGGGAGCAGCAGGAGGTGAGTGTGCAGTGCAGCAGGTGGGATGTTTACCCAGGAAATAGGAGCCTTGGGTCAGTGGCTGCTCTAAGGACTGACTGGGCATTCTATTTAGTTACAATTTAATCCTCAGCTGCACAGAAGATGCTCACTTTTAGAAGGTTGGTTAGGATTTGAAAGGTTATAATCTTAGATTTACATGCCTAAATTTTAGTACCACCTTACAAGTCACATGCCAAACTTTTCAGAAGTTATGAGCTGTTCATGAGACTCACACAGCTACTTGTTTATGTATTTTGTGATACTGCTCCCTGGGTTATACTTTGGAAACTCACCAATAGGTTTAGCAGTCTTAAAACTTTCCTCACCTTTGGCTAAATAAAACTTTCACATATACAGTTAATGGTTGAAGGACCAGGACCCAAAAAGTCAGCATGGCCTGTTTGGCACAAAACTGTAAAAGAATCCAGAAAGATGTCCAGGTCATCCTTATATACAGGTGTCAAATATAATGTCAAAAGTTTTGACGTATTTTCTAATACAGAAATCAAGTTTCAAGACTTGCACAACATATTTTTGAGGTGTGGTGGTTTTTTTGGTTTTTGGCTTTTGGTTTGGGTTTGTTGGTTTTTTTGGTTTTTTTTTGGTTACTCTATCAAAGAAATGGAACTGATGCAATGTAATCCCTCATTTTGGTTAGTGCTGCTCAGGGCAGCATCTGTTCCAACTCAAGCAAGACAACTTTGAGAGCCATACTTTATATTTCTTTTCACCAGCAACTCTCAATTATTTGATATTTTTAAAATTTTTCTGCTGTTATAATGTTTATTCAATAACTTAAAAATGAAATTATTATTTATTATAGGTCTATAAAACTATAGGCAGTTCAAACACTGAAATTGTCAATAAATTCTTGGACACAAGTCTTTTACCAAGAGTTCCTAAATCAGCAATTGGTTTTAACGGCCTAGTTATTTCTCAAAGTTGAGAAAGTGTCACAAAATTTATTTCCATCAGATGACTGTTAAACACGTTTCACAAATTCGCAAACCTTAGCTTTTAATGTTGATACAAAGAGCTTAGTTGACTATGGAGAAAATATATATTTTTTTTTTTTAGTAAAATGAAATGAACACAATAGACAAAGGAATGCTGAAAGTGTTTACTGCCTGCAGCATAATTCTGCATTTTATGAGATAGCCTAGGAAGTGGACATGGAGCTTCAGAGGAAATGAGTTTCTCTCTTTTGACATGTCCACAAACTAAAAGTGAGAATTTCCTTCTTAGTGTCAACAGCTACTGGTAGGATATAGGAAATGGAGTTTCCCTAGGCCTAGGAAAAAGATTAGAAACAGGATTTATATTAGGAGATGCCCAGTGCTAATTACAGTGTAAGGTTTGTGACCACTTATGATATGCCAGCTTGGAGACAGTCAAAGTTCTGTGTATTTCCCCAGTGAAACAGAAACAACCTGAAAGTTAACCTTTAATGGTAAGCACTCCATCCAGCAAAACATTTGCATCAGTACTGACTAAACCACGCCTGTCCAAAAATAGGAACCATGATGAAACAATGATAAATGTGATGATTTTTGTGATTGAGTTCACAAAAGAACTCTGAAGAAGATCCCTGCTTGCATGAGTACCAATTGGCCTCTGAGAACACCTATATTCAGAAAATCCCAAAGAAAATCCTCCTTCTTTTTAAGATTCTTCAGTAACTACAGTAAATGAACATTTGCGAGCCATTTAACTGAAGAATTTAGAAAGGGCTTAAGTCTCATGGGGAGATCTAACAAGGACATAGAAAGTGCCATGTTTGCATTGGGGAATATAGAATCATTTTATGCTTAAGGATTTTTTATGGCAGTCAAAGTTCTACGAGTAATCAGAGATTGTATTAGACCACCACAGTTTCTTCACAGATATTATTCAATGGTCTGTTTTCTATATGTTCCTTTTCATAATGCAGCACTGCAGAACAGGTATACAAAATGGGCTAAATTGAATCCTATAACTGTAACATTACATCTGTTTGGTTTTTCCCTGTGGTTTTTTTTTTAATTTTTTTTGTTGTTGTTTTTTGTTCTTTTTTTTTTGTGGGGGGGTTGAGTGTGTGAGGGTGGTTTAGTTTTGTTTTTTAATTTATTTTTTTTTAAATTAGACTTCTTTTTTATGAATGCAAACTCTTGAGGTCAAAAAGTACTGTGAAGTGTTGGTGCCTGTGTGTTTTGACGAGCAACTGCTTGGGGACATCAGGTGCCAGAAGAAATCCTTTGGCCTGGCAGGGCGCAGTGGACGGACACACGTCTGTGAAGGGCATCGGCAATCTGCTGCCAACACTCGGGACTATCCAACGCCGCGAAATCCACTCTGCCAAGGCGGCAGGAGCTCCAGGTGAAAGAGAGAAAAAGAAAGTTGCCATCTCTCATTAAGATTTATTATACGTCTGAACTTTTGTAGTCCCGAGGCTTAACGACAGATGGTGGTGTAACTCCACCAATTTTGTAACGTCTCCTTTTCTTTGATGTTGTAATACAGATTCTCCTCGACTTGACTTCGGTTAAAACCAGCATTTTCTGCTCTTTCCCAAGTGTCTCGGAGCAGTACGCAGGGAGGAAAGGGAGTGCACCTAGTTCAAAAAGGAGTCTGTTACGTGTTCTTGTTTGCTTTCTAAACAATCCTAATACAAAATAGCAATCTTACAGACACCTAACACTGCCAGCAGCACAGAGAAATTGCATTAAATTAATTAAAGGAAAATGGTTTCAAAGCGGTTTATTTCAAGCGAGAAATACAATTGTGGAGACGAAATCTTGAACCGTAAACAGGAACAAATAAAACGCACCAGCGTTTTTCATTAGAAAGCAGAGTCACATTTTGTACCGTAGTTGTCCTTGTAAAAAAAAAAAAAAAAAAAAAAAAAAAAAAAAAAAGGGGGGAAAGTGCGTGTTTGTTTAGCTTCAATTTTGGGTAGAACTGCTAAATCGCGCCGAGTAATATTAACGGCCAAGCGCCGTGTTGTTCCCTGCACGTTGTGCCCACCAGACAGAGGGTCTGCCTGCGAGGCCACACTGAACAGGACGCGGGGTTCGTGGAACAAAGCGCAGCCCGGGCAGAGGGCTGGGAGCGCTGCGGACACTCGCGGGAGCGGACGGCGTCCGGCCCGACGGCGACGGCCCGCGGCAGGGCAGGGCAGGGCAGGGCAGGGCGGAGCAGGGCCGGGCCGCAGCCGCGGGTCGCCGCTCCCGTCCCGCCGCCCGGGGATGCTGCGGCCGCCCGGCGCCCAACAAAGTTGGCGGTGCCCGCGGTCGGGCCGCGCCGTCCCGCTGGTTCGGTACCGCGGGCTAACCCCATAGAAAGTGCGCTGCATGCTGCCTTCCGCCGGTACCAGGATTTCTCCGCTACCGCAGACGGCTCCTGAGGCAGAGAGAGCTGCCTCTCCCCTTGGACGCGCTTCCCGCCCGAGAAGAGCGGGGGCCGGCGGTCTCCGGACCGCGCAGCTTGAGCCCCGCGAGGCTCCGCGCCCCTGCCCGCCGAGCCCATGCACGGCCGGAGCCTGCGGGGCCCGATTTCGTTTGCGGGCTGGCGGGGCGCGTAGCGGCGGGTCCCGCGCCGTTCCCCTCCCGCCCCGCTGGCTCCCGGGGCGCGGATCCGTGGAGGGCGGCTGCCCGCGGGAACTCTGTCCCCCGGCTCCGCGGGGTGCGCGGCGAGTGTCCCCCGCAACCGTTGCGCTCGTAGCCCTCCGCGGCAGCGGGCAGCGCCCCGGTAACCCGGGGCAGCGACGGGGCGAGGAGGGGGGGGACGAGGGGCAAAGAGACAAAAGAGCCGCGAGTAGCAAATAAATATATTTTACGGCCACCCATCGGCAGCACCGCGGCCCCGCGAGCCTCTGCCCCGGCGCTGAACTTTCACCTCGCGAACCCGGCCGCGCCCCATTGGCTGCCGGCCGGCCCGCCGCGCCCCGCACGGCCCCGCCGCCGCCCCGGCCCCCGGCCCCGCCGCCGCGGGCGGGCGGAAGGGTGCGCGGCGGGGCGGGGGGCGGCCTGGGCCGGGGGCCGCCGCGGGGGGCCCCGCCGAGTTGTTGGAGTTGCGACGGCTCCGCCCCGCGATAGCGGCTGCCCCCCCCGCCCCCGGTGTCGAGCGGGCGGCGGTGCCCCCGCCGGGGCTGGCCGGCGGCCCCGGCAGCGAGTGGCGCAGGGCCCGCAGAGCAGGCGGTCTGCCACTTGCCTGTAGCAGCGAGTGGCAAAGTTTGTGGGATTTTTAATTGTGCTTAATAAATGCGGTGACTGTTAATTCTGAGTGACAGTCACTTGTGATCCTGGCCCTCGGCACGTACAGCGAGCCCTCCTAACGCTGGGGCTGCCGCGCGATGGTTAGGTGGGCTCCGAAATAACAAACCCCACGTTCCGCTCGGCCGCCGCCGTCCGCTTTCTCCCGCGCCCACGCAAGGTCCTTCCACCCAAACACACCCCCAGCGCCGATTTACTGGGAACCGTGGCAAGGACAAGGGGATGACACGACCAGCTCTAGTCACGATGCCAGCACTTCTCTCCCCGCTCCCCCTGATACTCTACCCCACGCAGGAATCACTTAAAAGTGTTTCTCCCGGGGAGAACGACAGCCCCAGGGCCGGGCGGCCGTTCCAGACTGGCGAGAGCGGCTGGTCCCTGCTGCGGACATCTGGGGGGTCCTGCACCTTGCTCCAAGTACCGGCGCAGGGGAGAAGAAAAGTTTAAGGGCCCACTCGTGCCTCCTTCGGCATAGCTGCTGCCAGCGGCCAGGCCTGCCCCGCCATCCCCCTCCCACTCGGGTTCCCCGGGCTGCCTTCGCGCGGGGCCGCGGCACCTCGGGGGCTGCCAGCAGGCTGCAGCCGGCCGGCATTGCCAGCACAACACACGGCTTTGTTTTCCGCCCGTCTGCTAAACTCGTTGTGTCTAACGGAGCCGGCGGAGCGGGGCGGCGGGAAGGGAGAGGGGGCGGGAAGGGGCAGCCGCCGCCAGCAAACAACTTCCCCGACGGTTTGTTTACATAGCAGGTGGAGCTGCCGTCAGCCGCGACCCACAGCGCCCGCTCCGCCGGGGACCGGCCGGGGGAGGCGCGGGCGGAGCGGGGCACGGCCCGGCGCATCCCGCCGCACTTTTTTTTTGTTGCCATTCCCCCTCCGCTGCTTTCCCCCCCCCACCCCTCCCCGCGTTATTAGCACTTCTGTGCAGGCCACTCTGCGATCATGTGAGGGAGGGCTCCCTTCGCACTCCCCTCTCTCCAAAGGAGCCGGTGTGTGCGGCGGCGTTTTTTTTTTTTTTTTTTTTTCCCTCGCCTCTTTTTTTTTTTTTTTTTTTTTTGCATTCCCAACAAAACACATACACACAGGCGGCACACTCCGCACACGGGCGGACCCGCACGCCGGGGGAGGGAGAGCAGCACCGCCAGCGCCAGGCAGCACCAGCCGGCGGGAGGGCGCGAGGCTCCGACGCCGCTCCGCGCCCGCGGAGGGCCCCGCGCCGCCCGCCCGCCCCCGCTCCCCCGGCCCGCGCGGCGGCTCCGCCCGCAGGGACTCTGTATGTGCGCGCGGCTGCGCGCGGCTCCGCTCGCCCTTTCTCTCTCGGTGTCAGCTCGCCGGGACGCCCTGCACGGTGTCTCCTCCCGGTAAGTGCTACCCCCCACCCCGCCCCGCACACCCGTCCCCTCCTCCCTCCGCTCCCCGGTGTGACTTGCTACTTCCACCCGCTTCCACCCCCCTCCGCCGCCGCTCACTGACTTGCCGCCGCGGGAAAGTTTGGCCGCGGCCGGCGCGGCCGCAGCAGTGACATGTGTCAGGTCTCCCGGCACCCGGTGGCACCGCTCCCAAACACGCACGGCCGGCGGGGGGCGGGGGCGCGCTCTGTGGTGGGAGCCTGCGCTGCCCCGGCCGGAGTTGGGGCCGTGCCCGGCGGGCCGGGCCGGGTCGGCCGCGGGAGCGGGCGTAAGCTCCCCCCAAACAACTCGCGGCCGCTGCGGGTCGGCAGGGCCTCCCTCCCGCCGCTGGGAGCCGCGGACCCCCCACCCCCGCGTAATTAAAAACAAACAACCTGTAGCCTCCCCGTACGGGGAAAGAAGTGCCAGGCGGGGAGGGCTTGGGGCCAGGCTGCAGAGGAAGCGTGTGCGGGAGGCTCGGCTGCCCGCCGTTTGCCTCCCCGTTTGTGTGGCGCTGTGTTGTTTTTTTTTCTCCCCCCCCCCCCTTTTTTTTTTTTTTTCTTTTTTTTTTCCTTTCTTCTTTTTCCCCGAGACCTCCCCAGCAGACAGCCCGGGTGAAGAAACGTGTCACGTTTCTCCTTTGTGTGTTGCCTGCCCGCCTGCCCGCCGGAGGGAGAGGCGCACCCCAGCCCCCGCCTCTCTCCGCCCGCCCGCGCGGAGGGGCCGCTGCCGGCCGCCCCCTCGGGGCGCCCCGCGCCGCGCTGCCCCGGGGCGCCCCCGCTGGCGTGGGAGGGGAAGCGCAGGGGCGCCCAGGTGCCCGTGGGGTAGCGGTGCCCCCGGGCGCTCTTTGGGCTGCGTAGGGAACAGTGTTCGTCCCCTCGCCCGAGACAAAATTGCCTAAACCCAAGAATTAATAAATAATTGTGTTGGAGCTGGGGGATTCCGGAGGCGGCCTCCGTGCCTGGTACGTGGGGCCCTTCCCTTAAAATTGGCTTTGAAGTTGATGAGGGCTTCGGGACTCGGAAAGTTTGGGAAGCGTGATAGATTTTGAAGAGAGGGGAGCGGCCGCGGCGGCCTTGGCTGTGGAGCGGGCTAGACCGTGCCGTGCCGTCAGGAGTGCCAGGGCAGCCACAGGACGGAGGGCGAGCGCCGGCGCCTCCGCTCCGCGTTCTGCCGCGCCGAGCGCGGGGTGCGCGGCAGGCAGCGCCCTTGGCCTCCCGTAACCTGCCGAAAAGCCCTGTGCCGCCCGGCGGAGCCTGCACGGCCAAGGTAAAGACGGTCCGTGAGGCGGTTGTGTTCTTTTCCCGGAGTTCGGCTCGTGTCAGTTCGGCAGGCAGCGGGCCCGTGTCGCAGCGCAGCGAGCGCGGGTAAGGTCCCGGGATGGAGCTACTGGAGAGGGGTAAAGCTTAGGCTGTGGGGCTGCCAGGAAAACACTCATCTGAAATTTGCGAGAATAGTCCAGACAGAAAGTGGGCTGCAGGTATATTCTCCAGAGAAGAATAATCTCTGAAGTAACCACCGTGAATTTATGGTATTGTCCTCTATTAGTAAAAGTGCAGAGCTACAGATGGAGAAGTGGGCATTACCCTCTACCTGCGAATTGCTTATACTTTTAGGAAGTCTTGCTTGTGTACTTAGGTACCGAGAGAAACACGGAAGTTCCCCTTCCAAAGAGGATCTTCCCCAGTCTTTTCTGTTCATTAGGGCCCCTATGTAAACTCAACTCTAGAGAGTGGGAATCTTTTCATTGACAGCAATAGGAATCGCTCTGTTGACTTCACAGGCTTGAATAAGGCCCTTGGAAATATTTTTACAAAGGTGGGACTCGGAAGTTTTGCGTGGTGTCTGTATCGCCCCATTAATTCGTGAGGGGGGGGGAAATCAAAGTTTTAAGAGATTTTGACAATTTTAAATTTTTTCTTCCGTGTGCTAAGTACTTTAAAGCCATTAAGGAAAAAACCTTTCTGCTAGTAATACTACTCTAAAGAAAATATGATTAATTATTAAATTGGTTTCTCTAATGCTATACTAAACCCTTTTAAGTGGGATATGGTTTTATTAGTTCAAAATAGTATTTTTTAAAGTTTTTTCTTGACAATAATAATTTGTTCATGTAAATGTAGATACTCAAAATACCCTGTTTTGTAGTAATCTGCAGTTTTAATGTAGTTCTTACAAAACGGTTTTGTTCTGTTGTGTTTTTGCATACTTAAATCATTCATTTAATTACTCAGGATAGTAGATCAGTAAAAGGTTAAGGGAAAGGAAAGAGTATTTCAAATATAGCATTTCCAAAATGCATGCAGTTAGGCATCCTAATTTATTTTGATAAAATGTAACACCTGAAATACACTGCTTCATGTGAGGCCTTGGTGTAGACTTTAAGGTTTAACAGTAACTTTAGAAGGAAGCTTAAGCAGAATCAATTGTATAAATATTTGTGTATTTCTTTGTTTTTAGTTTAACCTCAGTGATTTTTACATTGTGTCACAGGACCTTTGCTACAGTGCAGTGTTTATATCATCTGAGAGAGGAGAAAACCTGAATGTTTTGTAGCCTTCTGTTTAGTGAAGATTTATGTAAAATGACCAAGTGCTCTATAAGGAACAACCAAATCCCAAATCCGAGTGGGTTTGAGTGTGAGGAAAAGAAATATACCAAGTTCAGGACATTTCAATCAGTAAATACATGGAACTCTTTTAAAGCTGCACTAGGGTTTGTGCAGTAGTCAGGTGAATAGTTTCACAGATTTTTGAAGTGACTTGTTTGTTTGGTGGTGTTTGGCTTTTTTTTTTTTTTTTTTTTTTTTTTTCTGTAATTATTTGTTGCTTATACATTTTTAAATACTTTCCATAATAGAATGTGTTGTGACTATCATTTTAAGAATAAAGGTGTATTTGCTTAGAAATATTCCTGTCAGACTCCATTATTTTTTTTGAAAAAGTTCTTGTTGGACTTAAATGTGTTTTAAAAAAGTTACTGTAAAATAAGATTCATTATTTTTTTAGGACTAATTTATGTGAGCTGGAATAAGCTTTTTGTATTCTGAGAAATATACCTGATTCAGCATTGCATGTACAGGAGTTATTCGGGGCTAGTGGGCTCAAAACAATAGAAAACTTCTGAGATGTGATCCCTGTTGTGGCAGTGTTTTGCTATGTGTCATTGAAAATGTCACTTAACCTCTTTGTTTTTCATCGTTGGAATGTGAGGGCTGGTATTTATCTTTCTGATAGAGTGGTTAATTAATATTTCTTGAACATGTACTTTTTTGTTCCATTTCTATTTTTACCAGATTTATTTTGGAGAAATTAAATTGTGATGGTGGCTGAAAATGAGTGGTTCCTGGGAGTCGTGTTTTTTTCTTTGTCGGTCGGATTGTGAAGAGGTCACTTGTTCATATGAAATGAAAATGATTTAGGACATAGGTCGCTGAAAAGTACCCATGGAATGATTCTGACTGGAGAAAAATGCAAATCACAATCAGAATGAAAAATGCTATCAACTTTGTTGTAAAATAAAAAATTTCTGTACCTTGGAACTGATTACTTTTTAAAAATTTTGTGACAGCTAATAGGTTTAGAAGTAAGGAAAAATGTCTATTTTTTCTTCCCAGCCACTGTACTATACCTCTCATCTAATCCTTGTTAGAAGAAATACTTGTCATTTAGATTCCTGTTCCCTGCCCTGTTTTGACTTGATGCCTTTCTTGATTGTATGTGTAAAATAGTGGCACCAGAAAAACCTCATTTAAGTGATTGAAATTATAGAAAAGCGTAGTTGTAATGAACTAACCTCTTAATCTTAAAATTGCAATAAAATAGTTCATTGTTAGTTGTTTGAAGGCCTTCTTCCACATTTGTTCCTTTATAGAATAAGCATACTTACTGTAATAATTTCCTAGAGTGGCTTTAGACTTAAATTTCAAAACTTGTATACCAGCATAAAAACAAGGAGCAGGCTCACAAGTATTATTTAGCACTGATCATCTTTTTTTTTCTCCTTTCTGAGTCTTTAAGTAGCTTAATCAAACCTACTACTTTTAAAAATCTTCCAAAATGTTCACTGCAAATTATAAGAGGCATCTATCCTTTGTTGCAAGATTTGCATCTGTTTTGGCTTTTTTGGTTTTCTTTTTTTTTTTTTTTAATCCCATTTCTGATAGGTTTGTGTTTAAGGGCAAGACCATGTTTTATGTCAGAGAGATGGTTTTGAAGTGCCAGTAATAGCTTGCTTATGCTGTCATCACTGAAGTAGCTGAAAATAATCTCTTTAATGAACAGTTGCTATGATGCTTATTACTTCACCAATGTGTAGTTTGGGATGATGTTGAAAGTAACATTTGAACTCTGAGGCATGAATTTATATGGAATTGTGTTTAGTATCACAATTTCAGTTCCTATTCTTAGAAAAATAAAGTTAAAATATTAAGTATATTGTTTTAAACTCTTTACTATCTTAAGTCTTTTTAGTAAGTTGTTGAGGTTGCTGAGGGGAGGGAATAAGAACACTAAGTTTAACTTTTTGTTCATTTACTTAGGTATTTCTTTTTCTTGCTAATAGTAATTACACATCTGTAGTTGGAAATGGGTTTGCTGCAGTTTGTTTCTTGTTGAGCTCCATACATTAATCAGGCTGGCTGCTGAGGACAGAGCTGATTCCTGTGAATGTGGTACTGCACCCTCTCCGTGCCCTGAGTGTGGGTGTCTCTTCTGCTGGGTGGCACAGGGCTTTGCTGTAGGTAACAGGTGACTTCTAATTGGTTAGGCTGAGGAACAACAAACAGGCTTAAAGGACGGGCAGCACTTTCATTCAGCGTGCAGAAGGGAGATTTTGTGCCCTGCCCTCCACCCCCCCTTGCAGTGCTTTGTGATGTCCATTCTGGGGTGAAAGGATCTCCATCACACAACCCTCTGAGTCACAAAGAATCCTCTTTGAGGTTCACAGGCTGCTTTGGCTGACTTGTAGAACCTGCTTGTTTACCAAGGAGCTTCAGCTTTCTCTGGGCAGCAGGTACTGAAAGCAGGTGGTGGAGTATCTTGGTTTTACGATGCTTCCAGTCCGTTGGTGATTGCAGGGTCCACAGGGACATGCACTGTGAGTCCTTTGCTCAGTGAGCTGCTCCTTTGGACCTCTGTGGTGAATCAGACAGGGCTGCAAATTGCATCATATTAAATATTTCTGTAAATTGCTGATCTCAGTCTTGTTTCAGTTTGCCTCCAGGACATTCTGAGCATGACTGAGATTCCAATAGGCCTGTGCCAACCTTGTCCGGGTGGGAGATACTCTTTACTGTTGGGCCCAAAACTGGAAATTCATTTGAAGAGTGATGTTTTGAGGCTAGGGGGTACATTATTATATGTAACTAGAAAGTTTTTGTGGTTTTCTAGGTACATTATTTTGTAAATAAGTATTTACATTGTTACCAAAAAAATCCTATATATTTTAAGATTGATATTTAGTTGATGATCGTATTAGAATAATTTATTTTTTTCTCTAACAGCGTGATGTATATTTTGCAGCTCTGGTCAGAATTTGTCTTTAAGTAAATTCAAATGCTGATTTATTCCATTATTCAGCTTTTGTATTTCAGCCTAAACCAACATGATACATTGTGTATTTGATGCAATTTGAAATAATGTATTTGACATAATTTGACTAATTGCATTTTGACATATATTTATATTAAAATAGTCTAATCTTGATGGATATTGCCACTACAATTTTTGTGATCTTGTCCTTTCAGAGAAGGAAGGCGAATGTGATATTACATTGTTGTTGAACAGGACCTAATTATGTTATTCAGTCTGAAAACTATGAAACTTGTGTTTGGAGAAACAATCTCAGAGTTGCAAAGCTGTATCAAGCATAATACTTGAAGTATCTGTTAGGTGTTGATTTTGACTTTGCCCAGAAATGATGAAGAAAATGTAAAAGAGGTAAATACCATTTAAACTTTGCCATGCTGTCAGTGCTAAGTCTTATAAAAATTGCTCACGATTACATTGTTGATTTATCCTTTTGTAAGTCTTGATGTTGAGAGGGTATATTGTTCTGGAATTGTAACCCAGCTAATAAAACAAGTGGTGGCTACAACCTGTGTAATAAAACCTGTAGTTGTTTAACAGCTTGGAAGTTAGATCAGAAATTGAAAAGTTTCACCATGTAAAAATATTGCAGAGGAAATTTTAAGGGTTAGTGGTGGTAAGCCACAAAGGGCTTTGGAAAGGAGAGGGACAACATGCAAACAATGGAGAGTTGGGAAGTGAGGGGAAAAAGGCCAGAGAAAACATGTAGCTGGGCAGGAGCCAGAAAAGGCACAGGCAGCACTGCCAGGAGGTGGGCAGCTGCTCAGAAAGTAGGGGCTCAGGTTCTCAGAAGAGCAATGTAATTTTCATCTGTTGCCCAATATAGAAAATACATTTCTTCACCTTCACTTCTTCTGTGGGAAGAAAAAATGAACTTTTTTGCAGGCTGGCATTATGCACATGACAGGCACAGGAGTTACACCAGCCTAATTGAGGCCACTATTTTTTAAATACTAGATCTTGTTAAATCCAGTGTATGTCTTTGAAAATTTACTTATTAGTTGTTGCATTGAAATTTGATATTTAATTACTGAAAAAAGTATAATTTATTGGTGCGACAGAGGGGGGACAGAGGTCTTTTGAAGATAAAGGGGAAGAAAAGTGTCTAGAAAACAGGCTATTATTTTTTAGTCTGAAATTGAAGTATCTCTGATTCGAGACATTTCTCTGTGAGAGAACACAAACAGGATTGTGGTTTTATTACAGTAGTTACAGCATTCTCATGACCTATAAATGAAAACATGAAAACCTGATGCAGTCAGGTGTGCACAGACTGCAGAGATCTACACATATCTGCTGTTGTGCTTTTCAGCTATGTCAGTGTTTTCATCTTTGTAGAACAACATATTTAATTCAATAAGGAATAAATGATATCATGTATACAGTATGGTGAATGTAAGAAGAAGGGTGCTGAGAACTCTGATATGGCAACAATCATTCTTCATTGAAAGTCAATTAGTGGAATATATATGGGTGCTAAAACTGTAAAAATATTAGGATGGAACTTCGCTAAAGATCATGAAATGCTTTTGTGCAAAAATTTATTCAGACCCATTTTTTACTAGTCTTGAATGCATTTAAATTACTTTTAATGTTGGGAAGATGCCTGTAAATTGTTCTCAGTACACAATAACTGTCAGCCTACATTGAAGAATACTTATGGTCAGTAATTCAACAGATAACTATATTGAATATACAGAAGTTTCATGTGGTGTCAGATTCTTGTGCATTCTTTTGCTCTAGAAGAGGAATTAAGTCTATTCTGACTGAAACAAACTTTAACGTGGTATTTAATTCTATTATAAGACACTGACATCTTGAGAAAGAGTTTATGATGTTTGGTGTTGGATGTTTTGGATCTGTTTGTGAACCTCTATTTATTATTGACCAGGAAAAGGTGTGAAGTATACCTGAGCAACCAAAAATGTACATCTTATGAACTAGCATATGAAAATCTTTTAAAAAATACTGGTTAAAGGATTTTTTTGGTTGGGTTAGTTTGTTTTATTGTATGGTGTTTTTTTGTTTTGTTTTGTTTTGTTTTGTCTTTTTTTTTTTTTTCTTTTCTTTTTTAAAATTTGTTTTTGGTTTTGAGTCTGGGAATCAGACCACACATTCAAATCACAGACAAACCAGGAGAATGATAAACTGCCCAAATATTTCTGTATCACTGCAGGAGTGGTAGGTGAAGAAGTTGATAATCAATCCAATGTTTCTCCTGTGAAGCTATGCAGCTTTGGAAGTGGTGTCCATGCCCTGTGCACGTGTGACTGTGCAGCATCACAGGGCATCTGTCTCCATCCAGAGCTTTCTGGCAAGGAGACCAAGGCCTTCAGAAAGAAAATTAATATATCCTAGTGGGTGTATTGCATCTCAGGTTATGGGAGAGAAGGTATTCAGAAGAAGAGTGCAGTCAATCCTTTGCTAAAACAGGGAATGTGTTTGAGGAATGTGGTTCTCCAGGCAGGAACTGACCATTGCTGGAGAGTGTTTTACAATGTAGAAACAGGTATTTAATGGGTTGTGATGGGAAAACATGGCCTTCCAGTTTCTTCCTTGAAAAAATGAGAGAGGAATGCTTCCAAAACAAGTTAGCATTCATTTCCAGATTAAGTATGGCTTGCAGCATTGGTGTTGTACCATGCTCCAGCTTCAGGTTGTCCTCTGGGATGGTTGTGGGGTCTAGGTTTGCTCGGTCTAGCAGTGGGGACTGGGGTAGTGAGTGATTCAGTAGTTCTGTCTGCTGGTGACAGAGCACTACTTGGCAGGGCTCTGCTCAGATTGAGCCTCTCCTCTCCTGGAGCACACAGGTGTCCTTGTGCCTTGACCTGTCTCAGGCTTCAGGAGATGTGCTTGAGGTGATGGCCACACACGCCTGTGTTGAAAAATCCAAGACCTTCATCCCTGATCCCAAGTTTTCTGAAGTTGATTTGAAGACTTGCTTTTATGGCTGAGGTGCTGAGGCTGGTTGATTTTGATGTGTTTGTATGTGCCTGTTCAAAACAGGTTTCTGAGACTGAGAAGTTGCCAGCTGCTTAGCTGTTCTTCAAAGCCACCTAGACTGAGACAGGTGATAGATTGATTGTGCATATTTAGGCCAAATCAGTGTGTTACAGGCTTTTCTTTCAATAAAATTTCTTATTCCAGCTGTTTCATAGGCTCTGAAGCAAGTCACCTCTAACATGAAAAATCCATATTTAAAGTGACTTTTTCATAACATTTAAATACTTTGCAGGATTCTCTTTCATTTATTTTGTAAACAAATCTTAAAAAGTACAGCATTCAGGTACATCATTGGTGAAGATCCAGACATATGAAAGAGATATTTCTGAAAACATGAGCACAGATACTTGTTGTAAAGTCTCCAGCCTGATGAGCCAGGCATGGCAACCAGGCATGTCATACTGTGTGCTGTAGCTGTAGGGTGCTGTGTGCCTCATGATTGGTGCTAATATGCATATGCAGCAAATCTGGCATTTCCCAGGAGCTTCAGGCAATATGTGAACACCAGTAATTTGTTATATGTTTGTCTAGAAAGCGTATGGCTAAAGTTGGACCTTGCTCTCACTTCTTGATATTCCTCCTCCCCCTTATCATTTGATTGTCACATTAGAGGAGAGTTACTGTGAAGCCTGAGAAAGGTGGCAGATGGAGAAAGCCATGTACTTGACTGGTCCTCCTGAGTTTCAGGCTGAGCACTCGCATTTTAAATCTTACTGTGACTCAGTAGAAGAATGCATTTCTATTATTCGATTATGTATAAAAATGGAACCTACTGTCCATTAACTTAACTGAAGTGCTATTTTTAACAGATGTTTCAGTACCTGTCTTCAGTAACTAGAATTAAATTTTAAACTGCAACTATTAGCCTTATTATACATAGACGCCTGCACATTTTGTTACTTAATAATATTCAAACCTCTAAATATACTTATGTATCATTTAAATATAATTTTATAAACATACTTCTGTATCCAGTGACTGACATTTGCGTCGTTGTTGCTAACACTTAGTTGCTATCAGAATGGGGAAAACCCTTTTTTCCAAGTCAGTGTTAGGCTTACAGTTTTGCTCCAAATTCACTTATCAACAAGATTTTCTTTAGCTAAATTTCTCTTTTTCTAAGATGCAGATGAGTCGGAGCAAAATGTAGCCAGAGACTATTAAAAATATATTTCTCATTGTCACCTGCAATATTACCATAATTGGAACTAAGGAGCCTGCAGTTGCACAATATTTATGTTGCAATCCAAACTGACACAGCCTGGAATGCCTCGGTAGCAAAACAAGACACAGACCCAAGCCTCACAGTGCATGCTTGGGAGGGAGTGAGCTGCTCCTCTTGGAAACCTCCTCCAGCAAGGACATCCTGGTGGTCCCCCTGCTTTGCTCTGGGCTGGGGGGCTGAGGTGGTGAGGTAAGTGCTGCCAGCTTGGCTGTGGAGAGCAGTGGCTGGAGGCAGGTGTGAGTGACCCTCTGGGTCAAGCTGCAAGGATGGCTGCTTTGATAACCTGGGGAGCTGCAGTAAGACATTGCTCCTTCTGCTGATTGGGATGATTTTTTTTTCATTCCTTTTCACTCCTGACACTTTGGGGGCCTCTTTCTTAGGAGGTGTTGTTTGGAAGAAACACTTCTAATGCATTTACTTTTCTTTGGTGCTTGGAAATAGTGAGTCATCATCCAGTGTCACCTTTTCTGTGCAGCTCACACTGTAGGCACAGTGAAACCAATGTTAATCTCTGCTGCACCTCTGGTAGGCTCCTCAACAGCTGATGAACTTGATTTATTACTCCTGGCCTTCTCTGGCAAGCACAGTACGGTATATTTGCTTGTGACTGACACACTTAGATCTATGGCCACAAGATATCTGGTCAACTCTTCAAGCCTTTACCTTTAGCATTAGCTTTAACCCCTCAGGGCTCAGCTGCTTGCAGCATTTAAAGCATGGCAAGAGGTTTTATAGCAGAGATTTGACTCAGCAAGACTTGTGCTACCTTTCACTGAAGATATAAAATACAATTTGTAGCTTATAATTGCTGCTTAATATGATCTTGGACCCTTACTTAAAATCCATTTAACTGATACTGTGCTTTCTTTATAAGGTTATTATTGGGAGCTAACCTTTTCTTGTGTTGTGGTTAAATGTACAATGTAATAAGGGTGTTTTTTAATGTGTTTAAGAGTTAGAAGATGTGTTAGAAGTAACCTTTATGCAGAGAGTTCTATATAGTTGTAGTAAGGACAGCAATATTAAAATCCTGAACATTAGTACCATCTGAATATAATTTGTTCTCATTCTGTTTTGTGTGTGCCTGCTGATGGAAGATGATACAGTGTATTGAAGAAATCTATATTGTTCTCCAGTATCTTTCTTATAAGTAATTATTAACCTAGTGCAAATTACTGTCTCCAGATTTTTTTTAAATTTAGATGCATACAAAAATGCAAAAAGTGTATTTGAGATAACAGATAAATTGCAATTCTTTCTTTCTTTCGATTTCAAGGAGAGAAAACTAAATCCAAGATTTTACGCACAAAACTGAAAGCCTCCCAGAAACCTTTACTTCCTTGTTTAACTTCTGATATATAGGCATGTGCCGTTATCTGTTGGATGTCTTCAGGGAACACTAGCTTATAACAGATTTAAAGATTTATTTTTCTCAATGACAAATGTTGGTACTTTTGCTCTGTGAATATTAGTTTGTCTTCCTTTGATTGCCTAATGGAAATGAAGGTTTGCTTACAGGTGTAAGTTAAAATGAAGCATTTTTTATATTGTTTTTTCCTTAACCAGGTACCTAAGTATATATGTGGATTTTGGTATACATGGAAAGAATTTCAGAACTTGTCTCCTTGTACTCTTTTTGAAACTGCTCTAAATGATGGTGAAAGCAATGAAGTTTCATACCAGAAAAAGGGTCAGGAAAAAAAATAACCCAGAAAAATGAGCATTATAAGCGTGGACAGCCTTTGTTTGAATTAGTGGTTTTTTTCTGTTGTTGGTGTAGAAAGTTCTTTTCCCATTCTTCAGAGCCTTTTTTTTTTTTTTTTCTCATTTTCCCTTTTCCCCCACTTGTTCATTTTTCTTCCCTTTTTCCTCAAGGGGACATTGTGGTTGAAGAGGGGGAATGGGTTTTGCACATGTCAGGTCCATAGCTGAAAAACAGTTGTTTTTCTTAAGTTTATTTAAATGCTGTTGGGGTGAACACATCCTTATGGATATGGGCAAGAAGGGCTGTAAGAGAAACAAACATTATTTTTTAATCTTAAGTGGGTGGGGAAGGCGGCAGCAGTCATGGCTTATGGGGTTGAAATTAACTGTTTTTAACATTGTGAAGAATGATGAGGATATAGACAAAGTGCCTTCCTAAAATTTGTAAGTATAATTCTTGGCTCAGATGTATACTTGTGGAACTTTATGATAGACTTACTTAATCTCAGTATGGGAAAGATAAATTCATTAACAGTTATGAGGTGTTGATATAATTGAAGAGAGAATGCCAGTAAAATGCTTTCTGGAGCTCAATGACTGTAAACTCTGGTCTTCTAATTTAATCCATCCACTGCTTTCCATTCACTTGTTTCAAGGCTTTCTAGACTGAGAAATTAGTCCTACTCCAGGCACAGTAACTGCAAGAACTAAGTTGGTTTCTCTTAAAGGAGAGCCTTGGATGAGGACTAGAAGTGTTTCCTCAGGAAAAGTTAAGATTGGTTGGAAAAAGGAAAGCAGAAAAAGCTTTTTTACCTTGTTGATGATGTCCAGGGATTACTGTGTTTTTTACTAGCTGCCTGAATTTTGTGCTGGTTTGTGGTAGCTTTGACATTACACAGAAGAAAAATTAAGATGCTTACAGCCCAGTGAAGGTGATACCGACCAAATGAGAAAAACTAGCTAAGTTAATTTCTTTCACTGGTGTTGCAGTATTTCTCACATCTGGCTTTTTGGTTGTTCTAAACAAATGTTATCATTCTCTCAGCAGACAGTCCATTTTTCTTGTGAGTTATTTAAATGTGGGAAGAAATTATTTTATGGAGAAATTAGATACCTCTGAAATTAGCGTTTTGCACAAAGAGTAGTTTAACTGCATGAGACAAAAGTTCACTTTATGCTTTTAACTTGAGCTCTTAAGAATAGAGATGTATGAGAAAATACATTCTTTAGGAAAGTGTCAGTCTTTTGCCTTGATAGCTTTTTCTTGTGCAATGTATTCTTCATAATATTTTTAATTTACTTAATACTATGTTGAGGTGTAACTGTAGTGTAACCCTTTGAGCTCTATAAGGGACTTAGAATCATAAAGTCATTTATTGGAAAAGACCTGCAAGATCATTGAGTCAAACTTTGACTGATCCCCACCTTGTCAGCTGGATCAGAACACTGATTGCCATGTCCAGTTTTTTCCTGAACACCTCCTGGTGTGGGATGGTCACTCCACCACCTTCCTGAGCAATCATTCCAATGCTTAAAAATCCTTTCCGTGAAAAAATTCTTTCTGTAGTACAACCTGAACCTCCCCTGGTGCAGCTTGAAGTCATTTAAAGGTAAATGTGCCATGGATATCCAGCTAAAAATAGAAGAGAATGGGAAAAAATTGATTATGTTCATTTGGGAAAAAAAATTCTTGTTGAGTTAACCCCCAAATCTTCTGCTTGCTTCAATTATAGAAATAATGGGAATGGTTTTGTTAATAGCCTGCATTAAGAGATCTGTCCTTTTAATGCTTCTTACAATGTTTCTATAGGCTTAATATGGATGTGAGATTTGGAAGGTGAAGCCCTATTATTGCTGAAGCACATCAACTACATTTCATTGCTCCAAAACCTTCTGTGCATTTTGTGTAAAGAGGTTTTAGTTGTACTGCTCAGTTTGTCATAGAAAATTTGAGGGGAAAGTGAATTAGCTACTGCTCAAGTGTTCATAATTCATTCTGGAATTTTCTAATGCATTAAAACAAAATTTTTAAGTTAAATTTACTTCGCTTATGTGTGCGTCTAGTAATAAGAACTGTGTAAAAACAGCTAATAATTGTACCCAAACTGCTTCCAGTTCAGCCACGTTTTTCCTGCAAAGCATGTTTTGCACAAATGAAAATTGTGCTTCTTGCTTTTACTTGGCAGATCTGAAGTACTTGGGGTAAAAACTGTTCTAGTGAACTGCACAAAGCTAAACTCTGTAAAAGAAACCCCAACTGTTAGCTGTTCTGCAAATTCATTGTGATATACATTATACTTGTGACTTGATCAGTTTGATGATTGCAATATAACATCAAAGGCATTGTGTCTTCTGTAGCTGTAAACTCCACTGAGGGCCTGCATTTTTGTTCTTGGTGAGAAGTTAAAAAAAATTCTAGCAACGTGAAAATATATATAGTGAGTAGCTGCATAAGCTGTGTTTTTTCTGTCTTTGGGTGGCAATTTTAACAGTTTGAGGGCTCTTAAAATTCAGTATACTTGCAATAAAAAAGCCATTTCTGTGATTGTTTGCAAAGTTTTAATTTGTTTTAAACCATGTTGTTGATCTAGAGCTTTTGCTCATTTAAGGTTGATTAATTGCTTTTGCCACTTTTGTTTGCAGTTCAGTATAATCTCATGCAGACTATTGTAATTTTTTTTTAAATTTTAATCTTCTGTCGGTGGTTGTATGTGTGGATGGGATGTTAAATTTGACCACTAATAACTTAAGGATTTAAATAAACAAATAAATAAGATTGAAAACAATAACAAAACATTGCAAACCAGAACAAATGCTTAGCATTGCAAATTTGTTTTATGAAACAAATAATTTCTGCACCTGCTGAAGACCCCTTTTGTGGAAGCTCTTCATATGTTTTCATTTTTTTTATTATTTTTTTATTTAGAAAGAGAAAAGTTATTGGGTTTTCATTCAAGTACCTTTATTTAAGGCAGATTTCATAGAAACAAGAATAGTAAGCCTATGTCTTACACTGAATGTTTTTTAAATGTGTATGCCTTTTGTGATAATTACTATTCATTAAGGCTCAGTACTCTTTCTTTAAAGGATAACTCTTTTATTACCTGTAAAATGGCTGGATGAGCATTGACTGAAGTCACTTCATGCAAAATATAAAATATAATTCTGATACAGAGTTGGAGTTGAGTTCTATGGCCCATGTGCATTGCTGCTGTGCCTTTCAGAGAGCACAGACCCCAGTGAGTGCTTGGGTGAGGCACATTGATCCAGTGTGACCCACACTACAGAGGGTTACTGACGTGGTTAACTTGGCCCAGGTAGGAGCCTCTGATTTCTGCTTCCAGGGCAGAACCCAGGTCATGGCTGATGATGCAAAGGAAGATGCTGTCGCAGTTCATCTCTGGAAGTGCCTGACTATGTGCTGCTCTTAGAAACTCGGGATCCTGGTACCCTGTGTTTCACTGCTGGCTCACAAATATTTGTGATTGACAAAAAGGCTGAATTGTCACTGTGCAATGAATAACACAGAATCCACCTCCTGGTGTTTGCAGTATAGTAATTTTCACATACTTACATACATAATGGGCAGAATGAAGAGTTCAGAAATCTTAAGATGGGCCAGATGGAAAATATGTTCAAATTAAAAAAAAAAACCCCTGACAACAAGAGAGAGAGACAGGAAGAAAGAAATATAATTCTGCTGATATTAAAAGTATGAAGGAGAAGCGAGAGAAGGGAGAAGAACGTCTGTTTTCCATTTTTTAAGGAGACTTTTTTTATGGTTTTTGAACTTCTGAGATTATGATGCTTTTTCTTTGTTATAGAGCTGTCAGAAAATACAAAGGTTATATCTGTGCAGACAGCTTAACTTGCTTCTAGCTCTCCAAAGTACTTTAACTCATTTCATATTCATCTGTTAAAAATGTACAGGTCTTGGAAAAATTAGAGCATTATAGCTGTAGCCATACCCTCCTGGACAGCCAGGACAGAGCTTTTGGACAAGAGCTGAGGCAAAGCATGTGATGCTCTGCACAGTGGCAGTGGCTTTTCAGGCCTGAGATGTTAAGCAAGTGTGTCCCTGTAATCGGACTGTGAGATACTTCTGGAAGCCAGAATATGGGTCAAGGAAACCTTCCTCTGCCATAATCCTTTCTAATCTTTGCTTTTGGAGGTTTTTGAGAGCACTTCTAATGCTAAGGAGCGTAGCTCAAATTTTTCTGTTCACTTTTTCTTGCTTGTACTTTTTCAAGTCGTCTTTCTTCTCTCTTGCATTTATTTAAATGGAATCCTAATAGTGGAGGGGATGGTTTTAGAAATGCAGTATTTCATCAGCAAAGGAGGGTCCTAGCAGTTCCATCTAACTAGAGGAATACTGCAAAGTGAAGAAGCTGCATAAGATACAGTGGAAGGACAAGAAATCATCCCATTTTTACCAAAATCATTGTACAATGGAAAATGCCTCTTCTCAGCTGAAATGTCAGATGTATCAGGAAAAAGTTAAAGTGGAACCTGATTTCTGTAAGGCTAAAGATTCAAGTAATTTGCTTAGAGATGCAGTAGAAAATCAATCTTATGCTTGAAAGTGGAAATGGTAGCCTTCAAGTCTCATATCATGTTTTGTAGCTGATTGCCTGTTTTTATCATCTCCCCTCGCTTTTCCTTCGGTACTTACTAATGCCCTTTGGTTAACTCCATTATACCTTTGAAAAACTTCTTGCAGAGCTCAGCTACTTTGGCTTGTTTGCTGGGTAAGCCTCACTGATATTATTATAATTAATAGGATGTGTAAAAACTTCCCAAACCCAGTGTTACAGAATCAGGCTGTTAAAACTCGGTACCCCATATGTTCTGCAGTGTGCAAGATTTCCATCCTCTGCAGCTGGGGCTCATCAGAGAAAAGGCTAGAACTGCATTGATCTTGCATGCTGTGGGGGAAGCTGGTGTGGTAGGAACACAACTCAGCTTGTAAAAGAGTAAGAGGGATGGGAAATAAACTCAGTTTACAATTTGGAGTTGTGTCTCTAATTTTTTTTCTTTTTAATTTTTGTGCCACAGGGATAAAAATGTGAGAGAGGGATGGACTGTGTTTTTAGATACTGAAGACCTTTGAAGATCTGATTCATAAGTGAGACCTGAAACTCTTTTTCACAGTTGTGTGTTACATAGTAACAGCTTCCTTGGTTTGGCTCTTATTTTTGTTAGATACTACTGCTTTATTTCCTCCAAAAAGATTGATTTTAGAATTTTTTAATTATGGAAAAATTAATAAAGAATAGTAAGAGCTAAAGTGAACAGCCTGATACTTTTAAGGGTTTTTTTTTTTTTTTTGTAACTGGGATATATCATGAATATTTGTGACTTGATAGTTCTGTGAAGGTAAACTATGAAGCTGATCAAAAATTTTACAAAGCTGAGAGCAAATATGCCAACTGATAAAACACAAAACAAATGCATGATTAAGAAGACAGGAAATTAGACTGGTTAATTGGAATATTATATGAACTCTTATAAAAATATTTAAGTACAAGGAAGTACAGGGGCATACTTCTAGAGAGACCCTGTTGCCGGTTTTGCTTTCAGTAGCAGGATCTGCATCAAGTTTGGAAAGCTGTGCCTCTAAAAAAGGCATATGTATTCTGGCTAATTGGATGAATATAAACATTTTATACTTAAACTGGGAATTTATAACCTTGGAAGTATAAAAATACCTTAAATAGGAATAACAAAGCTAGATATCTTCCTAAGTTCCTTTCTTCCCTTGGTTTTTTTTTGTTGATATCAATTTTTTTGATGCATTCTTAAAAAGCTATATGGAAAACAGGCTATATGGAGAGAAGATACTTGGTAATAGAGTATTGTTGATCCACCTCGTGAGGGCATAACAAAGCCCACTGGGAGAAGGGTTGTTTTTAACACTGAGAGTAGTTATTTGTGAGAGGACATTATTAAGGACTTCAAAGTAGATTTCACTGGGATGCTTCAGATTGTGCTTTAAGGACTTTTCTAACACACTGAAATTTGCTGAAGGAATTATACTAGCAGTACTTTACACCAGGAAATGTATCAATGTTGGTTTGATTTTTTTTTTTTTTAAAGAAGCAGGAGAGTGTTTAGTGTGCTTATTGGCATATTGATACTCATTAACTTCATGCCTGTGCTTTGACACTGTTTTAGAGACCTGGATATGAGCTGGAAGGGCCACCACTGGGTGCTGTGCAAACAGAGAACTACTGAATCCCAACCCAGAAGTAGCACAATTTACATACAGGGGTAAAGACAATGTTTAGAAACAGGCAAAGGAAGACAAAAAAACCCAAAGAGTTATCATAGCATATCAGCAAATAATTGGCTTTAAAATTTTCCATAGGTCTCCTGCCAAAGCAGTTTGAAAGAGGTTAACCAGTCAGTCTGGTGAATGTTCATAGCAGTGTGAGGCGTCAGCCTGGATAAAAAACTTGAAGACACTTAATTGAAAAAATAACACATAGATGATGGAAGCTGGCAGCCTGGACGTAAAGGAGAAGGGAGTTTACCTCCAGATATGGAATGAGATATGATAGGAAGGCTTTGACATGCAAGATAAGTGATTAATATATAATGGAATACTGGATTTATGTCAGTGGAATGAGATTACATTTGTCAAGATTAGAACAAAAGATGAGAACAAGATTTGAAATAAGAGCGATGGGAGTATAACAGCTGTACACTTTGAGAGAAGAGGTGTACTTTAGAGGTAGTATTTGCAAAGATCCTACAATATTTGCATATAAATCTTTTGGAAATACTTGAATCTATAGGACCTAGATGCATGTATCCAAAGACTGAGAGAGATATCCCAATTTGCCTAAATGAATGGTAATATTGCCAAAAGAAGGGGGCAAGAAGAATGCTTATTAGATGAGAGTATAGACTATCTTCTAACTGTACAAAGTTGTGATCCAGCTCAGAGGAGCAGTGTGCTGTTAGAGGTAAGAGGAGAATCACCTCCCCTGGGTGAGTGGTAATCTGCTGGGGTACAGAATTTTTTTTAGGTCCTCTGTAACTATTTCTCTTGTGAAAGAGGATATTTCATAAATTTATTCAAATATTATTGTTCTTTTTCTGTATTGATTTTTCTGATCTTTAGTGGCAGCATTTGCAGCTGAGGGTTACACTAAAAGCCTGTCACACCACTGTTGATGAAGCATCACAGAAAATATGTATGAATACACTAGTAACATGCTGAAGTTTTTAGGTTTTCAGAGCCAGGATTGACTTGACTGCATTGCTTACTAGTGGTGAAACTGTGAATTATGAAGATCAGCCAGGTTGAATGCCAGTAGAATTTCTGCCATGGACATGATTTTAAATATGTAGATAGGTTTCTACCTACTGGGAAAAATGGTTTGAAAATTCGTAGGCAAATCATCTCTCTTCATATATAGGGTCAAAGTATTTAATTTGCTTGTTTATAGAGGGATAGAGAAGACAATATTGCTGTGCAGTTCCTATTGTTTACCTCTACCCGAATCTCTCTATGGACATCCTGGAACAGGGCTCTCATGTTGCTGTGGATTTCTTTAATTTCAAGTGGAAAGTGGTGGAGGAGATCAGTGAGAGGTAGGTCCAAGATGCTGTGAGGTGGTTTTTTTTTTTTTTGTGTGTGTGTGGTTTTTTTTTTTTTTGAGACTTTATGCTAGATTAGAGCAATATTTTACTGAAGCTTGGAAGTGATTTGATATATTTTTACTTTGGTCAGGTCTGTTGTATATTTACTAAAAATGTTGTCAGTTTTGTTTTCTTTTTAAGAATTTCTCTTTGGTGCGTTTCCATCTGAACTTTATTAGAGGAATCTAAAAAGTTGGATCTTTTTTCCTTTACTTGTAGACTTGTGACTCCATCTGCCCTCTGAGACCCCATCAGAGATCACTAGGTACAGTGCCTTGCCATCCCTGACAGAGAGCTCCTGCTAACCCCAGTGAGAGCATTCTGTGCTGCTTCAGTCACTGAGGACTGCTTGATTACCTCCCTGCTGCCCATTGCCCTTTTTTCAAGTTCTGAAAAGTATTCAGCAGATTTATCACTGCTTTTTAAGAAAGTCTTCATGAGCATGACCTGAGGTTTTACAGGAAATCTTGAAATAAAAGTAATAATATTGTTATACATTCTCTCACATTCAGCCACACATGCTATCACAAAAGTAGCCTTGAAGCTGTTTTAGTTTTACAGCAAAGAGTGTTTCTTTTCATATCAGGTAATCCAAGCTGCTGAGTTTTTTTCCCCCTTGGCTTTGAAAACATGCCTTTATATTAATAATCCTGGATTTTGTGCTGAAACTTGATTGCTCTAGTTGATGATTGGTATTCCATAACACTAAATAAAAGAAAAACAAAATTTTCCTTCCTTTTCCGATCTGAAATGTATCAATGTGTATTTTTAGAATTCACCATTAGTGGAAGTATAATCTCTGTGCCTGCTTTTATTCTTGGCCACTGGGAGTTTTGCTACCAGCAATAAAAGACAACCTCCATGTTATACTGCACAGTATAGATATTGTAAATTTTGGTCTTGCTTTCCATTGATCTGGTTTGCCATATGGGAATCATATTCAGCTGATCTTTATTTCCTGAGTCAGAAATTCTGTTTTACCCATCTTTGGGGCTTTCAGCATTTTATTCTCAGTGGGCTGTCAGGTATTGCACATGAAAGGAAAGGTTCAAAGGCATATAAAGAAGGTTCAGGTCTGAAATGTTTACTTAACACTGTCTCTTTTTTTTTTCCTTTTTTTTTTTTTTTTTTTTTTTTTTCATTTTACAAACATTTGCCAGACTGGAGGATCAGCATGAAACCTTAATAAATTTTAGACATTTTATTCTCTATTATGAACATTTTACACATACATAATTTTGATGTAGTCTGGAACACATCAGCTGTAAACTTGCTGATGTGAGTTTGCCAGTGACAGTATTAAAAACATTGCAATTTTCTTTTTTGAGTTTATAAATTATTTTTCTTGGAGGTTTATTTCCTTTCATTTCTGTTTTTGTTTCTATAGCTGCCTGTAACAGTCTGCCATTGTTCTACAAAGAAATTTTAAATGAATTGACTATGCAGATTTTAATTAATATGATGAGTAAAAATTTAAAAATAAAGATAGCATCCTCTCTCCTTGCAATGTCATTCTACTGAGAGAAATGAATTTAAGGAAAAGTGAGAATGAGCTTATTGTTGCTCACCTGTGAAGGTGCTGCTGCCAAGGAGGTAACCAGTCATAGTTTTAACTTTTGTGCCTTAATTATTTAATCTTTTGGGAAACAAATGCCTAAAATTTAAGGGATTTCAATCACTTGGGTGCAGTGATGTAGAGGCTCTAGATTCCATTAGTGTAGTTTGACTCTTTTTCTTTCTCATTTGCAGTGAAGTGTAGTTAAGACAGCATACTGGAGTGTGTCTGATGTTACCCTTCCATCTCCAGTATATCTGATTTTCTTTTTGAGTTTTGTTTATTAAGCAAGAAAATAATAAGGGAAATAATAAGGGATCTTGATACCCATTATTGGGATTCATTCTTTCTTCTTCTGACCCCTTTATTCTTCATTGCCAAGAGGATGTAGAGCACTGGAACTGGCTCAAAGGGATCATATTTTGTCTAGAAAATGTGTGTCTTGGGTGTGCCTAGGGATATATTTTGCTGTTGAGGATGTGGAAACAGATGAGAAAAAGTCAGTCACAGACTGAAAGAAAGTTGGGGCTTCCCCCATAGCTCCTTCACCATAGCTCCTTTATTCTTGCTTCACACAGCAAGAATAAAGCTGTCAGGGAGCTGTGATCTCTCACTTTCAGAGACTCCTGGTTTTGCTCTTCTGGACTTGCATGGCCTCTTCAACATGAAGTTATTCTGGAGGTTTAGCTCACTCCTTAGTGTTCAGGCACATCTGCCTCCTTTTCTCACTAACTGCTTTCTCCAGCTGAAATAGAGAATGGGAATGTGGCCTCATGGGCAGCTTCTTTCAAAGTCAACAGGTTACCAAAGTCTGCAGTGGGTCTTTTCTGCAGACTTCCTTTTTTGGTATTTATTAGTTTATGTAACACTGGAACATTGTGCTCGCATTCTCCTTGTTCAACTTCCTCACTTCAGTGATCAAGGATGGTTAAGGCTCCCCAGCTGTCCTGGCTTTCCCCTCACGTTGGCTAAGGCTGTGAGACATTTTCCCACCCTGCTCTTCCCAGGCTTTGTCTGTTGGACTAGTCTTATTTTGAATTGGGAAGAAAACCTCAAGGTAAGCCACGATCTTATGGCTCCTGTGGCTGGAGTGTTGGAAAGAAAAGACAGGCAGAGGAGACAAGGAGGGGGCATTCCTCTTTATGTCTGTCACCAGCTGGAGTGCCTGGGGCTGCTGGGGATGGAGGAGAAGGCAACAGAGGGTTTATGGGTGAGGATTAAGGCAGGAACAGGTGACAAAGTGGTTGTCTGCTACAGGCTGCCTGAGCAGTAAGACCAACTGGATGGGGCCCTTCATAGTTATACAGAAATAGCTGGGTCCTCATGGGAGACTTCAACCTGCCAATAACTAGGGGAGGGACAGCACAGGAGGGCATAAGCAGTCCAGGTGGTTCCTGAAGTGAGTGCATTAATGGTAACTTCCTTTTCCAAGTGATGAGTTTGCTGATAGTGGGAGGTGCTGTGCTGGACCTTGTTCTCACTGACTGGGAGGGACTGGTGGGGAGTGTGAATCCCAAAGGCAGCTTTGGCTGCAGTGACCATGAAATGGTGGTGTTGAAGATCCTTAGGGCAGCGAGGAGAATGCACAATGGGCTTGCTGTCCTGGATTTCAGTAGTGCAGACATTGGCCCCTTCAGAGAACTGCTTGGTGAAGTACCATGGGATAAAGCCCTGGAGGGAAAGCTGGCTGTTATTAAGGGATGACCTCCTCCAAGCATTGTGATCTTGTGATTTTCCTCCATATGTTCATGGTGGGACATTCTTCCTAGGTCCAGAGGGAACTAAAAATGTGGCATTTGTTCAATCTCTTCTCAGTGGGCTTCTGCTAAGAAAGGTATCTTCTGCATTACAAGGTATCTCTGGTATCTCACTGCTGAAGCAGAGGTCAAAACAATTTTAGATTTTATAAGCTTCTATCAAACACTCCCTAGACAACAGTAGAGAATACTGAAGTATTACTTGGAATAATGATAAATCATCATAAATCTCATTGTGAAGTACTGTGTACAATTGTTACACACCTATTCAATGGATGCATACAAAACTCTCCAAAGGGTCTTTTTATGGAGAATTATGTGTATTTAATATTTTCTGTAAGCTAGGACACCACACCACCTTGTCAGCTGCTGATGTAATTTTCAATATCAACACCTTTTGCAAGCTATACGTGCACATATACATACATTGCAACCTGTCTGGCACCACTGTTGCTGAGGGTGGAGCAGCTGAAAATGCTGAAGTAGGCAGCATGGGCAGCTTTATCTTTGTCACCTCCTCACAAGACTTTGGAAGAAGTTTGGCATCTTGGTGTTTATTTTCAAAGTTCTTGGCCTGGCTCTGCCTGAGTTTGGGGGTAGAGCCTCTGTAGGGCTTCTCCAGGAAAAGGGAGCTCCCTGTGAAGAAAAGGATAAGGATTCTCTCTGCAGAGCAGAGATCTTGTTCAGTGGCCTGTTTATGTCTTGAAGAAAGGAGAAATGAAGACAATGAAAATTTTGTATTTTACTTGAATACAAATTCTTTCTATATTATTTTTTTGTTTGACTACATCAGAGCTTATTTGTATGTGTATGATCAGAACACACCAACTTTCCAGTAGCCCCTAGGACAAAATAACTCAAGGAAGTAGAAGAGAAAAGGGCTTTAACAAACAGGACACTCATCTGCATATTTCTTCCTTGTGGGAAGAAGACCTGAAGACAAATATGTTACAGTGGCAGAACTGGACGCATTCTTATTCTTCAGTAATCACCACGATAATCCTGCAGAATAGTGTGTCATGGTTAAAGAAACTGCTGTCTTTCAGTAATTTTCACAGAAATAATGTTTGTATAGATCAGAAGCACATTATTAATTAACAGGAAGTAGCATCTTGGAAGCTAAATTATGTAGTAGGAGCTCAAGTATAGCTAGCTAATGAAAGCAGAATGAAATAAAATAATCTCTACATGGTGGATAGGAGCCTACTTGACAAAAATATTTGTGGTATTTTTTGGATTGCTCCAGATCTCAACTTTCATTTTGAATCCATATGTTCTTATTGGGATAATAATTGTAATCTTGAGAATGTAAGCTTGCTACTCTGATGTTTTCCTCATTCTGATGATAATCTGAAACATCAACCCTATCCTTATTCCATTTTCTTTATTAATCCTTTTCTAAGGTACTCATTCTAAACCTAATAATGGCCTTTAAAATTCAGCGTTAAAAATTTCATTAATGATAACTTTTCTAGCTGGGAAGGGGAGAGTGATTGTCAGGAACATCAGCAAGAAGAAAAGTGGAGATTGAATAAATGCAAGATGGGCAAATGGGAAAAGAAAAAAACGGAGTTAAGAGGCATAAATATGGTAATTGTAAAGATGAATGTATTTTTACTTTGATATTAGACCTAACAAGCAGGTAGTGGAAAATTATTCAAAATGTAGTTATTTTATTACAGATCATTTTCCCTTCCATACCTTCATTCAAAACATATCACTCATGTGAATGAAAAAAGTTGATGGTAGGTTATGGGCAATTGGTTGCATTCCCATGCTTGAATGCCACAGTCAGCAGCCAGGAATTTGACAATGTCTTTAAAGTGTGATGCACCCTACTTGAGTTCATCCCTCTGCTCCCCATCCATGTTTAGCTTACACTCCCAGCACCATGACTGAATCCTCATTCTGTCCTTGTGCCTTCTGCACTTATTCCAGTGCACTGACTGGATCCAGTCCCTCTTCCAAAGCCCTGACCTCTGTTCCACTTCTCAGGGTTGCTGGCTGTCAGCTGAGTTGAGTAAACTTCTGCTAATGAAAACACACAAAAAGTCACTGGAATTTGTTAAAGCTTTTAAATTAACTTAAATCATGCACTAGGAATGAATGTAGTATTAAAAAAACGAAATCGGATTATAATGAAAGGACCTGCAGATTTTAGTTAGTAACTTGCATGCATCTCTATATTTTGTTTAATTCTAATAAAATAAAAGTGAATCCCCATTAACTGTAATGAAATAAAATTAAGCTCTCCCTGACTTAACTTAGATTCATGTAGTCAGTCAACGCTATTATTTGAAATCTCATTGGATTCTATTTGTCTGCAAGGACAACAGAATTGTCATTTATGCTGGAGGAACTCTGTTGTTAAGAAAATAGCAGGACTAGGTCTGTTTTATTAGAAAAAACAGGTTGCCAATACATGGGATTCACGTGATGTGTGCTACAGAAGTTAACATGATGCTGCAAGATTTTTTTAAGAATGTGTTTTGAATCTGTATAATAAATACTTATATATGTATTGTAGTTCAAATATATACTGCTTTGTTTGAAGATGTTTTGTTTCTTTAGTATCTTCACATGTCAGTATGTTAATATAGTTACATTAAACTGCTATGGACAAATTATGTTTTATCTGAACGATTAATTAATATTTTTGGCAAAGAGGTAATTCACTTTTGTTGTGTTTCAACCTAATAAAAGAGTCCATCTTATTTGGCTTTGTTTTTCTTTTTTTTTTTCTTTGCTTTCCTTTTCTAAATCCATTGGCTTTATTATGCCAGATCATTGCTAGCTTTACTTTCTACTGCATTTTATCATAATGCTCTTTGAGTATAAATAAACTCTGGTATGCTAAACCTAATAGCAATTAAACTGGAAGTGTTTGTGTTTCATCACTGTGAACTTCGCAGAAATGTTTCCATGACAACCTCCATGCTAGTTAAGGCAACCAGAGGTGATCAACAGTTTATATATTTTTTTTCTCTTGCAAGAATGGAATTTGTGTTGACAGTTCTGGCCTTTAATGGCACTTTTGTACTGTGTGAAAGTATTTGTTTACTAGATCATATGCTGTTAACTGTCAGGCTGAGATAGAGTGACTGCTTTTGATAAAAGGGCTGCATTACATCTCTGCGTCTGTGAAGCTCTTGTACTTTAATTACTCACATCAGTACAAAAGTATCCATTTGCTTCACTACACTTAAAAATTAGACTTATTAGTTCCAAAGCACTAATGGTGAGTTAATTTTTTCCTTTACATTTTTTGGAAAACAATAATCTAAAAGCTGCTGTTGTTTTAAATTTAAACTATTCCATTTACACTGGTAAAAATCACATTCCATGGTACCGGGTGAATTGTAAGTACTCTAATTACTGGCACTTTGAATTAGGATTTCTGGGCCCTGTTTTCATATGGAGCTGGTGAAGGTTGTTATGCTGGTGGCTGAGATAGGCTAGCTATGTACTCTGTTGAGAAAAATATCATTCAGGTAGAGGTGTTTTGTCTCTCCCAAGTTTTTAAAGAAAGGCAGGTGTACCTAAGATGTGACAGAAATAACCTCTGTGAATGTAACATAATAGTAGTACAGGTAGACTGTTGTGTGTAGTACATGTATGAGATAGTTAGAAAGCTTTCAGAAGAATTTTTTTTTTCCCAGTAAGATATTTCTCTTCATGGTGCCCTATCTAGTTAGATCATCTGGAAGTGAATGGATGAGTTATTATCTAATCTGATAGTCAGTTAATAACTGTTACTACAGCAGGTGTGTTCACTGCCAGCCAGAGGTTTCAAGGCATTACCTGAGTTGAACAACTTGCTCTTGTTATGTCTGTTCATTGTCAGGCTGATGGAAAAGTGTCTTTTTGAATCTAGAGAGTGTGTGTAGCACAGGATCATTTGGTTTTCATAAGCTGAAAAATGTGAGTGTTTGGAAGGTACCACAGTAATCTTCTAACAGTCTGTTTCAAAACAAAAACTAAATGTTTTGTCATAATAATGACCTTAGTTTGGTGAAGCATAATATTTAATAATACTCATGTATATTCAAGTGTGAGACGGGGTACTTGTTGCATGTCTTGCATATAAAGACATAATTTATATTCAGGACTCGTCTTTTGGACATGTAATTTGTTTTAGTAATTGCTTGCAGAATGTTTATTGTTTCAAGTAGTGTTACCATCACTTTTTAAGCAATTGAGTCACTCTTCAGTGATCTGTTAAAAGTAAGAGGAGTCGCAATTGTCGAAGCTGTTTTGTGCAGGTTTGTTTGTATGTGGAGGATGCCATTGCTTTTTGTGCGGAGTGTGTGTCTGTTTAGTCAGAAGTTGCTTATATCTTTGTTGGCAGTTGGTGACATTAGGAAGGGAAATTACATACCTACATTTCCCAAGCTTTAGATGCTAGACAAGCAACTTGTGTCTGCACTCTCAGTGTAAAATGCTGCCTTTACCAGAATACCTTCACCTCGTCTTTGGGGATTCGTTGTGCCTTCCTTTATGTAGGAAATTGGCATATTAAACTTCTCACAGAGGTAAGGGGTGAAAAAAGCTACCTCCATGTGCACTCTTTCAAACTCTGACCTATTATACCAGATGCTGTGATGATCCCTGAGTACAGTCCCATAATCCAAAAATCCCGTTTATACAATCCGAAAATCCTGTTTATAATAACCGTGCAGGTAAAATTGTGTGGATTACTAGAAGGAGTATATTACAGTTGTAAGAAGTAGTCTTTCTTTTCTTGGTGGTCTCTCGGTTGTGAAAGATTGTGTAGTACTTAAACATATGATACAAATAAACACTGTGGGCTTGTTTTCCCAAGTTAGCGTTTGTGAACAGTAGTTTGCAACCACGTTTGAAATAATACTCTGTATCTGTAATTATTGTTGTTTTTTTTTTTTGTAACTATGATGTAAAGTAGACACTTCCTGAATCTGAACAGTAACTCTGGTCACATCACACAAGTATTGTGGATGAACTGGGATGGAAAAACAAGTTATTACCCCTAACACTTTTTTTCTTTCCCAGGAAAAAATGAATTCATACTGGAACAGCAACAGAGATGAGCTGTGAGGGTGATCAGGAAATGGAAAAGTTATCTTACAAGATGAGATTTAAGAAAGTTTGACATGTTTGGCTTAATGAAACAAAGATTGAGAAAGAATATGATATCTCTTTCATATTTATAAGTGTATGGAAAGGCAGAGAAGGCATCATATAGGGGAGAAGAACAACTGTTTAAGCTAAAGGACATTGTTAGAACAAGTACAAAACAAGTGTAAACTAGCTGTGGATAAATCTGAGCTGGAAGAGAGAGCGTTTAAGTAGTGTGCATGGGACTGGAGATTTCGAACAGGGAGTCTTACCAGCAAAATTGGCACGATACAATTGCCTTAGCAAAAGATTGCACATGGTCACTCAGATTGTTCTTTCTAATCCTATGGCCATCTTTTTGCCTAACTAGGTCTGTAAACCCTCATGCTTGCTTCTTTCAAGTACCCAGAAAACTTGTAGGAGGAATCTAAGAGAAACCTTTTACAATTATATTGCTTGTTTCAGTTCCAATACCTGTTTAATTCTTGAGTAGATTCCTCATTCTTAAAAGTGTGATAAAATGTTTCCATATTATTGGCAATAGTATCCTGGGACTTTTTAAACTTTTTTTTCTTGTTTGTTTTATATGTATGGGAGTGCTACATTTAAATTTTTCTTTTGGTTCATCATGCTGCGTTTAGTTACAAGCTTTAACCAACCCAAGTAGCTGGCTTTTTCCCCTTTGGTATTTTCCATGCAACTGGAAGGATAAGGTTATTATTACCATACTCCTCATAGTTTATTCTGTAACCAGTCTGTGCATCCATTTAGTTCATTCAGGCAATCATTTCCTTATAACTTCCTGGCAATACTTTTTTTATCCCACAAAGAGAAGAGCACTCTGAAGGTGCCTTAGTCCAGCCACTCTTCTCATGCAAATTGGATCAGGTTGTCCTGGATTTTCTCAGGTTGCATTTTTAATTTCTTCAGGAATATGGCATCTTCAACCTTGATGGAGAGTCTACAACATCTGTGGGCAACCTATTCCATTGTTCAAATGTATTATTTGTCTCAAGAATGTAATTCTGAGAGATTGACAGATACATATAGATCATCAGTATATAATTTCTTTCCCAAGATTTAAAAAAAAAAATTGATTTCTAATGCTTCTCTAATCTGGAAATGATTTTAAGTATTTCCTTCCTCCAGAATACCTTACATCTGGAATAGAGGCTCCCTTATTGCCTCAATATTAAAACGAGTTTTGCTTTTGTATGAATGTTGTCACTCTCTTTAGATGGTTTCCAAGACTTTTTGTCCCAGTATCTGTCAAATACAAAAGTGTAGCTATCTCCATGCAGAGTCTTAAAACTGCAGATTGAGCCAGCACCATGTTGTAGCCACAAAGTGAATTCTCATTTGAGTACAAGGTACATCAGTGGCTCACTGTCAAATATCTGTCACTGCCATTTATCTAGGGATTGCTTGGAATCCTGTCTAAATTCACTGAACTTCACATCATTAGAAAGACATTGAGAGGCCATGTCTGCCTTGTTTCTTTATGTGACAGTGTTGGAGCCTTTCTTAGGTGAAGGACTAGTCACACCTACCTCAAACTTAATGGTTCTACACTACTGCTAGGCATCACTGATGGTGTGAATAATGGGGTTGTGATTTATTACCCAAAGAGATGTTTATTACTTGTGATTTATTACTCAGAAGATGAAAAGCTGACTTTTACAGACTTTCCATATACACAGTTCATGTATATATGTTAGTTTCTCTGTTTCTCTGTTTTCCTCAGCCCTTCAAAATACACATCTTAAGATTTTTAAAAACTGAAATATCCTAAACATACTTGGCTGTGTGAGCTCATATGCCAGGGAGAAGAATGATCTAAGCACACTCTCCACAAAAGGTATGACAGTAAAAACTCTTACTGGAGTGTGTCTACTCACAAGGCAAAGCATTTATTGTCCAAATGTCCCCAGAAATTTTTTGGAGGAGTGTTACAAAAGTTGTTCAACTTTAGCAACTCTCATTGTGTTGCTGTATTTTAGATCTGTATCAGTGAAAATGCAAAATAATCTTCTAAAAAGTCATCCAAGACAATATCGGTTTTGACTTGTAGAGAACACTCAAGAATGCTGATTTATAATCCTTGCATGATCGTACCTTCTAAGGACATTTATATCCCCACTATATGGTTTATTTTTTAATGCAAATGCACTAATAGGGAGCTTTCCAGTGCCTGTTTACATTTTTGACCAAGACTTTACTTTCCTCTTATATTTTTGCCTTGCCTGATATTCATTTCATATGAAAATTAATTCTGTTATCAGAATTAATGCTTTAAAAGTTAATTAGACCTTTTTAGAAAACATCTGTCACACAAAACATTATTTCACAGAGTTTTTTTTACTCAATAGAAGTTTTATTATTCCAGGTATTTCACAGATGCCAGCCATGGCCGATGAGTTAAAATTTCTTCTATAGGCACTGTAATGCTCAAACTCATACTGTTTAAGTAATTTTGGAATTTATCCAACAATGAGCTTGCTCTTAAGAGGAACTTAGGTGCAGTTGTAAAGATAGTAGTATTTGACTGATTAAAACCTTCTCCACATTGTAGCTTTAGGAGGTGTACACACACAATTTTTTTTAACTGTATCAGTGAGTAGATAATAAATACAGATTTATTTAGTTTATAGGCCTATTTGCTCATATGCTTAATGTGGACATTCTATCAGGGATGTTAAGTCCTTGCTTCCTAAATTGAGTAATAGATTCTTGACCCCTTGAAAATACTGAGTAACCCCATCTGATCTCACAGTTGAGCCTGCTATGAGCAGCACTGGACTAGGGAAGTCCTCAGGTCCAAGCCAGCTCTTCTGTGATTTTGTGATTGACTGAGAACTGTCTGAAACTGGCTTGACTTGGACTTGAGAACTCAAACAATTTTTTCAAGGCAGACAGTGTAAGTACTTTTTTTTTTGTTCTTACATTAGATATGTAAGTTCTTATAACCTGCTAGCAAATGGTCTCCATCTTTTCTGAATGGAGATTTCATATTTCTTCTTCTCTGACATCCTAGACTGTGATTGTCTTTGTGTTTCTGTGTTTTTCTCTAAAGCAAAAGTAAGTTGTGTGGCACAAGTAAGATACTGTCATTTTTTCTTGTGATATTTTTATGATTCTCTTTGAGGAACTTGATAATTCAGTCAGTGGTGTAAATGACCTAATTGTATGGGAGGCATATGGGCTTAGTAAAGTCACTTTTCTACTGGTTTCTTTATTTCATTGCAGGAAAAAAAAAACTACAATGCAAAAGAGTGTAGGGATGGTCTTGTAACTGATACCTAAATAATTTTACTGGGTTTGTGGGACTCCACATATTGATACTAATGATTTTGTTTAACATGAGATTATGATGCATCTTTTTAAAGGGGCAGAAGTTACCTGGAAAATGAAGTCTGTAAAGCCAAAGAGGACCATTGTGATCTTCAACATAACAGTATCTGTAGAAGTTCTTGAATTCATTTCTATTTGAAGTACAGCATATCTTTTTTTGGAAAATAAATCAATATTGTTTTAAAGTGTTTCTGGTGATGGAGTGCCCATGACAGTCCTTTCAAACTTCCTCCACTTAGTAATCTAAACTCTACAAATTATTTCTGGTCTAAACTTTTCTGACTTCAAATCCCTCATTAAAACTGTCCCTTGCTGTGTTGCCTGTAGAAAACGTGACAATGGATGTGCTGTGGATAGGAGGGCTCCTGCCTTTCCTGCTGACCTGTATTGTTTCCTTGTTTCCTCCTGCTCTCCCCCTGAATCCACCTGTTTTGTCTTCTGTCATGCGTTTGGGTTTTCAACTTTCCCAGGCAGGGATTACCTACATGTTGTGTTTATATGGCATGGAATAGAGCAGGGTCTTAGTCCCTGGCAGGTGATCTTTGCTGATGAGCGTGTCATGAGGGCATAAAGGATTAAAAGAGGTTTGAACTATTGTTGTCTTACTTTAAGAGCTTTTAAGCCTGTCAAGAACTACTGTAATCTTTGGGCATGACTTCCTTTGTGGTGAGGACTTCCTCCATTTCTGCTTTAAGGCCAACAAAGACTGGAGTAAATCATACCTCTCAAAAAAGCAGCTGATCTCAATGGAGGCGGGGGTAACGGGAGGGAAAATTTCCAGTGATAGAAAATCCCGTGCAGCCCTCAGCAACTGGCTGTAGTGGTTAGGAATTCAATGTTTGCTTGTGTCTACGTTTCTTCAGAGTTTATCTTGCTTCAGATTGCTGGGATATTGTTACACCTTTCTTAGAGAAGGAGAGGGAGGAATAAAAATAGCAGTGTTAAGGTTATGCCCTGAGTTTGGGTACTTATGGCCTGTGATTAACTGCCCTATAATCTTCTGTTTTGTGAACAGATGCACTTTTTCACATCTAGTCCTGTTTTTCAGTCATTTCATGATACTTAAAGTGTGTTCTGCAAATCCTCCCCATTTGAGCAGTATCCTGATTGAGTTGTGGCTATTGGGCTAGTGACCCTGTTTTATTTGGGGTGACCTTAGTGTCAAATGCTCAGGTAGCATTGCTTCTCAGATTTCCTTGGTTATGCAGAGATTACATTAGTCCCTTATCCATGCTAGTTCACATTCATGCTGATTTATCACTTTAAAGCTTTCACAGTTATTATTTCCCAGGAAGGTGTTCCTCATCCTGTGAAATATTATGTGCTGCTACATATAGCATGCATGTACATATACTTGTTCTCCTGGTTGAAGAATTGATGTTGTCTTTTCTCCATGCTGTTTCTTCTTTCCATGCCAAGAAATATGTTATGATCTGAAAGTTTTACAAAGGCTTTATTGTGAGCTGAGATCTTGGGCTAATCTCTTGATTTCCCAGCTGACTGCTGATAGTCATATGTGAATGTTCTCTCTTCTTTGAGCCTTCATTCTCAAATAAACTAATTGTCCTGGAGGTAAGGTAACTGATGGTAGACTTGAGATGAGCTCAGTTTGTTAGAGTGTGATGCTAATAATGATGAGGTTTGTGGGTTCAATCCTGGTATGGACCATTCGTTTAAGAGTTGGACTTGATGAGCCTGGTGGGTTCTTTCCAACTCAGAAAATTATCTTTCTGTTTTTACTAATTTCAATCATAGCATCATGCTTTCTTTACCCATCATAACGTGTAAATGTTGATATAGACTTCAGGAGCAGCAGTATCATGCTGTCACTGTCTTGTCTTCCCATCATCTTCTCCAGGTAGAAATCTTTTTCTCTCCTCAGTGTAAATCCTGTCCTCTGCTTAACTTATCTTTCATGCTGTAGAAGAAAGGATTCCTGTTTGTTCCTTGAGAAGCAGGTGAGGAACAGAACTGTGAGCTTGTACAAAAAATCTTGAGATGGGGTATCCACTAGAAGAGATGGGAGTGAGAGGAAGCAGGACAAGTAGAATCTATTTTCTCTCAAAGCAGTTTCTGAAACCGGTCCTGGTGGGGTCAACCCTCAGAGAAGTGTAAAGCCTTGTGCTGTGCAGTAAAAGGAGAGAGGGTCCCAAACTGTTGGGTAGTCCCAAGATTGCTGACCTCTGGCTGTGGTTCTCATGGGAAGGATCTCCTGAAGATTATAGTGCTATGGTGGAAAGAAATTAAAGAGAACTTAAATTAGACTAGATTGTGAGACATGTACTGGGGTGCATTTAAATGCACAGAGAGCCCAAACGAGGAGAAAATACAGAAGGGGAGCAGTGTTCTCTGTAATGGAACAAGTTTAAAGAGAAGCTTCTTTGTTTAATGCCGTGGCTTTTCTTTCCATAGGTAATTGGATCAATAAAAGATTATAACAAAGATCTCTTGTTATTTTAGCGGCATCTCAGTTCCTGCCCACAACCAATACAAACTCAAGTAAAGACTATTCTTCATCCTATTCAAAAATTTCATGTTTATTTGGAAAAAAAAAAATCAGTAAAACATTTTGCAGAAGTAATTCTTCTCTTTATTTTCTGGTATTTAATGTTAATTAATTTTGAAAACTAGAGGTCTGTGGAACATATGAAGACATTAAAAGTTCTTATTTTGTCAGTTTTGCCTACTTTTATTTTTTTTTTTTTTCCTAAGCCTGTACTTATGTAGCACATAATCTCCAAGAGGTCTGTTAGAAGGTCTGGAAGGAAGAGTGCTAGGTGGACATGGCATTACTGGATTTAGAACTCTTTAGAGAACTGAGACCCCTATTATTGCTGATGTTCACTCTAGTTTATTCATCAGCAGATTCCAACGAAGTCCCTCTCTGGTGGGCAGTCTGCTGGGTTAACTGTTACAGTGGTAAGCTCTTTTCCATTTTCTCTGCTGGCTGCTAAAATGGGATTTCTAAAATGTCTGAAGTGTTGCCTCACTTACATGTCATAGGTTGCAGGTATCCATTTAACACAGCTGTCCAGTGTTACTATTACAAAAACTTTTGGTCTGTTAAAAATTGTATGGTAGAGAGATGCAGAGAATGACATGAATACTAAATACAGATCTAAGAACTCATGGTATTGCTCCTTTTCAATTAATGACTGCATCATACACCGTGTCTAATTCAAGTGAAGTGGTTGCAGAACTTCTGGAAAGCTTAAATGGAGTGCTTCAGATCTTGTTTATCAGATCCTGGTTAAAAAGCATATCATTTGAACATAAATGGTGGCATGTTATGGTTTTCTGCTGGAAGATTTACTGAAGTGCTCAGGAGAGCTGACAGAAATGGCGGGTGGCAAAGGAGACATGCTTAGTTGCCTAATGTGATGGTCTTGTCATACTATGATATATTGGTCTGGAAATTCTTCAGTGTCTCACACATATGGTAGGAAGGAAGCTTTAACATGTCAAATTAAGAAAAAAAATTAGCCTATAATAACAGTGTTGCAGATGATTTGCAGGGAGTTTTTTTAATCACGGATATTTCATATCCTCCTTTACACCTAATTCGTCTTGCTTTCTAGGAATGCGTAATTAATATTGTAGTTATGCTAATTTGAAACAATGATGATTGCAGCTCACTGAAATTATGTGTTCTACTTAATTGAACTTGACCAACATTACTTAGAGAGGACTCAATACCGCATATGGTACATTTTATCAATATAACCTTTTATTTTAAACAGTTTGAGACACTGTCTGATTATTTTATATTTTTGTTTCTGTGTATCTGTGGCACTGAATTTGAGCATGATATTAAGTTTTGCTTCATCCATGGTTCAAAGAGTGCGTAAAGTAAATTTCCTTATCAATCTGCTTTGCTTGGGTACTGGTTTCTCATATAGAAAAATACTACTACAAAAAAAAAATGTGGACTGCTTGTTTCAAAGCTTTTTATGACTTTCAGCATGTAAACTTTGTCTCAGGCTCCACAAATATCATCTGTCTTTGCGATTAGTAGACTTGAGATGGTGTAAAAGCAGTTGATACATGGGTGCTGGTGGCAGCAGGTGCACTTCTGTGCTGGAAAGTGCATCCCTGTGCCCAGGACAGGTCTGTGGGATGGCTGGCAGCCAGGGGGGCTGTCTGCTCAGGCAGCAGCCACAGGCACTGCAGCAGGAACAGGCCCTTGGGAGCTGGCACATCCCCAGGCTTGGGGAGGAGCTGGCAGCACGGACCGTGTGGGACTGGCTGTGGTTACCTCTGCTGAAGGGGCTGCTGCTGCCTTCCTGCATCCCTGTGCTCTCTGCTTGTGCAGGCAGAGCTCTGAGCAGTCAGACAGGAGGCAGGGAAGGGGAGCTGTGCTTTCCTGGGTAAAATGGTATGTAGCTGTTCCTCAGGGACTTCTGCACCTCTTTGGCCTGAAGGAGGACTGAAACAAAGACAGACGATCTCTAAGCTGAATGCAGAATCATTTTATTGTACAGGCTACAATGTTAAACAATGTTTTAAAGGCTAGGCTTGTTATTTGGGGAAAACCACTGTGTTTAGGCTGTATAGGAATACCATCTTGCATTTAGAAATGCAAAATAATGACTTTGATCCTCCAGTAAACCTTTTGGTTACTGTGTATGAAATAAAATGACATTTCCTTATCATACGATTTGAATAAAACTTTACCAAAGTGTCTCTACCAAAATCATGAAGTTGTATGCTGATGAAGGTAAGTATTTTTAAGCATTTAAAATAGTTTGAATTTCGGTATGCTGCATGTACATTTTGATCATAAAATGCAAAAAAAGTCTTAGTCTCAAAAATGTTCCTACTAACAAGCATAGAACTTATATGCTGACAAAATATACATTGAATTGTTAACAAAAAAAATGTGTAAGTAATTCCACTTATTTTCGTTTGGAAGAATCTTATTTTCTTCAACCTCTAGTCATTTAAAGAAGCATGTTTTTTATTTAAGAGAAGGTTTTACAAGATAAGCTAATAGTGTTGCAGATTAAAAATGTAGAAGTGTTTTCCTTTTATTGTAACATATGATGTGTTTTGAGTGTGGGCCTGGAGATGGGAACCTTGGACTTTCAGATACCTTAATTCTTAAAGCCAAGACAATAACATACTGCTCAAAAAAAGTTCCTAAAGTCATAAGTCTTCAAAGTCTCTGGTATCCATGTGAGTAACTTGCAGTAAAAGTAATACAGAAATAATGTGAAATCAGGCCTCTTGTAATGAATTATTAATGTCTCTCATTTAGCTTTATCTTTATTATTAAAGTTGACTTGAGAGACTTACCTTTAACTAGCACTATTTCCTAACATAATAGCATCAACAGAAGTGAGGCAGCATTAATCTTTTTTGAATTGAATGAGATTGACATTGTTAAGAGTATGCTGCTCTGCAGTTTTCAGTTTTGATTTTATTAAATAATGTAGGATCCTAAAACTTTGGTGTTTTTTTTTTTGAGAGGAAACTTTGGAATTTTGTTTTTATCTCTGGCTTTTAATTCAGTTATTTACTTAAATTTTCTACTGTTGTAATTTTAAACATGAAAGACTTTACGATTTCATGTGAGAGCTTCTTTAGTATCATCATCAAACACCAGTTATGTAATAGATTTAAAAAGAAAAGCAATGGAGAGAAATGTTTAGGTGAAAAAAGGAAGTGTGGGGACAAATAAAGTAATATAATGTAATAAACTGTGAAGTTAAAGCCATATCCTTGTATGAGTTGATGTTCAGTTAATATCTGAAATGAAAATTTTGAATAAAATACCTTGCTACTGTGAAGTGATTAGATATATTCCCCGTTGAGGCATTTCACAGAATCACAGGATCATTTAGGTTGTCAAAAGGGCATTTCACAATGTCCTTTGCTTGCATTTATGTGGCCAGCATATTTATGTATTATCTCATTATTTGAGAAATCTCTTTCAAATTTATATATATATCTCCTTTATGAAAGCTTCTGCTTCAGTTGTCACTGTGTCAGTTTGTATTGATCTGGTCGATCCAGAAATCTCTTCAGGAAGAGTTTTCATTATTAAGGTGAGAAACCTGCTAATGATGCAACAGTGTTTTTTTCAGCCTTTTTGCCCTATGGTAAGAAAAGGTCTTCCTATTTGCCTCCCCAGTATATATACATATATTTTTTTTTTTGCCCATGAGTGTGTGTAAGGTAATCACAGCTTGGCAGCATTGTCCGATTGTTGATCATACCAAGTTCGCCTGTCTTACTTCTGCATCAGGGATCAGAGTGACTTCAAGAACCTGCTTAAGTGGTCACAAACTATTTTAGGCTTCCCCTTAATAAAGCTAAAGCCTGATGCATGGACATTTTGCATGAGAGTGGCCACTTTGGGGTAATTTTAGAGCCAGACATTCTGCTCCAGCCTACTCTCCTTCTGCCGCCAGGAGGACTTGGCAAGCAACAGCAAGCTCCAGGAGAGGACTTGCTCTGCATCCCTCTTAGCTCCTCATATTTGGAAGCAGGTGATGTATTCAGGAGAGTGGAAGTAAGCCTGTTCAATTGCATCATTGGAGTTCTGTCTTGTAGAAGAGACTGTTGATGTTACCTGTTTCAGATTTCCTCCCTTTACATGTAGGAAGACCATACTCTAATGGGGTCAGAAGCATGGGCAGTTGACAGAACATTCTTACTAACCTCTGTAAATGTCATAGAATCTTCTGGGCAACCTGCATTGTCCTTCCCTATGATAATGAATTTATCTTGGCTCCAGACACTTGGCTCAGTGTCCTATTAGGTATATTCACTTTCTTCAGCTCTTGGACAAGTGAAGATTTCATCCCAGGCAATTTACAGCCAGTTGCAGGACACCCCCGTAGAGTGCATTATACAGATGTTGTTTCTTGCCTGAAACAAAGGTGTTTTGGCCCTCAATTCCTGCTGAACTTCAGTATGGATTTAGACAGCATTTGCATGGATATTCAGTATGTGGTCTGTAACTTTTTAGTATTGTAGGTGCATACTGTCATAAAGTTAGAAGTCTGACCTCTCATTAATAATTTATTTTCTGCTCAGATGGTAACTGTGTTCATTTCAGGGTTCTTCCATATGTCCTGTCTGTCACTCTTGAAGTTTTCATCATGGTGGTGGTAGTCATTGCTGTTAACTTGTGTCCCTGTGTGCCTTTTTTCATTTACTTTTACAATTGTTTCCTTGATAAAAGGTGCCACAAAGGTGCAAAACCTGAATCTTTCCAAATGTCTCAGTCTCTTTCCAAGCATCTGGGTCCCAAGGTGAACACTTGAAACAAAAATTATATTACTGCAAATCCTTGGGCTCACTGGAGAAACTATTAACTCTCAATTTGTGAGAGCTCTTTTGTCTGTGAACAGATTCTACTCTGTGCTTTCTTTTTCTGACAATACACTTCCCAGCTAACCTCTGTGATGCCTTGTGCCACACATCACCTAACACTAAGTGTGTCTCCCCTCTGTGAGCTCTCCCACTCTGTATCCTTTCAGCTGCCTGGCTATTGTTTCTCATACTACAGAAAACTTTTGCTGTGGTGGCAGTGTGAGGCCACAGGACAATACTCCTCCAGTTCCTTACCCAGTCAGACAGCGACGCCTGACAGATAAGTCTTTCTGACTTTTGCCACTTTCCCAAAATACTCCACTGTCACTGTGTGGGTGCTGAAGACTTCTAAGAGCTTTGTGAGTGTTTTGTGAGTACAAGGGAGAACATTACTTCAGTTAGACCAGTCCCTATAAATTCCAGAGAGGGATGTCTGACATTTAATGTGTTTGTTACCAGTTTCAGTGTCCCCTCCCTCAGCTCTGCAAAAGCCCATTTATCACTCATGTCTGCTCATGCTCACCAAAGGAGTGTGCCTCCATTTTCTGCCCTTTTCCAGATTCATCAAGAGCTTTACTGGGCTTGTTAAGATATTTTTCTAGAGGCTGGTTGCACTTAAACCTTGCAATGTACAGCCACGTGGGACTGCCTTGTAACCCCTAACTTCCCGTGTTTGGCTCCACCTTTCCATGGAGGTGCAAGAAGTCTGGGATAAGTGAAGGTCTGTATTTTCCATGCACGTTTTTTTAACTCTGGGTATGTGTAGACAGAAACTTCTACAGTTGTGGAAGTTCATCTTTTATCTTAATCTCTGTTTTTCCTCCTAAACTTCAGTCAGACCTGCAAGTTTCCTCATTCAGACACTTGACCTAAGGGCAGCACGAGCAAGTACCATGTTTTTGTGTTCACTGATTCAGCACTTGAGCCTGTGTCTTGGCCCTTTTGGTTTATTAGCATGGGCAGAGCCTCTACACTGTTTCTGAAAGGATTAAAGGTTGCTCCATGTTTGTTGACCTCTTAGTACATAGAGATTGATCAAGATTTACAATGAATGGCCAAAGCAGCATCTTTTAACTTGATGAGCCTCGAGTCTAGTGTGCACTTTTGGGAGCCACAATAGAAAATAGATACAAAGCAATTAGAGAGTGTCCAAAGGAGGACCAGGAAGTGGACTGTCATTCAACTGAAACATGTATAGTTTATATATTTTATTTCTACTATAATAAATATCATATTCTGCATCTGGTTTTGACTTACTTTCCCATGTACTTCTAGGTTTTTTGAAATTCTGTATTTCTGTGTGGTACAGAGATATTTAAATTGTCACCTGGAAAGCCCTTCTTGGCATTCTCACTCGCTCCATGGAAGAAGATTCTACTGGCCCTGCAAAGGAGAAAATTTCTCTACTCTCAAGTAATAAAGCATTTCTCAGAGTGTGAAAATACCTGTGGAGTGCACATCATGAAAATTCCAGTGGCTAATAGGTAACCTTTAGCATGCTCAGATTATTTTGAAAAATTCTAAAAGGCTAGAAGAAGCATAAGCTTTACTTGTAGAGCACGGCACTGCAGCTCAGGAAGGTGCAGGGTACAGTATGTACCAGCACAGTTTCAGCCCTGGGTGTCCTTTGATAATTAACAGAGTGCTGTCATTTCTTGTGGAGTCTCTCTGTGTGTCAGCATCAGCACCAGAAAAGAAGGAAAATGTTCATAGCCCCTGATGAATACTGCTCTCCCCTGTGAAAACAGGATGGCAGCAGTGAAGAGAGCGAGTGGCAGAATCTCAATCCTCCCCTTCTCATCCCTCTCCTTTCTATATAGGACTGTGCATTTGCATTGAGCCCAAAGAAAATGGCCACTATTCTTTTTCAGTTACTGAAAATAATAACAGGCTATTTCAGCCAATTAACAGAATGCTGATATCTAATATGAATGGAGAAAGCAGACTTCTGGAGTTCTCCAACAGGAAGTAAAGATTCTGTCTCATAAGAGACATAATTAGTAACAGCTATCTCTGGATCTCATGATTTCTTATTCTCAAATCACTTTGTCCTCTGCTGCCTTCTGTTCAGCTGCTGAGTTTGATCTGCTATTGAGAGATGGTGTTTGCTGCCTCTTGTGGGTTTTTTTTCATTGCCACTCAATTTTTAGCTGAATTGTTTCTTGTGTCAGCATAGGACCATTGCCAGATTTCCTCTGAATGCCCTCAAGGAACCAAACACCCATAATTTCAAGTATTGTTTATTCTTCTTGAGGATTTGGTCCTTAAGGTTAGGTACAACCTTGGTTCTGATGGCAAATGGCAAATTGGTCATCTGCCAGTCATCTTCTGTTTGAAATTTAATCCTGATTTTTTTTTATATTATACATTCTCTTTGCTCAGTTGTAAACTATATGCAGTTTTATATGAGAGCCTGACATAAGAAGAGAAATAAATAGATGAAGTGTTGTTGTTGAATGTTGAAATATGGGAACTTTAAGTAGGCAGGCATAGACATGATGGTTCCACTTTGTAGCCTGATGACATAGCATATAGTTGAAATATTATGTGCTCAATGGTGTCTGTAGTTACTCTGTTTCATTAAGCATTTTGTATGTTTTTCTATCCAGTGGAGAAGGTCTGAGCCTAGATTTTTAAAATGCCTATTAAATTACATTAAGCAAAACTACTTAACGAATCACAATAACCTAAGTGTAACTTGCTAGATACTGTAAAATCATTGGTGGCTACAAGAATTATTTTAGGTAATGTAAAACCTGCATTACAAAGGCAAGAAATCTATTAACTGCTCTTTTGGTACCTGTGCAGGTGTAGTTGTCCCTGCCTTAGTAATTTGTTCCCTGTAAGAGGCTGTTTCTGTCCTGTTGTCCCCAAGCATTCCTGGTGTTGCATCCGTACACTATTTCCTCTGAGTAATTTTGATGTGTGGCCATTTCACTCCCATTGAGGTTGCCCTCAGCATTGAATATGATTAATATTAAAATAGGTTTGTTCAGAGGGACTTAACACCATGCTTTAGGTGGAAACACAATGTGGTGAAAAAAAACCCAAAACAACAGAATTCTAGTTTAAACAGAGGAGCTGAGTGCTTCTCCAGCTTTTTCATCCGTCATACTTAAATTTCTGAAGTAGTGTTTTAGGTGGATTCCATGTTCATAGCAGGTTGTTTTGCAGGTGTGGCCTTCTGATCCAGGGCACTGGGGCTTCATGAATGTGAGAAGCTCTGGGAAATGCCATCAAAGTTCTTAATTTCTTTTATCCAGTGCCTCTGTTGGTACTGGCAATGAAATGGGCACCATGGAGAAGAGAGATGGTGAGAGGGATGAGATAGGACTCTTCCTCTCACAAGAAGTTATCTTTTCTGCCTCTTCTGTGCTTCTTTGTTAGCACCTTCCTTCCATGCAAAGGTCTTTAACATTCCTTCATTCATAAGGAATTTGTAGTTGTTACAATACCCTCTAGACTCACAGATTTGTGTAACATTCCTAAAACTCAGTATAGAACACAAGTCAAACCCTGTTAAGATTCTTAACTATGCAGCCATGGTTTTTGGCTTGATGCCAGCTCTGTAGTCATCCTATACTGTAAACTCAGATCTTCCATGCATTAACACTGAGGATGGCCCTTCCAGCTTGGTGTGGACTTGTGCAAACTTTGCCTTATTTCCAGCTCTTGCTTGGCATCCCTCTTTATGCCTTTTAACAAAGTTAGGTTCCATCTTCGATGAAGAATCACCACTGTCATCTCTGTCTCAGTCCCAGTTATTTAAGGAATGTTACAAGTGTCACCTTTCAGAATGAGAACAGGACAGTAAAATTAATTCAGTAATCTCAAACAGTATTATCACACACTTTTAGGAACTCATGTAAAATTCAGAGGCATCAGAATGTACGAAGTGTTCATTATTTTTGATATTTTTAAAAACCTTGTTCATAGGTTGAAGACTTCAAATATATAATTTTGAACCTTATTCCATCTCTGATATGAAATACACATACTTACTTCTTTTAAGGCATGAAGTTCTGTTAGAGTTACGTGAAATGTATGAAAGCTGGTATAAAAATATTTGTATTAGCATTTTGAGAACTGGCAATGCCACAGTGAATCCCAGTAGCACAAATACTGTTGGTCTAAACTGCAAAGTTTTAAGCTAGTAAAAAAAATTCTTAAAAGAGAAATGGCATATTTTTAGATCTTTTTGGCTTATAATAAAATCCCTTGTATCCATGTAAAGCTTCTTGACACACCTGTGAAATATTTTACAGTATAAGCTCTGAGTGCTGTGGACAGCAAAAAGGAGAAATTTTAAGATTTTGAGAGAGTACTCCCTTGGCATTAAATACCATACCTTACTTTTTCCCAGGTGTTCTTGTGCTCTTGTCTCCTGCAGCTACCTATAAACTCCAGTGCCTTAATGCCATCTCAGTTTTCTATTTTTGTTGTAAATCTCTTTGTTCAATAGGAGCCTGTAGTGTTCCTTCTTTCTGTTAAACATAATAATAAAGAATATGAACAGAAGGAATGAAAGAGGGAGAGCTATGACTTGTACCATGTGAAAGCTGCCCTTCTTTCTGAAGGAGATACAAAAGGCGGGGCAACATTTGAAGGACTGGAACTAGGAAAGAAGTAGGAAGAATCACCAGAGGGAGGATCTCAGAGATACTTCTGCAGATTTAAAATAATGAAATGAAAAATTGTGGAAGAGAAACCAGAGCTTGAGATAAATTTTCAGTAAACCCTATGATACTGTCTCACTTCACTGTAATCTCTGTCCGTCAACTCCAGTATGCCTTAGGTGTCTCTGAATCTTTTCAGCATGCTAGGTTGATAAATATGCTGCAGATTTTGTAGTTGTATTTGTGTTGTTAGTTTCCTGCTGATTCATGCTGCTCTGAAACAGTCCATCCAGTAGCCCGGTAAACATGGAAGGGAGCAGGCTGGGAAGGATGGAGGTCATGAAGGTCTGGGCTTGGAGGTGAGCTTCAGCTGGATTGCAGCTGGAGTCACCCACAGAGCTGGTGTACTGAGATCTGCTGTGGAGCCACCTTCCAGGTAATTCTTGCAGTTCAGGATTTCAGAGGGGAAACAAGATGATTGCGTGATAGGGGAGATCCTTAGGTATTGTAGAAAAATGAAAGAATAAACTTGGGCTCTTTCCTCTGGACAAAACTTCTCTCAAATTGTCAGTTAAGGCATTGGAGTTTGTGTGAATTGATAATGTCATCATATTAAAGTTTAAATTTACATAATGCCTTAATTTGCTTGAAAATGTACTTAGAACAGTATCTTATACTTTTCTAGATGTTATATTCACATCTTCTGAGTACCACAGATAGTGCCTTTAATAGTGAACTCACTCAGCTTTCAAGGGGAGAACACAGATCCTTCTTTAGAAGAACTGTGGATGTTTGCTGTGGGTAAAAAGTTGGCCTGTGCTTTGCTATAAGTAGAGAGAATCAAAATGGACTGAGTAATCAGTGACTTTTGCAACCAAGAAACATACATCAGCAACTGGACATGTGTCTGGATCTGGACCTGCAGTCTCCTGCAGATTCTTTGGCAATATACAGTAGGTAGTGTACATTGGAGGATCTTGTCTTGCACTGGGCAGTGGAGGCTTTAGCCTGATAATAAATCATTCTCAAAAGCCACTTTTCTCTAAAGAAAAGTTGTTATATTCAAGGATTGAGTTGGAAAGTCTGGGTAAAAAGTACTGTGTTCTTAAAACCTTCTAAAACTTAGCTTCAGGCATTGAAAGCTTGAACAACTTTTTCACATTGTTGACAAAATGCTTAGTCATCATTAATTTGGAGGTATGGAGTAGCCTGGAAACCTCTGAGTGTCACCAGTGAAATCAGGTTCTACTACTTTCATAAGTTTTTCGTCCCCATCTGTTCTCCCCTGACATCTTTGGCCTCCGTGACTGAAGGATGACCTTTAATTAATGTCTGTCTACTTGTGAGTCTTGCTTGCAGTTTATCAACAGGACCAAATGATGCTTAGTTCTTCAAATACCTGCCTAAATGCCATCTCTCTGCTTAAGCTCTTTGTCTTTTACTTTCAGGAACTGCGAGACCTTTCTTCCAAAAACTTATTAAAATTATTTAAGAGTTCTCTGTGTTGTGTGTTTTGGTTTGCAGTAGCCTTTGCTCATACTACTGACAAAGTAGTTTTATGTCTCCACTTGCATTTTTTGCAATTTGCTTTAATACAGACTGAAAGTGAGCATAAGAGCAGAGTACATACAGCTGTAAGTAAATGTATTTGGCAAATCCAGGAGCAGTCATATGCTCAGTAATGATGCTCAGTAAAATGCACTTTTTTTCCTTTTATTGTTCTCTGTTTCCTCCCCACCTCTTCTAAGTACAAACAAACAAATAACTTACAAACCCAGCTCTTATTTCCATTGTGTAAACTGGAAGGAAGTGGCATATAAATTTAGACGCTCTTTAACTATGAGACAGATTGAGTAGCAATTTGACTGTAACCCTCAAATTGTCTTAGCTAAGGATTATTGTGAGGGTGGGAAGAAGTGTGAATCTGGGCTTGTTTGGCCAGGATTTCAGTAGGTGTTGAAGCTACTGGATAGCCAATGGCATATATAGACACTGGACCCAGGTACTTTCTGAAAGCAAGTCTAAGCTAGGGTCTTTGGAAGAAAAAAATTCCTGTGCTTGAGAAAGTAAAGAGGTCACACATATGAATGAACTAGAAGTTGGTTCATTGTAAGTACTGAACTGGAGACTGTCAGTTTTGGAGTGGAGTTGTAGTTTCATAGACAGCTGATCTCATGATAAGCCAGTTTTAAAGAGAAGGGGTTTTCCCTGGTGCTCTGCCTTCAGCCTGCCATCCCCTTCCCTCTTCTCACATCTGTGGGCTCCTGTGTGTGGGCTTGCAACCTTTCTTGCATTTCATCTGGAGCTCAGCAGGCCCTTCTCTGCATCAAGTTAACTCAGCAACACAGTGAAAAACAAATATAGCAGAAGCCTGTGTTGGCTTTCTTCCTTTTCTGTGAACTGAATTGGCTCACAGAGGGATCTGAGATTGCTGTAGGCTTTATAAGGTGAGCATTGGGAGCTGGTGGCTGATGTGGAAAGGCAGAGAGAGAGAAGAGATAGGAAGTATTCCCATTGTGGTAGTAGTGAGCTGTTAAACCACTAGCCCCATCTTAAGAAACAATTCTGTGACCACTGATTCTCCTTAAAGAATCACCTGCATCACTGTGAGCAGTGTCTCTGAGGATGATGTTCTTCAAAAACAGTTGGCAAAGTGGGGATTGCCCAACTGGGAAATCTGAATTGAAAAACCTACTAAGAACCAAGCTTGAGACCTAAGAAACCAGAGATTGTGCCTGCTTGCTCAATGGTACTCACGTAAATGCAGGCTGGAATGCATTTGAAGAAAGGAGCTTCTGTGTAATTTTACTTGGGTAGCTGAATTTCATATTTATTAGATGTCTTAATCCTTAAAGTATATAGCATGCATGTTTGGGTTTTTTTGGGTTTTGTTGGTGTGGGTTTTTTTTTTGTGTGTTTTTTTTTTTTTTTTTTTTTTTTTTTTTTTTTTTTTTTTTTTTTTTTTTTTGAGGGCCAACCACTTTATTAGTTTGTTGCAAACCCTAATTTTGCTGGCATAACGTCATGCAAGTCATCAGTGGTTTTGACTCAGCATTTCCCCAGTTTCCTAGTGATGCACCATATAATCATGCAGCACCTGCCTTGTTACATGCAGTGTAATAGCATGTTGTTCCTTTCTATATGCTAAAGTTGCATGATGTGTTTCCAGAAGTCTGTGTATGATGCACATCACCATGGTGTCTAAGCAGCTATACTGATGAGGTTGCTAAATAGTCTAAGTATTTGCTAATTTGCTAATTTGCTACTAGTGTTTCAAGCATTTCCTTAAGTGTTAGTCATGGACTAGCAAAAGAAAACTTTTGATACATTTAGGAAGGATTGATTTCTATCTTGTGTAAACAAGTCACACAAATGCTCTTATTTTGTCTTTAAATGCCAAGGTATTTTTCTAAAAGGGAACAGCGGGAGTTTTGGTGGGTTTTTTTGAAAATGAATTACGTTGATCAAAATGTTTACTTCTGACTCTTTACTTTTTGTAGTCTCTTTACATTTTTGTTACAAAATACCAAATTAAGTAGATTCCGCAATCAGTACAAGACAGCAATTTTGATAGGACAAAATCAAATAGCTTCAAAGCTCAGGTTTTCTTTTCACAGCTGTGATAGCATTGAATTGTTGCTTGAGAGTGAAGTTTTAGTGAATAATGTTGTGTTACAATAACAGATAAAATAGTAAACAGTCCACAATTCAAGAAGATGTTGATTAAAATTGGTTTATTACTTTAAAATCAAATTCCCAAATTTTAGAACTTTGATAACATCCTATGTTTGTGAATAAGGCTTCACAGAAGAGCAGAAGTTTAGATCTGCTCATCATACCAAGAATGGAGAATTTTGAAATTTGAAGGTGAGGCATTATAAAGTACTGGGGTACTGTGTAATGTTGCAATGAGCTAAAAATCTGCTTGGAAAACTGTTGTTTTTTCTCAGTGATAAAATATTGTTTTATAAACTTTATAAAATATATAAATTTATAAACTTTATAAACTTTATAAAATAGATATAAGAATTTTCAGAGGGAAAGCATCATATCCTTACTGTGAAGCATCTTTCTTGTAGGTGTCACTCTGTTTTAAATTTAACTGACCCTAGGAGTATTGGTCTTTTAAAGCACATAAGAATAGGATTTATGGTTCTGAGTTAATAAAATATGCTGATGCCACTGTAAGCCCTATTTAGATAGACAGCAGTAATCTCTGTTGAGCAGTATGAAACCGTCTGTCTCTAAGCACTGGAAAGCTAATAGTTCACAGCAAGGTTGTACCACATCCAGAGATGAGAAAAATGTGTCTGAAGTCAGAAGAGTTTTAGCTGCATGATTTTATTTTCTTTTGTAATTGTATTCTTCTCCTGTGCTAATATTGTACATCATGTCAAGTAAACAAGATACCCAAAGAGCACAGAGGAAAATGTACTTTTTAAAGTTCATACTCTACCTTACTTTTGTTGGCTTTAGCACAAGGAATGAGATTCTCCTGAATCTACAGGGTGGTCTGAAGTGTGTGAAACTGGTGTTAAAGATGGGGTATGTTGTGTGTTCGTGAAGAAAACGCATTCTGTTCAATAATGAGATATATTAAGAAGGCTAAGTTAATATGTTGCCACATTGTATGTTTTGTACAGTATAAAAATACTGTTTCCAAGTTTTTTTATCTTTCATGAAAGGAGTTGATAGAATTATGTTTGAAAAGATAACTTTGAATTTGTAATTTTTCTATTGTGTTTGAAATATTTGACATTTAAATACGTGGCTGTATTTACATATATTGCATTTTCATTACAGCTAATCCTCTTGAAAGTTGGTTGGCAGATGCCTTAAGCAGTTCTCTAAAATTGGGACAGATACTGTATTCTGCAACCTTGGAATTTAATTGCAAATAAAGAACATTTTGTAATTGGTTTTTTCCACTTTTAAGATTCCACTTTTAAGTTTTAAAAGAGAATTGTTGTATGTAAACAAAGGAAAAAGACTTTAGTGGAGAGATTATATCTGAAAATTTACTAGTTGTTGTCACCTTATTTTATTATAAAATATAATAATCAATATTTGATGTGCTGCAAACATAAAGATTACCTCTCTGAATGACTTAATATATTAAGTAAATTAAGTCTGTGGGAACAAACCATTTTGTGTACATCATAAGACACATATTTTTACAAAAGGCAACAGTTTTTAATATTAAGATTGCTTTATATAGGAGAGCAGAATAAGAAATAATTTCTTTGACATGTTTTGTCATGTTTGTTATGGTCCACAAGTACATGATGTCCATATGTGCTGAGATTTTGATTTTTGTTTTGGGTCTTTAAAAACAAATAATTTTTTCATTCTCATATCTTAGCTTTTCATTTATTCAAAATGTTGAAAGGTAAAGCTAAATATAGCAAAAGTTTGGTTCTGTGTCTAAACTAACTTAGCAAATACCCTTAACTGCACAGAATTCAATAATAGACACTTAAAAAGTCTGAAATACAAGGGAAAAGAAAAAACCTCTATGTTCCTCTGTGGAGATGCCGTTGTAAAATTTGATGTACGATCTGGACTGCATGAATCTTTTTCTATCAATTAAAGTTGGATTTTTTTCAAACTCAAGCTCCATTATGTTTAGAAAAATATCCAGCAATTCCTCTTCTCTTCCAAATAACTGAAAGTCCACTCGCTCTTGTGATTCATCCTAACACTGGCTGGATTCATCCATTCAAACATCAGGTGCTGCACTAATGCTCCTGAGCTGGAAGAGCCCCTCTCCCTGGCTTCCCATACTGAGGAAAGCTGCAGGCTCTGCTAGGAGTGCTGCATTAGGTAGAGATTATATCCTGTGTAGATATTTAAAGTTTGGTAGGATTAATCTGAGGTCAGTGTTGCATGAAAGCAAGTAAACCTTGCTTTAAAAAGGTTTAAAACCAGGCATTTCCAATTTAGTGTTTGACTCTGGGTTTGCTCCTTGTTAGTCCCTTTGGTCATTGCTTTTGCATCTTCTTTTAATCGATACAGTTCTCCTTAGCTACTTGTTTTCCCTGACAAGAGTGTAAAAAGTCCTCCATGCTCACATGATAGCTTTTTAATACTTGTATTCTTACAAACCTTTCACACCTCTTTTCTGGTAAGTTGCTGCTTGGTGGCAGCAATTCATGGTTATGAAGTGCCCAGTGGCTTGCATTGGGCCATTTCAGCGTTCCCTTCCAAAGCTCATCTGCCTTTTGAGAAGAAAATACAGTGGGAGATTATGCCTGTAAGTTTATTTGTCAGATTTTTCTGTACATGTTTCTCATATGTTGGCAGTTTGTTTTGGCTGTGTTGGGGTCCCAAGTCTCACTCTTCATGGTCTTTGTGGAGGGAAAGAGAATTCTCCTGAGTCATGGTGGTGTTATAGAATTGTCCTTGATGAATGTGTGTGTTACTGCCAAATCTGTGACAAAATATCTGGTCTCAAAATACGTAGTTTGTTTAATACCACCAAGATAAAGTATAGTGGGTCACAAAGTGATAAATGAGCCCTCAGCTTCCACAGCATCTGTGTTGGGGAGAGATATGCTGTGTTTCAGGGCAGGAGTCCACCCTTGCCAACAAGATCTGCAAGGCTTGTTTCCACCTTTTTCCAATCTCTGTCTCTCTTGGACATCACCTTGTCAGTGTAGTTGAGGGAGCTGAGCTTCCTGCCCAGCCCCTGACCTTCCCGTGGTGGCCGGGTGAGACAGGCATCTCCGCCGTGCCGGGGCGCCTCTGCCCGCCTGGGATGCGGCACGGCTGGGGGCAGAGGGCAGCAGATAACCAGCAGGCAATTAAACTGCTTAGTGAAAGAGGACACAGAGTAAATGCTGTGTGCTGCTCATCTTCTATTTTCATAAACTCATACATAGGATCCAGTGAATTGGGGGGTAGGATGAAGGTTATCACGATTTTGACGCAAACGCTTATATGGCTAATCTCTTTCTAAATGCTTATGTTTTTAATCTCAAGCCTCTTTATGTAGCTGAGCTGCACTTTTTTTCTAACTTGACTTTGTTTTATGGGGAAATATTTCATATCAGATTGCTTAAGCTCTGGGCTGTCGTGTAAATACCTTCTGTCAAGTATATAATACACATTTTAAAATTTGTCTAAATATTTATGCTCTTGAGGGGATCGTGTATCTCTCAACAGACAGTTACAACCTAGCAAGTAAATAAGTCGAACTTCTTTTCTCAAATCTTCATTGTTTTTGCAAGAAATTGTAACTGTTTGAAAGATATTTGAATCTTACAAAATTCTGGAAGATAATTTTAATATTTACTTGAGAAAAAAACTACCTCCTCTCTTTCAGCAGTGCCTGCAAATATATGTATGTGCTTAAATATATGTTTTAAAAAATGCTTGTATTTCTTCTGAAAACTAAAGGCCAAATTATGTGTGCCACCACATTTTAAGTTATCTTTAGAAATGCTATGAAGCACGTTTTTTGTTATTTTAGATTTGCTTGCAGTATGTGCTTCATGGATTTCTTATTTTAGTAATTTTCCTGCCTATATTACATTGGTAAGATGCCTGGTGTTCTGAGTCTTTTAAATGAAATAATTAAACGTTCGGTGAAATTCAGTGGAGCAAAGTTTGGTAATTTTCACTCATTTCCAGGTAATGAGTTGTATTTTTCCTTGTTTTTATGAGGAGGAAAATTATTTACGCTGAAGTTTAGAATGTAATTTGTAATCAATAGGAACTACAGTAACTGTGACTGATATCAAACATATGAGTACTGTAATGTTAAATACGTCAGAAACTGTTCACTGATAAAAAAAAATCTTCCGTTTTTAACTGAAAGAAGTACATTTTGGGTGCTAGTCTATATAAGTCATAATTCATTGTATTTGCCTTTCTTTTTTCTTTTTACAATAATAAAATATATCCAGAGAAAGTAAATCTGTGATTTTAACATCTTTTGACAAGCACATTAGGCTGTAGAAAGAGCATCCAAGTTGGGGCTCGGGGCATATGGTGCTACCTTCTGCTAGCATAGCTCCAGAACAAGTCCCTGTGTTCACCAAGGGGTCATATTCAGACTCTCAGGTTCCCTCCTCTGGTCTGGGGGAAAAAAACACATTTCCCCTTCACAGGGAAAAATCAGAACACAAACTGCAAACCTCACTACTCTGGGATACCTTCATTGTGCAGGGAACACACCGATGCTGTGATGTGTTTTGCTATCAATCAGGTTTTTGGTCAGGGCATTCAAGAAAGGCCCTATATTAGCCTATGCAGATATTTATAGCTACTTTTTAATTCTGAAAAGACATATAATGGTACTTTGAAAGAATATGTGTTTATATCATGACGTGAAATCATAGAAGCATTTCAAATGTATGTACATTCAAAGTATTATTTGAGGAGGTGTTTTGTGAATAGGTAGCAACTGTTACCCACTTATTTTTCACATCTTCCTAGATTGTCTTTATTTAGATTCAGAGACTGGTATTTATAGTAGATAATCCAAGTGTTGTGTGTCTTGGGAATTCAACATATGGATGAGGATATGGAAGGCATTAGTTATATGAGATTTGTTGACCAGCTTTTAATTCAGATTGTCATTTTTAACACACGGTGGTGCAGATGGTGAAATTTTGACTGCCTGTCAGAGCCCAAATACCTTAGGGACAGCTGTTGCTGATAAATCATTTTACGTGCTTTAGGTCAAGAGTCATCAAACCTGTTACAGCACCTGCTTCTACATATGCAAATCTGTTGTTTTGTCATTTCATTAAACAAGGAAAAGCAGTGGTCTCTCTTGGCCATAAGTAAGCCTGGAACATATCCCGAACAAAATGAAATACAGCAAGAAGACAACTGTGCTTTCTGCAGTACAGCCATGGGATGCTGCTCCTGTTCGGGGCCTTTGTTCATGGAAGACTGCCTGCAATTTGGAAGGAGGGGTAGAAAGACAAGTGCATGTTTGGAGGCAAGAAGTAAAGGGAAGGTGTTTGCTGTCATTGACTGTAGGGTAGTTGTGAAATTTGACATGCCCAGAAAGCAGCGGGTGCCATGTGGGGCTCCCCTCCGCTGCATACCTCTGTTTTCATCATCTGGTGAGCCTGCAGCATGATTCCCGGGCACTGGAGCATACAACATGTCTACTTCGGTTTGGAGCTGATTGATCCACAGTGCAGAACACGCTTGTGGGATCTTCCCTTGCTATAGAAGAACATAAATGATTGAAGTGTTTTCTTAAAGAAAAGTATTCTTTGTTTATGTACTTCAGTGCCCAGCAAAAAAATTCCTGTCAAATGGCAGCACACTGCAAGAATGGGGGGTTTACTGAACAAGCCTGAGCTTTGGGTGTTTATATTTGTTTAATCTATCAGGTATGTAAAGAGAGTTTAAATCACGAGGAGGAAACTTCTTTGTTTATTGCACTTCACAAGTAGGGCTGTGGCATGTAGTAGAAGTGGCACTTAAGGATTGTTTTTTTAAGCAAACTGACAGAAGATTTTATCCTGCACTGCCATAGATTGCTGTGGGGGAGAAAGGGAAATAGTAAAATTGATGAAGAAATGTTGCATGCTGTCATTTTAGATTATGTTATTTTGCCATGACTTTGCTGCTAATTTTTTTAAAGATACTGTAAAATTCCACTGTTGCAGAAAGTACCACAGTAGCGCTGTCGTCTGTTAATTATTTCATTCCATGGCTAGTTTGTCAACAGTATTTTAATCAAGCCACCAGCAAAAATGCTTTTTGAACATTTTGTGGAGAAAAAGGAATACTCCCCTGACCTTTCAACCTTGTCAGCTGAGTTTTCCCATTCTGACACTAGGCATTATTTTTGCAAAGGTTGGAATTTTAACTCTTCAGTGAACCAGATATCATTTTTATTGGGATATTAATTCTGGTAGGTGCTAATCTCATCAAGATTTGCAGACATTTTCCTTCATAGGCCATTCTGATTTGTAGCTTTTTCTTTTCACAGCAGTATTAAATACCAAACCTCTCTGATATGGAAGTTCATTAGAGATATGTCTTTGATGGCAGCCCTTTCAGGGCTTCAGTTTCAAATACCTTGATGTAAAGCTTAAGAAGCCATTGTGTTGTAAGCCCTCCTTGATGTGTCTTATTTAGATCTGCATAGTAAATCAAGGAAAGTAAATAACAAGGCAGCAGATGGAAGCATGGAGATAAGGCCAGTGAACAATTGTATTTGTATTTTGTTATGATGTTGACAGGAGCTAAAATTCACTAATCTAGTTCAACTGATCTGCATTTCAAAGAAATCTCATTTAGCAGCAACTTGAAGGTTTGGAGGATAAAGTTCTTTTATTGCAGCTTTTATTGCATTCTTTGCTAATTTATCTGGTCAAGATTTAGCCTTGCTTACTTAAAGCAGCAAGCATGTTACAAGGAGTCTTAAATACTACGAAAGCATTAATGTCTAGACTATGAACTGAAGGTAATTACATATCCAGCAGTGAATAGGCTACATTTAGGAAATACTGTTGTCCAAAAGGAATTGGAAGAGAAATGCAGATAAGGTATTTTCCCCCATTTTATCTAAGTTTTTTTTAAAATTATTAGTTTTCAATTATTAGTTTTTGTGTGGAAATATAATATATAAGCAAATGTAAAATTATTAAATATGAACCCCAGAATTTCTTGAACTGTGAGTTCCATCATACCATATTTTGCTGCTCTGTTTACAAACTGATAGCTCATATTAAGGTTTAATTTAATTATTGCCTCCCTGCATCTATGAAACAAAACTATTAAAAAGTGGAAAATAATTTAATAGAATGATGGACCACAATTATTTTTTGTGTGCTTTAAATGATGTAGATGATGTATATGTAAGTTAGGTACTTCATATTAGATACAGTGGAGCCATGTCATTTGGAAAAAAAAGTGATAAATACATTGTAAGAATCAAATATCTTTAAAATGAAAAGGATATAAACTAGAATTTAGAGTTTCCTTTTGGAAATTTAAAAACGTTATTGAATCTGAAGGCCAAAAAATAGACTTTGATTTAGTTTTCAGTGTATGATATCAATACTAATGGACTGTTTAGGGTGTCAAACATGAGCGTGTCCATACCTATGTACAGATGTAATGATAATAAACCAAAGCATGCCAGGCTGGTGCACATCCACGCTAACAATGTGTCCCAGTTCTCTAAGACATGTAAATTGAACCCAGCAGCTGCTAAGTGTTAATGCTGTAGTCCTTGCTGCCCTCCTGCAGCCTGTCCTTGTCACAGAGCCTACACCTGTGCCCTGACGACTGCACTTCCATCTCATTTGCAGTGTGGGTCTTTGCACTTCCTTTTAGTGTGCCTTTGTAGGCTTGAGAGGAGTGGAGGGGGATGCAGCTGGGGATGAAGGTGCTTGCTTGGCTGCAGTCATATCTGATAGCTTCTGACTGTGGACTCCTTGGCTAATCAGATCATAGGGTGGTAAATGCTTCTTTAGTTGTAGGACTGTCTTAAGATCTTTTGATTCCTTCTCCTCATTGCTATACCTCTGAAAATGTTCATACAGTGTTTTGTGGGTCTGGTGGACTCCATGAGTTTGAAAGCAGCTTTTATTTAGCCAGTTAAATTTTAATCTAGATTAGTTTCTCAGTGTGGCTGATCTTACAACTCCATGTATGCTAGCCTTGGCGCAGCTCAGTGGCCTGTGCTGGCAAGGGTGAGGTGGTACTGGTCCTGCCTCTGCCACTGGAAGAAATGTTCATCAGTGTCTTGGTTTGGAAAGACAGGTATCCACTGGGGAAGGCTGGAGTTTCCCTTGGAATGGAGAATGTAAACCCTTCACCCCCTCCAAATTATTATAATTTTGCAATTAAGGGCTTTCAGGCAAAGATTTGGGAATAGAAATAACACTTCTTTACTAAGAATATTAACAATACAAATGTAGTAGAAAAAAAATCTCAAAATAAGCAAACAACAATCCTAGAAACCCTGACAGAGTCAGAGATACAACTTGAGACCCTGTTGGTCAGGGTGTTGGAAGCAGACCACAGTAAGTCCTCCTGGAGTGGCAGATGTGGTTCTGTTGGAGCAGAGATGATCCTGTAGAAAAGGGTCCAGTGATGGTGAGAAGGGTCCAGTCTTCCTCTGGGAATCCAAGTGGAACCAGATACCTCGTGTTCCTGCATCTCAGTTTTTATCCAGGTAGAAATGTTTGGCTCCCCTCACTGGGTGGAGCATCTCACAATGGGATGATGGAATGTGTCATATCCTTGGTGAGCCTTAATGGCCCATTAGCAGAAAATATCTCCCTGGAGGGAGGACAGGTGGTGAAAGAGATAAGAAACACTGCCCCACCTGGTTTTAACAGCTGGCCCATTATCAGAAGGCACCCGCCCCCCCTCCTCCCAGAGTTACAAGAGATAAAGAAAAACATCTCCCCAGCTCCTTTCAACAGATGAAATAGAATACACAGTTTTGGTTCCATAACCCAGGACAATCAGTCTGCATGCCAAGACACACAGGCTGAGCTTCCACAGCAGAGCAAGCCATGCCACATCACAGCTGTGTAATCTCACCTTATCCATGTTACGTCTCCTCTCTCCTCTCTTGCCCTAGCAAGGATGACTGTGTTTTGGTCAAAAATTGCTCACTTGTTTTGCAGGACTGTTTTTAAATCAGCACAAGGGAGGAGTGAGAGTCTGCAGGTGGAGCTGAAGAAGGTTGGGGAAGTCATGGCTGCTTTGGCTCCAGATTAGAGTAGTTTAAGTCACTGTGCTGCTGCATTCTCTGGAAATTTTACCTTTACCTCCAGACCACTGCACACTCTGTATGTGTGAAATGAAGTAGACAGTAGAAATAGCAGTTATTCAGAAAAGTGATTTGTGCTGCTTTGTGAGAGAAATATATACCAGTCAATAAAATGATGACAATAAAATAAATCTAACTCTCCTAGAAAACTCCAGTGTAAATGAACATTTATTTACATCCCAGTCTGCCAAAATTCAGAAGTAAAATTTTGAATTTAAGGATATCCCAAGGATGTCATCCTGTTTACATCACACAGAAGCAAATAGGTCCACAAGATCAAGCACAGACAGACCATGTTCACATTTTTAGTTAAACTCTACCTTTTTCTGCATAACAACGTAAATCATCCCCTCAAATAAACATAAGCTCCTGTTTTCTGGCCTGCAATGGTCTCCAGAGTTTCATCACCCATAATCTGTTTTTAAAACCCCGTGCCCTTGTACCTTTGGCTTCAGCATGGCTGGCTCTGGCTCCCTGCTGCCTCAGCCCATCCCGCGCTGTGGCGTTGCCTGCGGTGACAGGGAGGGACCCTGGCTGTCACTGAACGCTTGTCTTCCTGTCCCTGCTGGCTCCAGGCACGTGTTGTGTTCCTCACAGAGCTGCACAGGGGAACAGTGATTTCAGCAGAAGGGATACTGGGAGAGAAAATAAAGAGAAAAAGGGGAAATAGAGAGGAAAAAAAAAAACCCAAATGGAATTCTATGGAATTTCTAGCATCTTTCTCTCTGCAGAAGTCTTTTACATCCCTGCCAGTAATACAGGAATGCTGCAGCATCCTAACAGTACTGGACATTAATGAGTAATCTTCTCTCAGGTGATAGGGATCCAAACTAGTTAGCAATGAGATGGATTAAAAACCAAACTTTAGTTCCTGCTACCATCACACTGGTGTTGGTGTATGCATAACCCTGGTGGGCTGAATTGTGTGTGATGCTCCTTGTCTGGAATCACACTGAACTGCTCAACATTTATTTCTTCAGCTCCTGCTGCATGTCCCTGTGCTGAATGACAGCCTAATGTTAGAAAGAGAAGGGCAGATAGAGCTGGAAGGAATATGAGGGAAAGGAGGTGGCGCTTTTCCCATTGGTGATGACTGGAGTAAAATATTCCCAGACATATTTGCCACAAGAAGTACTACACGGATTTACCACTGTCTATTGAACCTTCCCAAGCTTGGATTTTAGTTTTACAACAGTTTACCAAGTATTACATGTGTAATCCAGCATTATATCTTGGTTGGAGGATTGGCTGGTAGAGCTGGTCAGCCTGTGTCTTCTCTCATCCATCTCATATATATCATTTCCTTCAGGATAGTGGACAGATAGCCATGCACGGAATTATTTAAACATAAGTCTTTCTTTTGTTTTCATGCCATTTCTACCCTCTTGCAATTCAGTTTAAGGTTGTATTTCTGGTCAATATATTCTAAATAAGTATTGATCTGCAATGAGATCAAGATCAATTGATCTGCAAGACTAATTTGGAATATTTCTCTAAATCTTAATAATAATCCAAATCCAGAAGATTTGAAGAATTTGATATACAGGTGATGAGAGGAATAGATTTTAAAATATTAAAAATGTTAGCATGTCTTTTCAGGTCCTGCAGGAGATCTATATAAAAACATATGGAAGATTTTTGATTATCTTCATGGGACTGTTTCATAGTAGAAGACCCTTTTACCTGTAGATAGATAATTTGTCCAACCTTTTTCAATTATTATTATTATTATTATTATTATTATTATTATTATTATTATTATTATTATTATGTAGGAGAAGGGAAGTACTGCCAGCTTGATGCTTTCTGAAGCATTGGTTTTTTTGGGCTTTTTTTGATCATAGAATAATGAGGTTTCTTAAATTGCAGACAAACCAAACAGCTTCATTCACTTTAATAGCAAAATATTTAGAAAAGTTGGCAGTATAACACCTTTATTGCTTCAATTACTTACATCATGGTTGATGTCTTGTTTACTCAGTCTTCTTTCCAGATTAGGATTAGCTGGAAGGGACTTCAGACAGATATATCTTTTGTCACTGTTTTAATACATTTTTCTTAATGATATTTTTGGCAAATAAGTAATTATTTTTGTGAGTTTATGTTTTTTGAGATAAGATTTCTGGGTAAAGGCTTTTAGATAAACCTAGTTCTAAAGACATAGGATTGTAATACTACATTAGGCAGTCTATACAGTTAGAAATGAGAGTAAATATTGTTCAATCTTAAACCAAATCAAAATCAAAATTCCAATCCAATTCTTGATTTTATATACTATGATATCAGGCCACATTCTACTCTAGTTTTTTTACTTAGTTACACCAAATAGGCTATAGGTATTGAAAGTAAAATTAATAGCATGCTTATCTACAAAAATGGAATTTTGTATCATGTTAATCCCAAAAGAATTAAGAAGCTTTCTTATATAGTCCTCAAATACTTTTTTCTCTAATGCATTTTTCTCTAGCAAACTAAAGATGCACAACAGTCAAGAGATAAAGTGTTTTATCAGCGCTTATTTGGGATGGCTTTGTAATGCAGCTGTGTATTTATGAGTTGCCAAAAAAGTCCTGTAACTGTTACACTAATAAGATCATGTTATGATGTATAACTTTTAGTTTGTGTCTTAGGTAATTTATGGGAGTAGTGTGAGCTTGCACACAACTGTAGCTTTTAATATCCCAGATTAATATGTATGTGCTCTGAGGTATATTTGTGTCCTTAAAATTGCAGATTACTCGTATCACTGTGCTGTTTCAGAAATAATAAAAAAAATCTAAGAAGTTCTTAATTTAAAAACTTTTTCATGTGTCTTTGATGTAAGTTGATTTCCACCAGGTGAAATTGAATTAAGGAATATATGGAATAAATTTTTAAATCAGGCATGAATGCTTATTTGACTTAAGTGAAATTATATAACAAATGGCTGAAAAAAACCCCCAAAAGCCACATTCTTAGTTTATGCGATTTCTTGGGGTTGCTGTTGATTTCTAATGATTGCAAGTGATATAATTGTGTATCAACTTTTCCTCCTTTATGTGCACTTGTTTGAGAGAGTCAAGATGATATTCACGGGAAGATTTTGTAAACTTGTTGATGGTAACTTGAAGCCACATGTGGAAGGAGTAAAAATCAATGCTTTTATCTGACAACCAGTAGGTAGCCACCTGTTCTCATGTGGGTTTTTTTTCAGTGTTTAAGTAGTGGTGATGATAATTCTGAATTGTTACTGCTACTATCAAATTGTTTTCAATAGGTTTATCCTGCAAAAGTATTTTACCTTCTGTAGTATACCTGGAACCCACATCTCTAAATTTTACCATTTTTCAAGAAGCTTGTCTTTGTTCATATGTCAATTCTAAAACATTTGGTTCTTGTTTGGTACAGCTTGCTCTTATTTATAGTTAGTATCAAAGTGATGTGAAGGACATCAAACAAACCTTGAATACCTGTCTGGTGTATTCCTGCCCTTAGTGTTCTAAACAGAAAATCTGGACAAATAATAGAAAGGAGAGGTAGCCTAGAATGTTGCTATAGGCCAGTGGTATGAGTCTTTGATCATTAGCATGCTGCATGGTTAATTTCCTTTCATCCTCAGTGAAGCCATTTAAGCTGCAGAAGCAAATAGAACAGCAAACATTGTAGCAGGCTCTTGTTTTTCAGAGAGGGGAATACACTGAACAGTAAACATACTTTGATCCAGTATTTCAAACTGACCAAAAAAAAAAAAAGTGAGTTATACAAATTCCTCACTGTAGAGTTTAAGAAGAGTGTTATTGAGTAGGTATGTATGTAGATATACTGGAAAATGTCTGGTTTTTGGATGATATTTGAGGGTATTTGCATCTTGCAAAAGGGATTTTGGTTGCATACTGATGTCTGAACAAAGTTATTTCTGTCCTGCTATGTTTTTTTGTGCTAGTACACGCTGCTTCTTCATATCATGTGCCACAGCTCTACATATAGGGATACTTGATTCACAGACACAAAGATCTGTATCTAGTAAGACAGCAGAAAGGACTGGTTATATTCCTTTGGTACACCTGGTAGGTATGGATAGAATTAATTAACATTGTTTTTGCTCAAAAATGTGACATGCCAGTCCATGACAGCAAAAAGTGTTTGTTCCTGATGACAGTCATTCACTTTCTGCTGGTTCAGAAGGCTTCCCTGAAGGAATTTTAATTGATCTGCACTTACCCGAAATAAATCAGAAACACTGCTGTATCCTAGAGATTAAAGCAAAAGAGAAGATATTGGAATACAGAGTATATGATTTTTAAGGTTTACTTTGAGATGAAACTTGGGAAATGGAGATGCTGACCTGCATTTATATAAGTGTTGAACTGAGGGGGAACATATGGATGAAGTTAAACTCAAACCCGTGACACCAGCAAACAACTTGAGAAGCAGAACCTTGCTTTGTAGCCCTCCGCCCTGGCTGCTTTGGGACTGTGGACTGGGGAGAGAAAGGCTACTGCTGCTTTACAGTAAGACTTTGCTACCTCATATGATTTTATTTTTTTTTCCAGCGGTGATGGTGTTTTGGAAAAATCAATCAAATTTATTAAGCATATAGTAAAGAACAGAGAACCATAGGATTTCACATTGGTGTTTAAAAAGTTCTAGCCTGTGCTTCAAATGCAACTAAGACTAGACCTGTGTACCTAATGCAGTAATTCTCATTGCTGTGAGTGGTGAATAGATCAGTGTAAAATGGATACAAAATTTGTTGAATTAGCACTAGCATAAGTGAATATACAAGGAGATAGGACTGGTCGTCCTGGTTCAGACCAATGGTTCACTTAGGCTGTCGTCTGTCTCCAGTGGTGGCTGTCTTCCAAGGATGCCTCCATCTTCCTCTTGACTTATGAAACCTCCTTGCATAAATAGCATCCTTGGGAAGAAGTTCACAGTTCTGTCACACAATTTATGGAGAAGAAACTCCCATTTTTCTTTTGAACTTGGCTTTTATTAGGTAGTTCTTGATTTCAAAGGATAGGGAACATACTATGTCCGTGCAGTCCTTCCATCTTCTTCAGACTTTTGTTGTTTTCTATCATGCCCTTCCTTAGTTAGCTTTTTCCAGTCTGGATATTGGTGGCATACTGACTTCTTCTTCCTATATAGAAGCTGTTTTCAGCCTTTGATCATTTATGTTTGCTTCTCTGAACCTTTGCTAATTAGTTCTGTTGTTTTCTGTTCTGTGATGGACAAGTGAGATAGGGCCTTCTCAAGATAGGGATTAATACAGTGGCAAATGACATGTTACACTTTGTCCTTTATTCCTTTCTAAATAATTTTTAACATTTAGTTTATAGATTTGACTCTGATGGAGTGATGAGTTTTAAGCTTTCATGAAGAAACTTCAATGAGACCTATCTATCATAAACCCCAGGTCTCACTTTCTGGGCAGTAAGATGTAGTGCAATAGAGAGCTGTTTTGTTTAACAGAAGATTCAGATTAGAATGTTTATCAATACTGGCTAGGCAGGATAGTTTACAGTGAGCCCGTGCTCAACAAATTGTGATTTCGTGCTTGATGGCAGCCAAAAGTATTCACAGTGGCTTTGTGGCACAAAATAAATAATCAATAATGTGAAATCATCTTTTAACTTGTACACTTGCTTTTTCAAAGAAGTACAATCTCAATATTATGAATCTCAGAAGTGAAGCAGGTGACTGCTCTAGGAGTAGTGACTACTTCACTTGTATCATACAAAGAAAGAAAGAAAGATGTGAAATGTGTGGGATTTTTTCCTAGGTGTGTGGTAAATATGTGTAAGGATGATACTGAAGTGTGTTTTAAAGAGATGGTTGTATTACTTTGCAATAAAACACAATACGGATGCTTACACTTACTGTGTTCCTTTCCCTTTTTACCCTTAGATAACTTCAAGTGAAAGTTAAGGAGGACCTTTTGTCCTTATCTGCCACAGACGTGACAGACACTTTAGGAGGGAGGACCAGTTTGAGCAAAAAGGAAAAGACCTTCCCAAAGCACAGCAAAGTGACAAAGTGACTCTGAAGAAATGTAAGTGATTTATAACTGAACTGTGGCTATGTTTCTGCTGTGGATTTATATGCCCTGTGGGAGGAATACAGTAGCCCATCACTAAAATGTATTGCTTAGAGATGTAAAATATAGTTTAGGAAAAAAAAATTGTGGACCATGCAGAAAATACATACCCTTTTGATGTTAGTGTAATGGTAAGCTGTGCTACAATTATTTTTTTCAAATGGCAATTGTTAATGGGAATGAAGTGCTGTAAGAGTCAAAAACGTGTTTTTCTACCATTTTCTACTCATCTGGATATTGGTTAATTTAGATACATAGAGCCTAAGCAGCTGTATCTCAGTCATTCTAGATTCTGCTTATCCTCAGGAGAGGAGCAGACATCTCCAGAGGCCAGTCCATCTCATTCAGAAAGCAATGCCTAAGGAATGCAGTATTACTCACTGAGTAGCAATGTTGACTGCTTAGCTTTAGCCTAAATGTTCAATGAACACTTTAATGTGCCATGGCTGTGTAAGATGCAGTGCCAGCCTCTTTTCTCCTCCCCATATTGGCATTCTCCCTCAGTCAGCAGGTGTAGCTGTTTGTAAATTTGGAGAATGGATCAGACTGAAAATAGCCAATTATTTGTTTGGTTTTGTTTTCAGTTGGGTTCAGCCCAGCCCTCTCCCAGGGGCTGTCACTGGTACAGAGGGTGATGAGAGTGGGAATTAGCACCCAGAAGTGTACGGGAGCACATGATGGCAGCTGTGCTAGTTTCTGCTGCTTAAATTCCTTGGTGAGCAATAGTCTCAGACCTTATAGATATTTTTAGTGCTTTGCCATTTATAAGAGTTAAAAAATATGTGAGGCACCCTTACTTATTATCTAATGGGGCACTACTGTTTTGTTGTGCACTTCATACTGTGATAGTGACGTCTTTTGTGTCCCTTATAAATTAAAATCCAGGTCTCCAAAACCAGTAAATGGTCAAAAGCGGCTAGCAAGTAAGCAGATGTCATGTTGTGATTTATAGTGCAGGCATGATACTGTATAATTCAGATATACATACATAATTTCCAGATTCTGAAGATGCTAGCCTGATTTTGCATAGCAGCAAACATGAGGTGTGGGTTGGGTGATATCCAATGGTTAGTGGTTGGACTAATTTAGGCACAAGATCCTTGTCTCCTGAACAGTGAAATACTAAGTAACATTTCATTCTCAGGGTAAATACTGGATGGGAGGGTATAAAAAAGACAGACCTAGACTTCCTTCATTGACACCTGGTGACAGGATGACAGGCAGTGGGTACAAGCTGCATACAGATTATTAAATTTTGTTTCCATTGAAACATAGTATAAAAAACTTCCTTACCTCGAGGGTGGTCAAAGGCTTACCCAAAGAGGTTGTAGAATCCCCATCCATGGAGAAACTCAAAACCCAAATGGACAAGCAGCCTGCTACATCTGACCCTGCCTGATCAGGGGTCGAGATTCAATGAACTTCTGAGGTCCCTTCTAATCTCAGCTATTCTATGATTTTTGGGGGTATTTATAGGTAAGCAAAATCAGAAATATTCTGCTATTTTATGACAATCATTTTTAAATTTTTTTTCTATTTTGAAGTATTTAGTTATTCAGTTTAGTATTTTACTTAAGTTTTGGCAAAAATGAGACATGGCAGAATTTGCAAGCTTTCTAAAATGTGTTAAATTATATTTAAAGACTTGTGATTGTAACTATGAAAATCACATTGAAGTCTGTGAAATTATCTTTTAGCTTTGAATTAGCACCAGGTTTCACGTGATGTGAACAGTCACATGATGGGGATTTTAGATGTTTAAAAATAGCGTCTTTTTCACTTTATCCATCGCAATAAAGATACATTTTTAGTATCATTTTGTGCTTGAAAAAAAGAAAAAGACATAAGTAGAAACAAGTTCTAGCAGGTGAGCTCCATTAATCCACAATAGAATCCACAGCTGTCTTCCTGAAGTTTTTTTAGATATCAATGAGACCTGTAAACTGACCTAAAAATTCCATTATAAGCTCTATCTTCAGTTACTTGCAAATGGCCAATCTGGGACAGTCCATAGGTAAAGAGGATGCCAATGTAAACATGTAAAAACTGGGCAAATGTCAAGTGAGACTTCACAACATAGCCTTCTATCTTCTTTGAATGTGTGATTGAGGGGCTTCCTTGTGTTTTGAAATGCTTGGGAGCCCAGGACTCTCTTCAAATGTCAGCTTTCTCGAATTTTAGCTTCGATTAATTTGTCAGACTGTTTGCCACAGTTTTGCCATAGCCTAAGTGTCTTTGCAAAAGTTTCTGTGAGATGGGTGTATCATTCCTGAAAATGGAAAAAAAAAAGGTCTAAAACAAGGTCTATGACCTCTTCTTTGCTTTTGAGCAAGGACATGGAATTTGAAAGGGAAGCTTTAATAGGTTATAAGAGGGTCTTTTGCCATGCCTCTGAATGTCTGTCCTTATTGCACTGAATTATAAGCTTTTGAAAATTGCTGCTTACTCATACACAGAAGAGGCATATTACTTTGTCAGCGTATTCTGAAAATATTCCCTATATATTCATAATCTTCTAGAAATGACTGAGTCTGTCCTGGCTTGGAGATCAAACGCTGTATGACATTTCAAATTTACAGATCCCCTGCTATTTTCACAAAAGGGTCTTGTTTTTTTAATTTTTCTGGGACAGTGTATTTTGATTCTTACACTTGTTGGTAATTCTGGTTTTCTGCATTTTATGCTTACTTTTCCCAAATGCTATTTGAGAAGGGTGTCAAGAATGGGATTAATTTTCCATGATGTTAGGCATCTAAAAATATAGGTGGTATAAATCTGAGCTGGTCACCATAGGCTTCTTTAGTCAGTACAGAGAGATGGAGACTTCCAGGGGAGGATTCCCATAGCCTCTTTTTATTTCTGTCTTTAGATGAGACAATTCCTTCTTTAGAGATGCCTGTTTCTTGTCATTCACAATAAAAGCAACCTTAGGTGACTGGCAGAAATTTAGAGTTTCAACTTTTCTGTTAAACATTAAGACAGATAAATTCCATTTCATGTGACATAATTTGAGACTTTAAAGGCAGAAATGCTATATTACTGAAATTCACAAAACATCCTGCTTTCACACCAGTAAACAAAATTATTTAAAAAATATTCCTTTATGGTTATGGTGATATGTACAAGCTTATTAAATGGAAATTTTCCATATCCCTTAAATATCATGTGTAACCATTAAAACAATGCACTTCAAATGCCATTTTAATATTAAGTATGAAGTGTCAATAGATTTTGGGTGTTTTCTTATATTTGGGTTCTAGGTTAAGAAATGCAAATGTTTTAACTATGTCATTACTTAATTTCTGGTAAGGTAGTAAAAGAGAATCGTGAGATTGTGGCATTGTTGCCTTTAGCTTGCAACAGAAGATTGAAGAAATCTGGTGCTAATATAACAGACAAAAGCACTTTTAGTTAATTTAAGAGGAAGAATTTAGGTGGCTTTCCAGTTTGAAACAATTTGCTCTACTATCAACTAATATTGATAATGTGTTCTATTAAAAATGAGATTGTGATGAAATGCTGTTTTCCATTTGTATTGAAGTATTTTAGATTTCCTTAGTAATTTAAACTGTTTTCTATACTTGAGTAATGGCAACTACATTGGCTAACCCAGGATAATAACATAACACCTTCTTCAGTTCCACTTTTCATGGGTAAGGGCTGAATGTGGGGAGCACTTTCTTGCTGTGGAATAGTTGAATGTGTCTAAAAGGCATTAGGAGTAATGTACGTTGGCTCTATTTGCTTTTTAGCTGAAATGTGGGCATATGACATAGAAATTGTGCTGTAATAGATTATCAGATGTCTTTTTATGCCTAATTGCCATGTATTTGAATTATTACCTGGAAGGGGTAGACTTAGACTTACTTCACATGTTTTTAACATCACTGTGATGAGACTGTGGGCAACAGTTGAATATGCTTCAAAGATGGTCTCAGTTATACTTGTCCTGTTGTTCAGAAATGCACAGCACTGCTTGTGCTAAGCCCTGTTTCTGTACTTCCACTCATGGGTGACTGACTGACCCTTATTGGGGTGTATACCATTTTTCTTTCAGTTATAATTTTGCTTTGAATATTACACTTTATATTTGAGGTGTATCTTTCATTTCGTTTCCATCCTTTCAGAGTTATTTAAATAACTACATTTAGTTCAGTATTGCATAGTAGCAGCATGCATGTATTATAGTGTAAAACTCCAGCAAATACTGATTCCTGGAATCTACATTTGGCTGAGGAAGCAGTATATTTTTTTAAAAGAGTGCTTGAAAATTGGCCTAAAGAAAATGCTTAGAGAACGGAGACAACCTGATGTTAGTAATTCGTAGTTGTTTTCTCTTTCTCTGTCTACTTCTAATATTTGCACAAAATAGCATTCACTGATGTTTGTATCGCAGTATCGCTAAGTTATGTGTTCTAAAAAAGAACAAAATATTTCCCTTAGAAACACTGTTACATCAGTACTTGCTGGCCAAGATTCTCACTGGTAAATACATAAAGCGTCACCAAAGCTGGCAAGCTGTCTCTTTTTGTAGTTGAAACAAGTTTTTTTAGGCTTTATTTTTTTTCAAGCCTATAAGATTGTCTGACTTGATTTGGATTGGGTTTGAATTATTCCCATCCTTCAGCAACTTTAAGAATGTTTAGTTTTGAATGGAATTTTATGCTTTATCACAAAAAAAAAAAAAGACCCTAGGTCTGAGAAAATGAAAAGGGCAGTTCAGCCAAGGTGCCACTAAACAGCGGATGCTTGAGTACTGAAGAACTGTGCCTATTTTTATTGAACTATAAATTTTATGACATTTTGTCCTGACCCTGTGTGAGGGTTAAACTGAGGAGATACAACAGGCTGAGAATATCTGGGCTGAGTGAATGAATCTGAGTACAGAAACCTGAGGAGTATCTGTTCAAGAAACACATTAATGACTGCATCAAAGTTAACAGAACAAGTATTTTCCACAGCATAGGCATCTAAGTCAGCAGGGGCTTTTTAATAATAGAAAATTTCACATGAGCTCAATCCCACTCCATGTAGAAAGTGAATCAAGTTCCTATCACACTGTTATTCTGACTCAAAATTTGAAAGCAACATGAAGTTTCAAATAGGGATAAAGGAAAGATGTTTTGACTGTTGCAGGCATTTTTAGAAAATATAAGTACGTGTTGATAGTTGTTCTAAAACTACCTATGTGCTATGCATCTTGTCTCAAGTTGCAGACAAACAAGAGAGAAAAGGAAAGGTTTTTTCCAGCATATCTTCATTTCTTCAGCTTATATGAGGTCTCTTTTCTCTAGAGGATTTTGCATTAGATTCCTGAATTGGTTGAGAGCATTAATTGATTGGAGCTTATGCCATTCTGACTGTCAATTTCATTAATTTTCTACTTTGTGAGAGGTAGAGTTGCATTACTTCGAAATGAGAGTTCTTTCCTTTGGTATAAGTGAGTGAAAGTTGGGTGATAGGCTAAATAGAGATGCCAGCTAAGCAGATGCCTTTTGCTAAAAGGACGTTTTTGTAGAGTCTGGTGTCCTGCATGCAGTTACAGTTCCCTGGCATTGAGCTGTTCAGGAACTGGAAATGGTGTGAAACATACATTTTGAATGGAAGAGAATATTCCTCATAGAAGATCAGTCAGTGTTTATAAAGAATTACTGTCTGTTGGCAAACAGCTGCATTGTTACGCTTCAGAGGTAGAAGCATTTGGATGGTAATGAAGGGATTCTTGTATACAGCTAACAAAGCATGGTGAGATCCTTTGGGGCATGTCATAACATGTAATAATATCAATAATACACTGCTTTTCATCTGAGGATTTCAAAGAACTTTATAGAAAACATCAATGAATTAAGTATCGCCTTAACCCCTTTGGAGCACTGTTAGGACTTGGGTGCATTGAATGCAGGAATACCATCTCATTTTTATGGTAAGTTGGTTACTGTACCTTTGTTGCACACAGGTAATTCAGGAAGTATCAGTATTTTCCACATGGACACCGTAAGGCATAGAGAAACAGAGTTTCTGGGCAAACTGGGCAAACAGTAACTCCAGCATAAGCTTTCCAACACCAAAATCATCCTAAACACCTGCCTGTTTGCAGTGATAGTTGGCTCAGGCTGCTGGATCTCTGCTGTTGTGTAATATTACAGAGATAACACTGTGCAAACAGTGCAGTTGGAACCTGGCCATTTAGCGTAACGATTTCACGAGTTCTGATATGCCGATGCATGTATATGTCAGAAAAGCAGCATATTTTTATGTGTTAAAACCATCAGTAGGAGATACATTAGACAAAAACAACTTTTCAAAGGCAAGACACAAACACTATGGTTGAAAAGTATAAGAGCAGAAACCATCTGCTCTGTAGTCTGTTTTGATGAAAACATGCAGGATGGAAACCAAAGCTAATTAAACAGTTATAATTCCACAATGCAATTTAGGGATTTTAAAATAATCATATTTAGAAGATTGCTTTGCAGAGACAATTGTAAAAGACACTTTGTGTAGGAGAAGGGAATACAGGTGACCTTGTCCCTGATCAGTAAGAGCTGTGTTAATTGTCCAATACAGCCTCGCCCCTGATGAGTCGCAGCTACATCCAGTAAAGATAAGTGTGAGAAAAGGGAGTGGGTTAGCTGCTCAGGGGAGGATCATGAAGGAGACCTTGGGGAAGAGGGAATGAGAGGGTCATGAAGAAGGATCCTGAGGAGAGAGAATCCTTGCTGTGAGGTCGGTTTGGGTCTGCAGTTAGAGCCTGTTATTGGAACCTGCAGTCACAGTCTAGCCAGGTGAAAGCCTGCACTCAGAGTCTGCAAACTGCTTCCTGCAGTCAGAGGCTGCAAGGGAAACCTACAGCAGGAGCTTTCTGCAGCTAGAGCCAGTGAATGGTTGGAGTCAAGATGAATAAGCCGTAAAGAGGAATAAACCAGGACCCTTTTCATGCTGTGATAAACAAGAAGTTCTGTGTCTCAGCTCATTTCTACCCTATAGCAAGAGGGCTGCTGGAACAACTTTGGGTTTTGCCCCTTCAGCACTGTTGCCAGTTTATGGCTGCCTTTGGTATATCATTCCTAAGGACCATTCATTCACCTCTTGTCCCTCCTGTTGAAGGAGATACCAATAGTATCTTAAAAGTGTTCTTTACTATTTTGCCAGTCTAAACCACATATTTTGAGTTAGTGAATTATGACATCGCTTCTCTCCTTTATCTGCAGCCGCAAATGAAAACATGTAGGTTCTCAACTGACACAATTTTGGCAAAAATCATATTTTTAAATAGAAACCAAGTATGGGTTATGCTAATAGAACCTCATTTGTAATTTAAACCGAAGCTGTTAACATTCAATAATGGAGCCATACATCAAGGAGTTTTCTGCAAAAACAGGAAAATACTAATTCTTCATCCTCAGATCTGCAAATCCAGACTGATAGGATTTCAGCCCTTCATCTTTTACTGACAGGCGGCAGCATCAGTGGAATAAAACTAAAATGTGATCCCCTTTCTCTCCACCTCCTTCCCCTAATTTTACTCTGACAGAGGAAGAATCACAGTTTTAGCTGGTATCTTAGCCCAGGGGAAAAAATGGTCTGTCATCAGGTCTGTTAGGGAGAAAGAGCTCTTCAGTGGAGAAGTTAAGTGGTATTTTGATTCTCAGGGTGCATTTTATACCTGTATTTTTGCAAGATACGATAAATGGTTTCTGAGACAGTTATTGAGAGCAGAATCAAGGTCATCAACCTTCCCCCAAGAGGTCATTATCTCTCAGTTCTTGTTTCTGATGAAAATGTTAAGCATGGGGGAGATGGGCTCTAGATGGACTATCTGAAACTGTGTACTCATATGAGCAATCCCCAGCCATATGTTAGTAAAGGGTGTACTTCTAATTTTTCACCTGCAAAAATCAGTGACTGATCGAATTTTTCTAGATAAATTTTAATTGATTTTGCAATAATTTGATGCATGCATGTTGAAGTTTATCATTCTAAATCCCCTAACATGCATATATTACTGTAAAGTCCTCTACAATTCATGATGAAATAGAAGCCTTTGGGTATTTGAAGTTGAGACCTCCTGTGTCTTTGGAGAAATTCACTTTGAAGCCCTACAGCTAAATTACAAAGCTCTTCATTGTCTGCAAATGAGTTGCTCCTGTTCTGGAGTTGGCTTATGAAGCTGAGTTCCTGCATATGGCTGAAAATACTCAGTTTTCTAAAGAGGAAAAAAGCTACAAATCTGCCACAGCAAAAGAAATTAGTCATGGAAAACAAGAATAATGTGGTCTTATACCTAGAACAAGAATGATTACCATCTTAGTGTTAATTGGCTTCTGCAGCATCTCTTAGTATTTTAGTTCAAATCAGAACTGCACTTGAGAAGTATCAGGATAGACTAGCCTCCCATTGAACCTTCCTGATGATGAAGCTGAACAAGGGCAAGCATTTGAAGAATGGACCAAACCTATTCAGTAGAGCAAAGTAAAGTATCTTGGAGCACATGCCACATGTGTAACATGTTCAGCTCCAGTTGTTCTATTGTGAGAGGCATTTTTTTGGGCTCTGCTATTTCTTAACGCTGATGTTTTCTTAGTTATAAAAGACCATGGGGATCCTTGTCATAAATAAGTCTGTAAAAAACCCCACCTTTTCATGTCTCTGAGCAATGTAATATTTCCACTTTTTGCTCAGATAGTAGATTAGAGTCTGTAATTGTATAGGTCTCTACTGTAATTAAAATGTTTTCTCATAATCACGTGTACTTCTATTACCAGTGGGATATTTTCATTTTGTATGTTTAAAACTGTGCTGAAGGAAAAACTGTTTTTACTTAGTCTGTTTCTAGGGTGTTTTGAAAGTTTGATCTCACCTTCTTTATGCAAATTTCTAAGGGAGACTTTAAACAGGTATCTTAAAGAGGAGAACTAGATGACCATTGGAGGAATGTAATTTTCAACTCCTGTTTCTATGGTGAAGTTATACCTTGTTTATCAGTAGTTAGAAAAAAAATAGAAGATAATACTGAAAGATAATACTCGATAATCTTTTCATTGTAATCTTCTATAATTTTCTGTATTGTAATAAGTTGCGTGTGGGTGTGTATTTATATATACACACATGGGCTTGTGTGTGTGTGTGTACACACAAAAGTGTCAGCATTTACTTCCATTGTAGCCTGCTCTTTAACAATTTAACTTTGACTCATTTTAGCATTATTTTTTAAATGATTGTGCTTATGCAAATAGCTGAAAATGTTTTGCATTTTTCATGCTCATGGATGGAACTGGGTAACATAGGATGTAAGGAAATAGCCAGTTTGTAAATATATATTTCCTTGTAAATATACAAGGAAAAGGAGAAAAAGAGGAGCTGGTAACAATTTAGGGAAACCTAAATTTTAGATTCATAACTAATGCCTTCCTGTCATTCAAATACCATTAACTCTCCGTAGTGTTAGACCAGCCACTATAGGGTAATCAATATTTAACACCAACTGATTTCATTGGTAAGATGATAAAGGTACAAAGTAAATAAAAAAAATTACTATAGTGGACTTTATAGTGTTTTGCTCGGCATTGTAGTTGTTCACCAGGCTCAGCATAAACACGGATGCTTCAAAATTCTTAAGTCATTGCCTTATAGAGCTGTAGGGGCAGTCCCAAGCAGATTTTCAAGAGCATAACAGTAAATTTGTTAATGTTGAGCTGCATATTTCAAATATTTCACTCATTGATGGATACAGCACTTTTATTGACATGGCTTATGATTCATTTAAAAATAATTTTAAACGAAGTGCAGATGCATATATTTGGTAACTTTGCTTGCCATGCAGAAGTCTGGCAAATTTGTTTTCAAGTGTGGTCTGAAGATTGATATCTTTATTTACTTTCTATGGACAAATAACCTGACTGACCTACTATTTAGTCCTTGTCATCTGAAATTCAAAATTTAAAGAATCAAGTATTTATAATTTTTCTCAATTACTTTAGAGCAATTGTGGCACTAAGTTTCACTTAATGCTCTGCTCACTCATTTAATCAAAAGTAAAATCCTTGAAGTGGAACACAGATGACTCCTTTCCTAGGCTATGGGAAACACTGAAAGCCTGAACTGGGAAATTCTGGAAAAGAAGGATTTTTGCCTCTCACACTTGTGTGTGTGAGGTTGATTTACTCTGAAATGTTTTTCTGCTCACTCCAGACCTATGTAAAGGGATTATGGAGGAAAGAAACAGTGACTGAAGTTCACCAAACAGTTGTTAAAAAGTTAAATCAGGTTAGAAAATGAACGGAGAAGTGACATCATCCTGAAGAATTAAGGTCCTGAAGTAGTGTGTGGTTGTAACCTGTTGGCTGAGTACTTCTTAAATGTGGCTTGCATTCTGGCATGATTCTTAGTACTTACTGCTGGGTTCCCACACAGAGATCACATTTTTTGCTGTTGTTGAAGATGCCAATTTTGCAATTTCTTGATTGTTATCATAAGCTCATGGAGAAATATTGTGAACCTAGTTTGAGTCACTGACAGGCATACTGTAAAGATATGAGCAAGATATTGCAAAGGCTTTGGTGACTGTCTTGTGTTTCTATTCCTTCTCTTTCAGTGAAGTTGAAGCTGGCCAGGTTTAGGACCAAGGGAATCCTTTCCATTACTTGCATTGATGTTCCCAGTGTTGGCAGGGTGCTATCTTCCATGCATGGGCCTCCATCTGATGGAAGTATTGTGTCAACGGAAGTATGTGAATAGTTCTTGAATAGTTACATGATTTGTGGACAAAACCAGGCAGAATTGTGCCTGAAGAAACAAAAATATTTCTAAAAATTAGACAGAACGTTGGTTTAAAGGTTGTGTCCTTTGAAAGGATTTAAAGCAGTTTAGGTGCTTACGTTGCTCAAGGGACTTTGAGTACTGTGAGGTTTTAAGGAAGGCTAAGTATTCCAGGAAGTTTAAGAGCTTATGGCATCGTAAATATTTAAGATGATTTGAAAGGTTATGTCCTCTTTAGTATTTGAGTTGGATTAAGTGCTTATATTGCCTTAAGGACTTTTTCCCTTTTTTTCCCTAAAAGGAACCTGGGAAATTAAATGCAAAAAACCTCCTATAGATGCAACATTTGGGCTTTTTTGCATTTTTGTTTTCATTTGAGAAATGCAAAATTCTTGGTTTCAGTAGCAGCATTAACTTGACCACACTACATGTGCATCAAAGATGGACAGACTAATGGAGGGTTTCTAGGAAACCTCTGGATATGAAATCCAGAAGTAGTAGTTTTTTAATACCTTCACAGCCTGTGTGTTGGGAAATGTTTTTTTCTTCTGCTTGTTTTGCATGAACCGGTAAAGATCAAATAGATGACCAGGATAGAATCAGTTTATGGAAATGCAGAGGAGCAAATTCACCTTAGAACCTAAAGAGCTTCTACAATTCAATATGCAAGAAAATAGGAAGCCATTTAGTTTCACTTTCTGCTTTTGCTGATCTTTTACTTCAGTGAAAAGGAATAACAAATATTATAGGTCTAGGTCTCAGTGGCTTTTTTTTAATGGATCAATTTATATATTTATTCTTCTGAGATGCTTTGACTAAATTTTTCACTAGTATAATTGCATAACGTATTTTTAAAATTTTCTATTCTTCTACCTTTCCTGAAAAGTATTTTTTCTAATTTTTATTTTATTAAGCAAATCCATACATTTCTTATTGCATTAAAAGCAAATAGCCACCATTCATTCAATGTATTCTATTCTGCGTCAGTTAAATGGGCATCAGTTCATCAGTCCAAAGGTTTTTCTCATGGGCCTCTAACACACCTGTGATTTTGCTCAGTTATTTCAGCACAATTACAGTAGCTGTGTCTACTCGTGCAGGCTGTCCTGGCTCAGCATGCAGCACCAGCTGTCTGGGCCATGTCTGGTAGCTCCATGGGGAATACATGAGACACCACCTGGAGCACTGCATCCAGCTTTAGGGTCCCTAACACAGGAAAGGTGTGGGCCTGTCCAAAAGAGGGCCACAAAAATGATCAGAGGAATGGAACACCTCTGCTATGAGCAAAGGCTGAGGGAGCTGGGCTTGTTCAACCTGGAGAAGGAAGGTTCTGGAGAGGCCTCATTGTGGCCTTTCAGTTCTTAAAGGGGCCCTGCAATAAAGATGGGGACAGAGTTTTTACCAGGGCCTGTAGTAAGAGGAGTAGAAGATGAGGGTGACCTGAAGCCCTCATGTCTGGGCAGGTTTTCGTAAAGGCTGCGTTCAGCTACCTGGGTGGGATGAGTGAAATGTCCATATGTTCCCAGAAAGTTCACAGATAATATCCCAGCAAGTTAAAATGCCTGTTAGTTATGCCAGAAGTACTGAAATATTGGTGGTAGTGCTGGCTCACTCTGTCCTAGCAGTTATGACCAAGAATCACCAACAGCTGGTAGTGCAATGTGTTCAAAGGGTGGGGTGGTCAGAACTGAGTAGCTGACACCTTTCAGGCTGTGTGGCTCTCTGTTATGTCTCACTTAATGCAAGTTGAAAAGGGAAATTCAGTTCAGGAGAGAATGAGATGTGTTTCAAAACGTAGATCTCAGCGCCCGGAATGAGCTGTTGCTGCTCTGTGATGCCACACAGTCAACTGATGATGTGTTTTAAAATGGATTTGATGTAATTGTGAGTTCAACTACTTCAGAACTAACGCACAGTTTCTAGTAGCTCCTCAAAATGGTTAAAATATATTTTCATCTGCGTACATCTTTAAATGTACTTCCTATTATTTTGGTGTATCCCATGGAGGAGAGACCAGTGTTTTTCTGCCTTTCTCAAACTTTGCATCATCTGGAAAATTTAAAAGTACAGTTTCTATATGAATGACATTTCACCATCCAAGTTATAAAAGGAGACACACCAGACCAGGATGGACCCCTATTGGGCCCCGTTCACAGTATCCTTCTTTTATTCCTAGTCTCTATATCAAATTTTTGACATTTTGTATTAGCCTTAAAATAGTTTAATTTAGTCTTTGTTTCCTTTGCTTCTTTTTATGAGTCATCCCCATCTTTTTATGTGTCATCCACTGCTTCTTTCCCTTTAAAAATTATTTTTTCTACTGAAAGAGAAATTTAATTGGCTTGCCAAATTTTGGTCATGACAAAACTGTATTGCCAGGTATTTAATTTCCTGTTGTAAAGGAAAAAAAAAATCAAAGTCTGGCTGGTCTTGGTTTTCTCAAAAATATTTCAGAAACTGAAATTAATTGAAAAATTTATAATGTCTTACCTCTTTCTTTTTTCAGCTTTTTAGGACAGGGACCATATCTTTTCCCTCTTCATTTTCCTGGAGCTTCATCCATTCTCTAAAGTTCTGAAAAGTTGCTAATGCTAGTGAGGGAATTTTAATTAATTGTCTTAGAGTCCCTTGGACTGTAGTTAAATGTCTTACCTATTGAGGTAATGCACCTGATTATGGTAATAAGGGGCAGAGACCTTAGTCAATGGTTTGGTTGGAGTTAAGAATAAATTTCAAAAATAAAGATAACTTAAACTGATAAAATTTCACTGATTTGCTTTTCAGTAGATATAGATGATGGATAAGTGAAAATTCAGTGAAGTCAGGCATTGGAAATATTGGAGTTTGTTATTCTTCTGTGGGCTTCACAGCACAGGCCAACATCATGTTTTTACATAAGTAAGCTTGGTTAGGCTGAACTCATCTGACAGCATCTAACTTACTGCAGTCTTGTCATCTGGTTTCCCTGTTTTAATTTTTGTCCCTTTTGTCACTAATTTCAGTGATCAGATTGTATTTGTCTCTTATGTTAAAAGCTAAGAAACATATATGCCTTTGATTCTTCTGCAAATAGCCTGATCAGCTCTTTCTTGAATTTTCCCATTACTATTAAGGAATGTAAAAAATGCTTTTTGCTACTGATTTTTTTAAGTTACATTTCTCTTTCTGTTTTTGCCCTTCTGACTTTTTCCCTGTACTGTCATGTTTTTCTCTCACCTACTTGTGTTCATGGACCTCTACTTTCCTCTAGTTGCAGGTCCTTGAAGAGCTTATGATGTAGCCTTTTTCCACGTTGACTTAGTTTGCTCTTATGCTGTAAATGTTACTCCTTGATGGAACAGTGATCTCTCTTGAGCTCTTTCTTCCCTTCAAGTTACATTTTACAGATTCCTGGCCACCAATTCATTTATCCAAGTCCTTTTCTGTAATCTTCATTGACTTTATTCTCCTAGTCTCTCTTTTCCTTCCCCTGCTTAGAAATGGAAATTCTCTCATGTTATGGTTACTTTCAACCAAGGTGCCCTCGATTTTTGCATTTCCAGTGAGCTGAAGGTTGAAGTACAATCTAAAACATTTTTTTTGCTTTGAGTGTTTTCCTCAGTTTCTGCACTAAAAATGGTTGCTCACACATATTTGGATAGCCTGTATCTTGCAGTCTCCTTTCCAAAAAGATGACCAGAAAGTTAAGGTTCGCTGTTATTGCCAAGTTCTGCCGACACTTGCTTGCAGTACTTGGTCACAACTCCTCTATAATTTTTATGATACCTTTCCTGACTGGAGAAAACTCAGTATGCTATTCAACAGATAAAAGACTGTGCTAGATGTACAAGCAACCAAATGTCAGAAAATATGTGAATTTATCTTTTCATACTGCATTGGTAAACAGACTGAATTTCAGCTTATGTTTCTTCTGGCCACGTCTGAAAGAAAAAACCTTTTTAAAAATTAGAGATGGTGCCAGAAACAATTATGAAAGTGATTTAAGAGCTTGAAAATTGCCTTGCAGTGAAATATTTAAGATCAGTCTGTTTACCTTATCAAAAAGATGTTTGAGAAATTACTTAATTACAGCATACCTTCACAGAGAGAAAATATCTGGTGCTCTAGAGAGCTCTTTAATCTAGTACAGAAAAAGAAAATGTCATGAAACAATTGTTTTAGCTGAAACAGAATTTTTTCTTCAATCAGCTTTAAGTGTTTGGGTTCAATAATAAGGTAACTGTCTGAAATTTTACAGTCTGTGATATTATTGGAAGTCAGACTTGATGATCTAATGGTCCTTTCTGACCTTAAACTCTCTCTAATTCATGGATCTTCTGAACTTCAGCAACTCTGCAAAACACATGGCCCTCTTCTTGACAACCTTGACAGCCTGCAGAAGAGAGATACACTTGGACTGGGAGAGGCTTGTAGGATAAATGAGAGGGGGTAATTCCTTTTGAAATAAGTATGGTTTGTTATCAGGGGATCTGAAGGCATTTTCTAAATTTAAGACTGGTTTCTACTTTCTTATTCTAGGTGGAGGGCCCCTTCCAGAAATAGTTACTGTTGGTAGTTCATGTGTACTTTGATTTTACTGTTAACTGCCCCGTGGATGAGATATGTTGTTCATTTGGCCAGCTTCTAGTGGACTTTGCTGGCTTTTTTGTTTGGGAAAAATCCAGAAAGATGATACAAGACTTGATATCTGGAATGCAGAGACCATTAGCGAATTCTTTTATCATAGCTCGTAGTAAAAGTTTGGAGTTCTCTTTTTGTGGTTATTGTCTTTTACAGTATTAAAATGTTAACTCACTTCAATCAGGACTATAGCCACTGTCCTTTATCCAGTGCAGTACCAAAGTTATGGACAACCTGTTGGGTTAATTTTATTTACTTGCAGGAGCAGACACCCCAACAAATTCTTCCTGGAGTTTAAAGAAAGAAAGAAAATATTCTTGTTAGGAGATTACAGACACTTGTGTCACAAATGTTCTAAATCCATCAAAAACATAGCACCAGCACGCCCCACCTAAGGGTTAATATTTTGGCTTTGAAATGTGCCTTAGGCTGAAGTTTGGCATTAAACTCCTTAACCCAAGGGCAGGTATTTTTTTCAGATTTCTTTTAATCAGTCATGTTTTAGGAAGTGCAAAAGGTAGACAGCATTACACTGATGCTTCCATGCGGATCGAAAAGTTTGAAATTTTTGTGTCAAGAGAGGAATGACTGGTATTAGGCAAATTTCTCTTAAGTTTAGGGAAACAGTCATGAGGAACAGATTATCTCATGTTTGCTTCTCATGTAACTTTCTAATTCTTCCCTCATAAGAAATATATGGGAGCACCTCTAGGTGTAAACAATTTCTAGCATTATGGCATCTGGGTATTTAGAGTGATGTCAGCAACGAGATACATTTAAGAAATCTAGAAGCAATCTTGTTACATCCTGAAAATGAGACATCACTGATGTTATGCAAATCACTACTTAAGTGCTTTTCTTCACAACAAATAATTTAATCATGCCTATTTTAAGATTATTTTCAACAAGCCCTTCCACTGATTTTGCTCTTGCAAATAGTGAAATTTACTTGCCTTATTGGTAAAGAATAGTAGGACTTTGAGATGTTCCATTTCATTTGTTTGAAGAAAGCTTAAAAATATAAAAGGTAAACTGATGATTTCTTTTAGTTTTTATTTTTTAAGAGATGTTAGAAACTCATATCAAAATAGTATGTTTTTTGTAGAATCATAGAACAGTCCTGAGCTGGAAGGAATCTACCAGAATTACTGGAACCCAACTCCTGGCCCTGCACAGGACATCCCCTAGAGTCACACCATGTGCCCAAGAGCGTTTTCCAAACACTTCTTGAACTCTGTCAGCTGGTGCTGTGACCACTTCCCTGGGGATCCTGTTTCAGTGCCCAAAGACCCTTTTGGTGAAGGACCTAATTCTTGATATCTAGCCTAAATACCCCCTGACACAGCCATGGAGTTTTGTTTCTTTTGTAGAGCTTGTAAGCAGTTGCTGTGATGCCAGACTCTTTTTTTTTTTTAACTTTATTTGGTAAGTTTTTAGAAAGAACAGCTATGTGACTTGCATCAACTTCCTAGCCCTTGTGCCTCCCTCAGGACAGTCTTCTCAAGCTGCAATGAATGTACTTTATGTTTTGTTGCTTTTCACATGGAATGCTTTTAAAACCCCATGAACATGCTTATTATTGTGCTTTTTCCTATCCTGTTGGAAAGATCAACAAAGAGAAACAGTGCCATTGCCCTCTTTAATTCAAAATTAATTGCAGTTTCTCCATTACTAGTTTTGCTTGCATTGGCTTGGTTTACCATGATCTCGAAGGCCACATCATTCTTAATGCAATTATGTTCATCACTGGCAGTTCTGTGGTCTGCTCTTTGGTGTTTGTATAAGTTGTGTTAACACTGAATCTTAACCAAGATTCATTGCCACAAAGACAACTTAAAAAAACTCCACCAAATCTAATGTTTTATTTTTAAAATAGCAGACATGTCCGTGTTTGATGCAAACACACAAATAGCATCCAGGAGATGGCAAGGTTCTAACTTGAGATATTCTGTGATTCTGAGGTGTTCAATAGGGTGTTACCAGTGCTGAAACAGTACTCTTGGCCTCTCTTCTAATTCTGAAATGAAGTAAGGTGTCACAGTTTTGGACACCCCTGTTATAGCATCTGTGGAAGTCAGTGACACCATGTCACACAGTGCACCACTGAACAATTGCCTTGGTGACTCAGTCAGTGGGTTACAGCACAGCAGGTTCTGCTGCTGGGGAGGTGTATCTTGCAATTGCAGAGTGAACATATGTTCTGTCACCTGCAGGAAGGCAGTGAGAGGGGGCTGCTGACTGTCTCTGACTTGTGTCTTGGTTCAGCATAGATGTAGCAGCCAGCAGGAGATGCTAGACACATATTTTGATTCTCATTCTTGGCCCTCACTAAATCTGAAGAAGCTGTAAGTCTATTAAATGCCTTCATCTGGTCCATTCTGTCCGTATGATTAAGTTAAAGAGTGAAGCTCCTTCTTTTTTATTTTCTTTATATTTTTATTTGTTTTGTTTTTGCCATGCAGTGGGCAGTGGCTCATCTTCATTTTGGATCAGTTAAGGATTGCTTTTGGACTTTGCATTTATATGGACTGTTCCACAGCCTGAATCTGGCTGTCTGCAGGTCCTTTCTCCTGCTAAGAAACAGGATATTGTGGCTAACTTCATGTGTGGGTGTGGGCAACAGATCTTGGGCAAGACCTAGGAGTTTAGGTGTGCCTGGTATGTGGACAGTTCTCCACCTCAAGTCTGAATTGTAATGAAGTTTACTCTGGAACTAAATCGCTTGCTTTCTACACCAAGGCCAAACTGCAATCCAAACAAAAATGAGAGTTTTGAATTCGAGTATCTTCATGGTTGTGTAACATTTATTTCAGATGTGGAAACTTAAGAGCAGTTGGTTATCAATGACATCAATGTCATCTTTAGCTTAAGAATCTCAGATATAGCTGAAGTCAGTAGTAAAAGTCCGTTACAGAGTAAGTCTCTGTTCAGTGAGTAAGGTTCATCTGCCTTTGGTTCAACAAGTTGAATACAACTGTGTTCAAAACCTGGGCAGTTCTTACTGGAACTACAGATGCATGCAAGATTACCAGAATTGCTGTGCTTGTTTTTACTAAATTAACTTTTAGTATGTGGGTGTTTGTAGGAAATCTTGATACAGCAGTGTAGGTTAAGAAAAAAAGGGGGAAGTGAAATACAAATTTTCAAGCTTCTATATTTCTCTCAGTGTGGTTTGCTGCTTCTAAGTTGTGGTTTGTTTTGTGGTATGTTTTGGTGGGTTATTTTTATCCTTTTAAAGAGGCTAAAGGATGAAAAAATTCCACATATTCCTTTTTTTCTTTCCATGGAAATATAATTGTCATTGCACTAAAGAAAGAAGCACACTCTTTGGGATTTGACTGGTTCATTTGTATGAGTTTACAAAAAGTGATAAATGCAATGTATAACTTCTGTGGGCAAATAGTCCTGTAAATTTTCTTTTTTCTACAGCTGTTTTCGAAGCTGTGAAAAAAATGGTGCAACACTTCCATAACATTAAATTTGAGAAATAATTGCACTTGGCAGTTTTTGTTTGCAGCAATGCACGAAAGGCTGAAGGGTTTTGTACAGTTCAAAGAGCACATTCCACAGTTCTAGCAGTTGTCGGCTGCCTGCAGGGATCATTTGAATTTTCAAGGAAAAAAGCATCAGAGCAATGTCCAGACCATTTGGTTATATACTCTCAGCCCTCTCTTTTTAAATTTCACCTGTATGAGAAGTTACTGGAAATAAGCCATATACAGATGTGGCATACCTTAATGTCAGTTAAAAGATCTTGTGTCAAGTTTCATTGCTTCTTGTTCTTTCCTATTAATACTTACTAATGCAGAGATTAATATGAGAAATAAAAAGTGAGGAATAGCATTGTTCAAGCACATGGAGATGGTGAGAGTAAAAAGCAGCCACGGGAAACCCCTTTACATGTTTGGATCCTGTAGTTATTTGTGAGTTTATTGCATTAGCCAAACTGTAAATTGTACAGCTTACTCCATGTTACTTTGCTGTAGGAGAGCCCTGGTTACAAAGGTAAACCCTTTTGTCTGGTGTGCCAAACCTGGAAAACTTGCCAACTCCTACATCACATTGCAGCTTGGTCACTTTACAGAAATGTGTTGACTGTCACTGTGTGTCTGTCTAAAGCTTCTGCTTATCTAACAGGAGGTGAGGTGACTATTTTTATGTTACATTCTCTAATAGGATTTTTGGTGAAGTATTCCATGGTCTTTCTCAGGTGTTTTTTTTTTTTGCTATTGCTAGGGTTTATTAGTTTTGGCTGTAGATTATTGCATAGCTCCAAAACTCCAAAGTCCTTCTGTTTTCTGTCATGTACAGAGACAATTTTGAAGTTAAGAAGCCTTTTTCTGAGCCATAGATAGTTTTTGTCCCATCATTTGTAGTGGTTGCGTGGTTTGTATTGCTGAAATCTCTCTGTCCTCCCTCCTTACAAAGTGCAGTGCCTTGAGCTAAAGTCCATGACCTGATGGAAACTTGGGTAGGGTGAACCTCCTCAGACTTCGTGCCCTCCTGCCCATGTGCATCACCTGAAACTCTTCATACTCTTCAAACTCTTCAACTCTTCTTGAAGTGCATAGCTCTTCACGATCACTTAATTGGTGCCACTTCAGTTAGTTTTTTGATAGTTAAAATCCTTAAAATACTCATTCAACCTTTAAGAAATCAAGCTATATCTTGTATGTAGCTTCTGTAGGATGCAATCTTTCCATTTAGGAAATAAATTAATTTTTCTTTCTGTACCTTAGGTACACAAAACCTTAGAAATATGAAATGTAAAATAAATCATAAAACCAGACTATTTGTCTGGGCTTGCTAAAGGTACTCACATTGCCACCATCACTGATTTGTGTGATGCCTCTGAACTTTGAAGCTGTCCCATTTTGCATATTTGCTTGCTTTCTAATCTCATGTTTCCACTTTCTCATATTTTCCCTCAGCATCTCATCGTTCCTCAGTCCATTTTGTGCACAGCCTACATTCACAGAAGCTGTCCAGGGCTGTACCTGCTGCAGCAGTTACTCTTTTGTTTCTCCCCTTTACATCTAAACTCAGTATTTCTGAAGGTACAGCTACTCTGAGTTTCCTTCTTACAGAGCTATCACAGATATTTTGCTGCATTCCTTTTTCTCAGCTGCAGTTAGGGTGTTTTAAAAATAAGACTCCAAACCACGTGTTTCTATTAATACTCATCTTGGGCACCCTCTCTGTTTTGTCCTGTTCTGTTTTGTGAAATTTTACACTGTTCCAGAGCATTTTCCAGCATTTTATTGTGTTCAGCATCTCTTTGATACATCTTTCATTCCTTCTAATTAATGTAAAAGTTTAAGTGTTTCTGTAAAGTCCTTCAGTAAATGCTGTATATTGAAGTTGTAAATTGTTAGAAAAAGAACTGCAAAAACATGAGCAAAAACCTTTTTTTCTGACTTGTTTTCAAAAGTGACAGTGTTGTGGTATTGCAACATTGTGATATTGCGTGCTAGTAAAATATAAGTTTGGATTCATATATATGAAAATATAGTCATTGGGAGCTCTTCAGAAATTTAAAACCAGAATGATACATAGCTATAATTGGAAGGCTAATTGGTAAGATAGAATATGCTTATACCAGTGGTTTGGCTAGATTTGTATGAAAAACTAATTTCCTATCCTCTATCAGTTTTAAGTGCACAGTCCTAGTATATGTAATCCAGAGAAATGGTTTAGTGTGTGTATCAAAGCTTTATTTGGCTTATTTGCTGTGTTATAAGCATACAAGCATACTGAATTAAATTCCTGAAAAACTTTTTGCTTGTTGCACTGACTTTGCATGCTAGCTCCCTGATCCTGGGCAATCCATCCTAAAGATATTATATAAAGTTATGTCGGACTTAAAAATAGAGTCACTTCTTCAAAAAGAGTCCTGTTGGGAATACACTTCACATATTGTTCATCTGTAAGCACATCTCTTCCTGTGCTTTGTTTTATTTTGGGGTCCAAGTAATGGAGCATGCAAGATCAGCTATGTGAAGAATGAGAATTAATTTCTGTATAGCTGATGAAGTCATTCATGTGCCATAGTTGAATTAATCTCCCCAGTCACCTGAAATGAAAAACACTTGTTCATTAGGCTTGTAAAAAAAATCTCCCAGGACTTTTTTTGCAGCCCAGAATAACTGGATGTGTGCAAACAACATTCTGCACCAGACTGTTGATTGCACCGTGTGGGACATCTCTCTTTCCTCATGAGTTCATGTGACTAAATTGCACATTTTACAGCACTTTTCTTTCTATCAGGGCTATAGTTTTAAGCTCAAAGTAACTGTTTATGGACAGGTTGTCAACCAGATTGAAAGTTGTGCTGTTATTTGTTGGGAATGTCCTTGTTTGCAAAGTCTTCTGTCTAAGGAGATATAAATGGGGCTGTAAGTTTTAGAGCAAAAAACATTTAGAGGAGTCGCTGTGGCAGAGATGTTAATAGGTATAGTTTTCAGCTGGAGGATTTTTATTGTGGGTTTTTTTGGGTATTTTTATACATTATTTTTAATTGATAATGTGGAATGGTTTCTTTATCCTCAGTAGGAAAAACTGAGCAAGACTATGTATACAATATCAAAATAGATCTTTAAGTGATAAGAGAGAAATGAGCAAAACTGGAAATTACTGCAGTTTAATCATTAATTCTTACATTAATCATTCATTAATGATTCATTAATTCTTACAAATTACAAAGATTGGAAAAAATATGGCTGAGGAAATCCTGAGTGTGTTTTGTGTAAATAATTACTGTGCTCATCCAGCCTTTCAGATTACATCAGTTCAGTAAAAAAAGGGCAACTGATTGATCTTAGATCTTCAGATTTGAAAAGGAAATTTTATAATTAGTGGAAGAGGTTATATTACCTGTCTGGTTTACAGAGTCCTATGGAATGCATAAACAAAAAGTTGCATTAATGATCAGTTTTCAGCACAGTAGGCAAGTAACAATGGGTGGTGCAAAATGGCAACACATGCTGAGAGGGACCTTGGGCTGCTTCTGTGCATTAAAATTTTTCCTACCGAGTAATGGCACATAGGTGTTTTTTTGTTCTGTTCACATAAAATGTTTGTTCACTATGTATTGTAATGTCCAAAAAGAAAAAAGAGAAGAAAAAAAGAAAAGATTGAGGATGTTTTGAAGAATATTCCCACAAGCATTAGGACACATTTAAATAAAGTGATGTTATACCTTCAGTTTAAGTAGCCTTTGTAGTCTGGTTACTTCATCTCATGAAAAATATTTCAGGAACAGGTAAGGTCCAGCAAAGGCCACTGAAAATGATTGGAGGTATGGAAATTATTTCATATGAGTAGAGATTAAAAAGATTAGTGTTGTGTGCAGATAAAAAAGAGGCAAGTGGTATATAAAATGTTAAATAGTATAAAGGTAAATGGTATACAAAATGATAAATAGTATAGAGGGCTAAAGTTTGAAAATCTCTTTATTTTTTCTAAGAAACCAGGGAATGGGAGATAGTCAATAAATTAATAAAAGAGGGATGGAATAAAATCTGTTCCTTTAAAAGATACAGTAATGTTCAAAAGAGAGTGCTACTCTTAAACTCTTTGTGCTTCCTGTATTCCAAGTTACATTTCTTTCCATTTTTCCTGTATCCTGTCATTTTTTACTGACAAAAAATATTTTCATTATAGCAAGAGCACGTTTATTAGAAGTTGTTGATGAGATGATAACATTAATAATAAATTCATTGTGTTTTATGAAGTCCAGTCAATCTGTTGGTTGCTCTAGTTTTGTCTTTAACTGCTTGCAATACACTGCTTCTGGGTGCAAAATAAGCAGCTGTAAGCTTTTGTTAACCCTTCAGAAACTATTACTGATCTTCATGATGTTAAAACCCTATATAGACAGGCAAATTCTTTGAATTTTAATACAATTCTAATAAAAAGAAAAGTATTTGTTATTTTAAATAGGAATGCATTTTATTCTCAGCTTTGCACTTGATGCATAAACACCTGCTTAGGAAAGACTTGGCATTGCATAGCTTTGTGTTTATTTTACTAAACATGGAAAACTGTTGAATGATATTGTATATAAACTAAACAGACTTCTAAAATTTCACTGAAACTTGTGTATGTGTTTCGTGGAGGGAAAAAAAAAAGTTTTCTAACTTTCTGTCTTCTTAAAATTAATTTCTAACTTCTTTCCTTTTTTTTTGATTCATTATATTCAAGTATTTTTCCTCTAGTAGTTGCTATTCGCTTCTCGTAACTGAATGTCTTTTCTTTATACTGGCTTCTTAAATCCTTTTGCATCGCCTTTTGCCATTCTTTCTTTAATCTTTTTCCTTCTGTTTAATTTTTAAATCCTTTGCCCTTTATCTTTTTTTCAGTCTTTTTAGCTGCTCTCTTCTCCTTTCCTCTCCTCTCCTTTGATTCTCTTTTAAACATTACTGCTTCTTAACATAGTGTTCTTTCATGGATTTTTCTTTCTTTTTGTTTTTTTGTCCTTTTAAAATTTTTCTAAAGTTGTTCTTTATTATGCCATCACACAAGGAAAAATGGATACAAATGCTAGTGGAACTAGAAACAAATAAACACAGCAAGCAAGAATGTTCAAGGAAAAGATGAAACATTTCTCTGTTTACTGAAAAGAAAAACTCTATTTACTATTTAGTGGGCATTGAAGCATTTTTACCTGAGTGTTTTTTCCCTGATACAACGTCCTGTGTTTCAAACTGAAAGCAATTACCATTTCAGTATTGCATGGTACTATGCTGCTAGATATTTTATTCTTGTTTTGTTGGTTTTTTTTTTTTTTTTTTTTTTTACTTTCATTATCCTGTCAGATGCCTTTCTTGCATAGAAGTCTTCACAAGCTCTGTCTTACGCTTTACAATGCATCTTTGAATCTGGAATTTTTTGAATGCATTGTTTAGTAAATAGCAGATCTCTCTGTAGTCATTTATGGACTTTTAAAAATTGATTACATTAGAGAAAATAAAGATTTAATAGTTGAATACAAGAATTCATTTCAATCAAGTTTAAAGACTAACATAGACATACTTCAGAGTAACCAGTAAATATGTAATTAAGTTATTTACTCTGCAGTTAGTTAGTAGTTACTTAATAACTTATGCATTTTTAAGAAGGAGACTTTTCATTTGATGTAAATAACAATAGCCTTCCTCAGATCTGTTACATTTTTTTTTAAATGTTTAATTTTTGATTACTCTGAATTACCTGTAGCATGACTGGAGAATAAAGCCTGTGTACAGAAACATTATGAGAATCTGGGGAAATTAATTTCTACAGAATATACTGCATTGCAGTTTAATTATATTTTTGCAATATTCTCCTATGCAAACTTTTATATAGATTAGTATATGAAGGTGGCATTGTCAGAATTATAGAAGTTTCTAAATAAAATTGCTGTGTTGAACAGGAGAAATTTGCCAAAGGTTTTCCTACTGTATCTCTTTCTCTCCAGTGTCCTAAATTTGCGTGCCTGTGAGCCACTCTGTAGATCTGTGAGTACTTGGGCCATGGAAAGGAATTTAAATATTTAGAAATTTGGATTTCACCAGGAGTTTGTAAAAGCTACTAAGAACAAGAAACCAGCTCTGTCTCACAGAAAGGTCTATGCAAGTGCATTTGGGGGTTTTCTCTATCGTTAATAAATATTGCCAATCAAAAAATAAAGTATTCCAAAAAGAAGATTGTGAATTTCAAATAAAAAACCCCGACAAAATACAAATGTTTTTGAAAATGTTAAACACTTGCATTGAAAGGGCAGCGGAAAAGCCCAGGGTGGGATAGTTGGCTGGCTGGGACTGGCATCAGAATCTATGTACTTTCCCTGATCACTGAACTATCTGTAGGATATCTTCACCTGACAGTGGGATGTGTTTCTGACTCTTCTAAAGTACTGCCAAACCACCAGAGCTGTTGGTGTGTTCTGGAGCAGTGTCTGTGTGCACAGGGCTCTGCTTCCAGCACCACAGCAGAGAGCTGTGAGTGTCTCTGGCTGAGGTGCCTGTGTCCTTGGACACAAGGTTATCATCCAGGCTAAATGACATTTGACTCAAATTCACTAGCAGGTACACTGAACCAAGGGATATGAAAGTATTTACATCCCTGAGATTGTGTCACCCTAGCTGATTTTAAAACATTGCATGAAATAATGAAGAAGGAAGCAGAGATGATAAAGGTCTGCCCATGAAAGTTCTTGAAATTTTTTGATTACTTTTAGGTATTTTTCCTATCTGGGTTGTGACTGCTGCAATCATTTTTCCAGCTGTTGAGAACACTGCAGAATCTGCAAAGATGTTGTGTCAGACACTGCAGTTGTTACTTCTTCTTCAATGGAAAACAATGAAAACTTATTTTAGAGGAATAGAATGTTTCTTGCTGAGTTTTTACCCAGAACTTTTCATCTTGAGAATGGTCAACTCACTTAAAATAAATTGAAAAAGAAAATATTTATAGGTCACTAAGCAACAAAGCATGTTTTTCTTTTGCCTTAAGCCTGCTATTGCTAATATTTTTAAGAAAACAGGAATTGTGGTGACTGCAAGCAAAAGGCTTTTATGAGCAAAATTTCAGTTGTAAATGATTTAAAAAGGAGTCAATGCTGCCTGGTGATATGTACTAACTAGCAGATTGAGACACTCTCCATTGCCAACATTCAGACACTTGAAAAAGATTATGTACAGGCAAGAGAGAAGAACCTGCCATTCCCCAGCACTGGATGTGTGACCACACAGATGTGTCTTTGGGAGCTGCACCTCTTTTCTTTGGAGTGTTGGTTCCACCAGCCTGACAGAGTCAATAGTCAGTGCTGCTTATTTTACATTTGTAGCCTGATTAACAGAAGCAAAGCACCATGAAACTTCATTGCAGAAAAGAGAAAGTCATCAAAATCTCCAGCATTTAGCTATTTATTTTTTTTTGAGCTGTGCATCAGGAGTTTTCTTGAAGATAGTTCTGTCCTGATAGTCCTGTGTAGTACTCTACCCTGTGTGAAGAAAACCTTTCCTAGGTGATGTGAGAGTGGGTTTCAATAGCAGATGAGAATGGAGACTGAAGGGCCACATTTAAACCAATGCTGGCCTTTTGTGCCAATGGATAGAGGAAGAAATGGTTCCCATCAGGTCTGGAGTCAGATGTGAAGGGAGAAGAGCAGGGAGAATGGAGAATTGAGGAAAGGAGTATGCTCTGAGTATGCTCTGCTTTGTGTTAGGACATGTCCCTGTTTATACATTTTCTCTAGTACTGTCTGCATTTAAGTAAAAAGTACACTGCTTGCTGAATCAAAATATGTCTGAAACCTGTAGTCCATATATGAAACTGCACACTACATTTCCTATTGTAAGATGTTGAGGAAGGGTATCTTTTATATAAATTTGCACTATAAACATGGCAGGCATTTATGATGGAAGATCTTAGGTTTTGGAAATTTTTTTGTGTTTTTCCGTAAAGGCACAGAACTTAAACTTCATTTCACAGGCTCCATATAAGTAATACTGCATAAAGTACTGACTGGTTTGCTGCTGCAAATCTTCTAGTGACTTTTCATGTGCTGACATTATTCAAGTTATTTATTAGTACTGATTATTAGTGAGCAAAGGAGAATGTTTCCTGACTCTAACCAGCTCAACAGATACATCTTTTTTCTAAAGTGAGTTATTTCTCAGTTCAGCAATAGTCTATTCGGATTTAATGAGTTTATTCTTGTTTCCAGACCTGGAGGTTGATGCGAAATCTTTTCACAGATTTCAAGTACAGCAGGGTTGTTTTTTGTTTTTTTTTTCTTTCCTCCAAGCAGCACTGTAGAAGTAACTCTTAGAGAATTTGATTTCCCATTCCGAAACTATTTTAAATTGAAAGAAAACCAAGGGATGACTAAAAATTGTAGGTTTATTGGTGATTTGAGTTCTTTCAGTTGAGTCTTATATATGTAAATGCAGGTGTACATGTTTGTGAGCACATAGCATGCAACTTTAATAACCACAGTATTTCTCACTGTGCTCTAAGGTATTCTGAGAACAGCAAAGAATTAAGAATGATATTTGTGTTAGACAAATGAAAAAAAATCATAGAATTTTTGGACATGCTTGTCTTCAGGACAAAGGCCAAACTTTGCATGGATCCCTTGTAATTTTATTCTGTTCCACAGGAAAAAATCTCTACTTAGAATTCTGCATGAAAACTAGTTTTTAAAATGTGTTTCTTTGATCAGATGCTATAATATAAATTGGTTCAAATGATGATACAGTACTTTTAAACACAGAAATTGAGATATATTGTGGCTAGGCATTGACAGCATAAATTCAGGACTCACAGACCACCATGACAGAACTAAGTGACAGGGTGAATATTTTACTTTGGTAGTATGCTCTAGTGTTAATTTATTAATATCCTTTTACTGCATTTGATTTTTTCACACACTTCAATATGGTAAACACGTGTAATTCACTTCTCCGCATGACTAGCATTTTTATCTTGTAGCATTAAATCCTGTCATTGCTTTTTCAAAACCACTTAGAAAATATTAAGTAATCATGAGGGTTTTTGCTAATTGCATGGGCTTTAATTTGTCACTTTAAGTGTTCTAATTATTTCTTCGTGAGCTTATCTGCAAACTCTTAAATAGGACCTCACTGCAAATTAGGCCCTTGGGCCAGGTTATTTATTTTGACCCAAACTTCAATTGAATATTATGATTAAAAATAAGTGAAGAATAAATACACTTTAATAATGGTCTTTAAAACTGGAAAAATTAAAATCTAAGCAAAATTGTTATAATAATGGAAATTCTGCCACATGTTCTTGAAGCTATGAATGCTACAGCTATACAGCAATTTGAACATTGAAAATAGTCCTTCTCAAGCACTTTTTGAGAAGTTTCTGCTAAGTATGGCATATGAAACCAAGTGAAACTGTGTGACCTTACTTCAAACTTGTGCTGAAAGACTGAGAACAGTTTGTCTAAAGTTCAGTTTGTCCAGTAAAAGTGTTGTAGAGGAGAATTGACAGCAGTTATAAAGTATTTCTGTTCACAGGGTGGCTTGGCAGGTCCTTCTCTCTTCAGTATACCTGGATGAACTTGGATTATCTAGTGTCCCACTTTTTATTCTTACTAAAAATCATCTCTGTAAAATATATTTGTCTGCATCAGAGATTGTTCAGATGGGAAGAGCTTCCAATTTTTAGTACTTCCACATGCTGTAAATATGACAAAAAAAATGTGTTATAATCAATAGAAAATGGATTTAGTAATGATCATTGGCTTTACTCAACATGCCAGCAAGACACAGTATCCTGTTAGTGCCACCTCTCTGCAGCCTTGAATTGAAGGAGTGAAACAGGGGTCTGATACAAGATTAATCCACTGAAGAAATACAGAGTAAGGGAATATTTATCTGGATAGCAGCTCCTTAAAAAAGGGTTTTTGGGATTGTAGGTGTTCCCAACCAGAGATGTGAAACTGATCTGATACAACTGTAAAAAGTGCAAATATTGGAAAATTAGGTGTGGTATAGAAGATGTATGAAAGTTTCTTTCATTGGTGCTCAGGTTTAATGTATTCAGTTCTGGACAGTTCAGAAAAGATGGGGATGACCTATACAGATGAGAGTCTGTATAAAAGCAATTATAAAATTATGCAATTACGGCAATTATAAAAAGTTTAGAATTGATAGCTTAAAGGGGAGAATGAGAGAGGCAAGATAAATCTTTAAATGCATTAGAAAGCTGCTGCAATGTTCACTTTACTCCAGATGGCAAAAAGCAGAAATGGTGGATCTAAATTACAGTGAAATAGATTAAGATTAGACATTAGGTATACTTTGAAGTGGGTGGATGGCAAAACACTGGAATAGATGCTCTGGTGAGACTGTGAGCCCTTCATAACTGTCAGCCTTTAAGAACTCCCTGGCACAGGCTTCTGATTCTGTTCTGGAATAGCATGAGTGAACTGTGGGACTTTCTGCAGTCCCTTTTGGCCCTATGGTGCTCTGCTAGTGATCATAAAGTGTTCTTACCCACCTTGAGATGGTCCACTGGTCAGCCTCTTCTGTGCATGTTTATGTCTTAAATCTCTTAATGCTCTCAGCCTGGCTTCTCAATTAGGAGTTCCTCCATAAGAAGTAACAAAAGTGCTACAAAACCCAGTGACAGACTTCATCAACCTACTGTGAATCTTTCTGTACTGAGCACTTTAATAAACCAAGTGCTATCTAGGGTAATAATTGCTGGAATAATTTCTATATTTTAGTGTATGATGAATCAATCACATTGAGCAAGAACTTGATTCATGAGACAAGACTAAAACTAATTCCCCTGAACTGGTCTGGGAGGGTGCTAAATGTTGAGGAGCCTAGCTGTACACTGTGAGTAGCAGAAAATCCAGCTTTTCCTATCATTTGGTCCCAAAGGTAGATGAGATAAAAAGAAGCTTTGGGAGACATTCGTGGCTTAAAGAATCACCATCAACAATAGTACCTGTACTATGCTCTGGTTATGGCAGTGAATTTAGAGTTAGTAATTCAGTTGAGCAGGAAGTGGGACAGCTCCAAACTCCAACATGCAGATTTTGCTTTATGCAAATTTCATCATAAAACAAAATAAAAATGGAAGGAGCAGAAACAATCTTGTACTTATTGTCATGGTTATACTGATGACTTGTAAACCTGTCTTTCTCCCAGTGTTACTGCTCCTTCCATCTAGTCTCATGTCCCAGGCTGGATCTCTAACATGATGTCTTTTAATAATTGTATTATTCCAAAACAGAACTCTATCCGCTTCTCTCTTTTTCTATCACAAATGACAAAGACATTATCATTCTTGTCACTTACATTCAGTGACTCAGGGTTGTTTTTTACTCTTACTTTCCTCATGCTTCATGCATCCTGACCAGGACCAGATCCTACATCTTTTTATTTTTCATATTGTTCAGATCCATTTTTTTCCTTTGATCCTTCTGGTAAATTTCTTATTCAGACCTTCTTGGCTCTGTCCTAACTTTTTGTTCAATTTTGTTCTTTCTTTTTTTTTTTTTTTTTTTTTAATATGCAAATCAAATGTTGCCTCCCTTAAAGCAAATTGAAGTCACAGAATTCCTTCTTTTAATCTGCTTGTGTTTTCATATCTCTTCCTGTTTTATATTCCCAAGGCCTCTTGCCTCAAATTTAAGATACTCACTTAAGCTTTACATGTGTACTTTCTAAATGTGCTGAGCAGTCCAGCAATAGATTGAGAGGGGGTGGAAAACGTTGGTGGAACCAAATGAAGTATAAGTGCTACATAGATTATTTTTGAGAAAGTTTGTTTCTTAGGTCCAAAATCTTAGGAAATTTATCTCTCAACTTTGTCTTTTGTGTCTGTTTTTTTTTGTATAATCGAGTATTATGTCATGCCTGTTCATTCCACTTGCACTTGTAGGTGCCTCCTTCTACTTGTCTACATGTTTGAAGACAGTTTCTCTCACAGCTATATTTTGTTTTCTATAGCTATGTACCCATGAGAGAACCTCATGAGCTCATCAAAAAAGCCTGTGCTACGTTTACTTATGCATCCTTTTGATAAGCCCACTTCTGTCTTCTTGCATACATCAATCCAGAGTTTCCACATACAGAATTTGCTTCTATTCTTTATTTTTCTGTAGCAATTCTAGTGGTTTGTCATTAGATAATACATTTTTTAGACACAAACTATCCTTTAAAGCATCTGAAAAGCATCCTACAATAGTGAGGCTGAAGTCCACAGAACTGAAATAAAATCATTTTGCCAGCTAGTAGTTGCCTTTTCTGCATTCTGAGTCCTTGTTCTTCCATTCTAGCTTCCATTAAGGCATGAATTTTTCTGTTGAAAGGTAAAATATACAGCCTGCCTGTGAGGCCACTATTAATTCCACACTATCTCTCTTTTATAGTGCAGCTGGCACCCTACCCTCAGGAGAGCAAGCTCATCACTTCTACCACATGCTTGTTCTCTACCAGTTCAGTCAGCAGGAATCCTAAGTTAGCTATCAAATATTGGTCTTGCCTGTGGCAGCACAGAGCATTCGACAATGCCTCTGGGCCAGCTGAAAATAATTTCTAGCACAGTTGGAGTGAAACTACAGAGGTGTAACAAAGACGAGTCCCGAGGACAGTGATATTCAGTATTCTCTCCAGCAATAAACAAAGATTTGCAAAATCAGTAAAATAAAATAAAAATAGTGTGGATTTAATGCAGCTTTTGAAAATACCCCATCCTGTCCTGAGTGTGAGAAGTAAGAAAACTACCTGTGGTCATAGATGAAATTATAATTCTGACTTTTCAACATGTTATATGCTTCCAACACTGAATTCTCAACTTCACTTATTTTTATTTTTAGTAGTATTTATCGTACATTTGTACATATTCTTATCATAGGACTTTTATATTCTTCATTTGCTTACTGCAAATATGCACAAGGATTTTCAGTCAGGTGTTAAGTTAAAAGACAAAATAATTAGCAATTACCAGCTAGTTTGAGGCATCTCTTTCAAAGAAGGCTGAAACTTCCTAGTAATTATAGATTGTTCTGTTATTTGTATGATGATACTTTGCATTTGCTTTAGCCATCTGGGAGATGCTGCAGAAAAGGCATACTCAGAAGATTTCTTTGTCCTTAAAACACATAATTCTGTCCAAGAGCAATGTGTCTATCTATGCTTATAGCTGCCTTTACTGCACTTTCCTATCCTTAGGTTAGATAGAAGTACTTAAATGGTTCCTTTAACTTCTCAGAATAATTCTGAATATTTTCAAAACATGTACTTTTTAACTTTGTAGAGTTTTGTTCAACTGAATGTGTGTCATAGGCAATTCTCCTTCTCCATATTGTTTTAACTGACTATAACTTGCTCACTGCTTTTGAAGAATTTTGAAGAGTGGGAAAGCTGCCTTCTCTTTAGTGTTACTCTGCTGCTGTGCAACACTTTTGACTTTTCTGTCATCCTATTACCATAATAATTGGCACTGTTTTCTGTATGTTGTCTAGAGAATTATTCCACAAAAAGGGAGAATCTGTCTCTCATTAGGTCCCCAGCTGATGGGTAACTGTATCATGCTGATTGTATTGAATCCAGCAGTGATAGACAATGGCACTACGTTTTTTATAAGATTATAGTGTAGGGGTTTGTGGTACAGAAGACTTTTGGTACTGTGATTGAGTTGAACATCCTCTCCTTTCCTAAAACTTCCATCTTCTCCCTAGCTGAGTTGGTGTTACTGAGGTCCAGGATCTGTCCAGACAAGACTTCTGTCCCTCACTTTTCTGGATTGGGTTTCTCAGCACAAAATGCTGTACTGTGCATCCAGTGAAGACCTAGTCCTTGCAGCTCGTTGCTGTCCTGTGCTGCTCCATCATTTTCTGGGGAGTCAGAGACATCTGCAGGGTTTGTGGGCATTGGGACCCCCGATTTTTCCCTTTTGAACTGTCTGGAGCCAGGGAGGTAATGCAGGCATGGGCTGAAGTGGAAAGGAGAGGACAAAGGGCTGGAGGCAGAGGGGCAAAAGGATGCTCTAGCATGGTGCTGGCTTGGGTGAGGCCACTGAAGGCAACACAGAGCCATTCTTGGGGCACTTACAGGGCAGTATTAGGCTGGTTATGCCCATCAGTGTTGTGCAGTGTGTAAGCATGTCATCTAAATGCATTTGGATAAATTCAGGGTCAAGATACTTGTGTGTAACTACTATATTGCCTATTGCTAACATCTGTCTGGTAAAAATGGAAATCCAATCTGCTTATTTCGTGGAGGTTGTCACATGTTCATGAATGGAGAAGAGCTTTTGGACATTTGCTGATTCTAAATTTGACTGTGGTCAGAGGTTAAATGTTGAGAATTCTATCATGTGTTCACCCATCTGGTTCTCAGTTATTTTTGTGACAAGGCAATATGTGGCAATAACATATTATTATTGTTTGATAATAGTTTTAAAGTATTTTGCCAAAATGGCTATTAAATGTATTTTTCTGTATCTGGAAAGTGTGCTTCCCTCACATGAAGAACTATCTTTCTCTAAAAATTACAGATTAGGTACATTTAATAAAGTAACCCCCTCTTGACTATATCCATGTTTTGTTTCAGTGGCATGCAGTATGCCTTTTGAAGCTCAGGAAATGTTCTTCCTCATCCATGTAGCTTAAAAACTACCAGCTGGGTGCTCTTGGATTTCAGTACTGGCAGTTCTTCCTTTTTTTGCCTTTGTCATTTGGTGGCTGCACTGTTGTGCTCTTGCAACATTCTTGAAAGCAATCAACTTCCTCTGAAGAAATAGGAAGCTGAGTGTCCCAGGCCTCCATTTTATATATATGCATATATCTTGGAAAGAACTTTTGTTATGTTTTAAACACTAAGTATGTGCAATTTCATTACCTTGCACTCTCAATCATGTCAATAATGATGTCATAGATGTTTGTCTTACCTGATTTTTTTAAAAAAATCTGGAATCTTTTCAGTCTTAGAAATGATCACTTTTGTCTAGCTTGTTCTTTTTTTTAAATATTATTTTAGATGAATTTATATTTTTGTATTAATTTTTACCTTCATACTAGCAAAGTAATTCCTGCAGTCATTACTTGTTAGTCTCTTATGCTGACTTTGTCCAGGAACAATAAATGTGCCTTTAGTCATTATTGTTGTAAGAAGCATCTTGATTAAAAAGGGAAATTCCAGCCAAGAGTCTGTTAAATAGTAAATAGATTTGGATGTTTATATGAAAATAAAAATTTGAAATTTCCTACTCAAAATATATTGCATACAATGAAAGTATGAACTGGCATCTTTAGAAGATTTTGTCATAGAATATAGTGTTATAGGCATGCTCAGCAATGAAAAAATCTTTTGAGCTGTTTTTGTAACAAAGAGTATATGGGGAGCTAAGTAAAACAGCTGTGATACAAACTCACAGTGACATTGCAGGATTAATAACTGTAGACTGAAGTTCAGTCCCTTCTGAAATTGTGTGTGTGAGAGACAATTGTTTGTGTGCTTGAAACTGGAAGGTTTTATTTATTTATTTCACTTTCTTTTCTTTTCTGCTTTTCATACAGAAAATAAAAAAAGACCCTTTGGACTTGAAGCAAAGACCCCAAGCAGCATTCTGATTTGCCTCACTCAAAGTCCCTACTGTATTTATTTTCCTGAAGCTTTTTTCTTTCCTTTCTTTTTTTAATAAACACTTATAAAACTATATTGCTTGAAGTCGCTATCCAGCCAAAATACCTGTGAAATGCTTACCTGCCTTGAGTACCTATGTTCCCTTGCTCCTCTGTTCATTTCTTCCATGTTTTTTTTATTGTTGTGTTATACTTGCCCTTCCTACAATCTTTTCTATATTTCTAGAAATACATTGTCTTGAAGGATCAGATAAACTTTGTTTGTTACACAGTTGTGTGGAGACTCAGTATGAGACAGTGGCTGACTTGTGTGCCAGAGTCCATGTGGAGTACTAAGACTCTTGCCTGGAAAAATAAGATGCCATCAAGATGTCACACTCTGAAAGAGTCATGAAATAACTTATCTAGGACTCCTGTCAGTCTTGATACTCTGTGAATTGGTTACTGATAGCTAAAAAGTGTAGATTGAACCTTTGTGTGGCTAAAAAGGGGATCAGATTAAAGGCAGGGATAGGTGGAGTGTGAGACAGTCTCTGCCTGCCATATAGGTGTAGTTAAAGGTGAATATATGGGCAAATGAGTTAGCACCTTCTGGGGTTGAAGGTTTATAGAGACATAGCTTTAAAATGTAAGTTAACAGGGAAAGTGTCACAGGGCCAGGCAAGATTTAATCCTGAAAAAGGTATCAGGCAGGGAGAAACTGTTCTGCATGGGAAAACTTTAGATTGCTCTTCCACAAATATTGTCTGATTAGCTCCAAGCAGCTAAGACCAAACATTGCAGCAGTGTTTTGAGGTGGGTGTATAATTAGACGTGGATGCATGCCCACTGTGTAGATGGTTTTATCAGATTTTTTTTTTTTTTTGCACAGCATTTTTTCTGGAAATCATAGAATCATAGAGTGGCTTGTAGCTCTGTCTATAATGTCAGGGAGTAATTACCACCGTCTGTTTAATTCTGTTTTTCAAGTCTTAAAATATGATCTCCTAGTAATACCTCAGAATAAGTATCACAAAAAAAGTCTTCTTAGTCTTCATTTTTAATTTTTTTCTTTTTAAAATGTTTTTAGTTGTTAGTTTTTTCTCTATGTATTAATATACTTTAAAATACTTTTACATCATTAGTCTTTCTCTTTAGCTCTGTTTTCCCCATCAAAAAAGCCATACTGACTTTTCCATGCTCACTTTCCTTCATTTTTTTTGACGAGAAACTGTCATTTGGATGAGAAATGATCTGTGCCATCAGTCAGTTTTCAGTTGTCTATTTTTCTGTCTTCAGTAAATTCAACTACTTTTTTTGTTAATTTTTTAATTCCTGCAGTATCTTTTTTTGCCATATTTCCACAGCTCTCTGATTTAATCAGTCTTCAAGATCCCTTAAAATAATGCTACATAACTTTGCCATGGAACCTGCATTCCTTTAGTCCAAAGAAGAGCAGTTTTGTTGACAATAGGCCCCACTAAGCGTGTGTATTTTGTGGGCTATCTCTTTGAATATCTTATTTTCCTGTAAAGCTTCAAAAGTAAATTTAAATACTTGAAATTCGATTTGAAGTTTTTACAGATTGTTGCAATATCTTTTCTATAGCTATTTGTAGCTATAGATGTTCTTTATACAATAGTTTCAAATTAAATAGCTTGGATTTAAAGAAAATCCCCATGTAAGATACTTAAGCACACCTGTATTTTGTGTACTTAAAACTGATTTAAAAATCTCCATACTCTTAGGAGACTATCAGACAAGTTTCCATTCTGACATAAAGTTCTGTGTCAGTGCATGCAGTGTGCCACCATGAAGTTGTGCTGAGAGTGATCAGAAGTAATTAATGTGTCAGGGAAGGCAGATATTGGTGAAGAGTTGTGTAAGGCTGTAAATATTTTGTTTTGTTCTTTACCAGATAATAGTTGAAAAGCTGATGTCTGCATTTTTAATGTGTTTGGTTAGAGTCTAATGGTATGTCACATCTGATTAATTGAACCAGCTTTGTCAGGATGTGTTGCAGGTATGTAAAGAGTAGGACTGGAGATTTAACCCAAAATTTTACAGGAGGCATTTTTGGTCAGATACTGTTTTAAGTTAAGCTGACGAAGCATTACTGCTTACCCAAACACATTTTGTTTTGTACCAGGTATCAATTTTTAATACAAATGAAAACCACATTTTAACTGGTTTGATGCTAAATACTAGAACTTGTGTTTAATTAGCTGAGTTATCAGATGTGTGTGGAAGAGCTCTATTTTTAATATTCCTGCTTTTATGGGGGCGTTTGGCAGAGAGGAGATATACTAATGGAGATGCTGGAATATTGCAACAGTGTGTCAATGCAGGACTCCTAAATAAAATGAGCCATCAGAGGAGGATGCTGGGTGTTTGTAACTGCTGGGCATGCTGTGCACAAACACAGGCAATGTAAATGCTACTTTTTCATCCTTTCTTCTGCCCTGCCTTTGCCACTTGTTGGAAAGTCTTCTAAAAGTGGTGTTGGTAGAGTCTTCACTAGAATAAAATTTGCTGTACTTTACCATGTGCAGTTCTGGGGTGTACTGGAGCAGCATTGCTGATGATGTGTTGTGATGGCCTAGCAGAGAATAAAACAGAAGTTCATACTATCAGAGATAATAAGCAGATGGTTTTCTGTGCTGGAAGCAGTAAACACATTGCTTGTTACATGAAGATCATTTTCTGTGGTTTTTTTTTAATAAAGATGCCACAGGACAGAAATGTAAAGATCAAAAGTCTCATATTAGCAGAGATGTGAAGGAAGTATTTTATTGCCTTCACAACTTTTTTAAAGAAAACACAACTTCACTAGTTTTCATTACCAAGTGTCTATTTACAAGGAAAAATAGTGTATTTCATAGCCTTATTCTGAATGTCTACACCAGCAGTCTGGTATACTTAAAATCTGTCAATAGTCCCTGGAGAGAGATGGGATCCTTCAGCAAGCACTTCAGACAGCTGTAGGGTTCTGTGGTCAATCTCTTCAATCTCTATAGAAACATCTTTTTCTTTCCCTTCTCTGACTGTTTAGAGGCTTCTGTTCCTTAATGTCATTTGGAGATATAAATTGGTCCGAAATGGTTCTAGATACATTGCAGGGGCCTGAAGATGAGAGTGACAGGGATTCAACACACGATTACTAGAGCCTCTGGTGCTGCTTCTAGTCAGATACCATTTTAAACTGCACTGATGATCCTTTTTCACGCTGATCAATATTTGTGAAAATACCTGGTCCTTTCAATATCTTGACAAGATTTGGAAAACAGCTTTCATGTTGTGATTTCAGCATTATTTTAACTATGCTGGGACTATTGCTTGAGAATGAACACTTGGTGTTTTTTGTAAACTTTGCCAACAAAATGTTTGTTTTATTTACAGTTTTGAGGCAGGAATTTTCCATAGCATTTACAGAAATTCTCACTGGCTGTACTTGGAAGACAGCAGGAAACAATGTGTAAAACTAAGCCTCTATCCATCCTGCCCCAGGACATAGAGACCTTATTGTAGTATTTTTATCAGATACTGGGTCTTACTTAAATAGAAATATTTCAGACATGCTAACCTATAATTTCTATTTAAATTTTGTATTGATTCCACAAAAAGATAGCACATATGTCCATAAATATTATTCTGAGTGGTACCTTGGCAGTGTTAAACAGTGAAACTAAATTGTTACTGGAAAAAGAAGCTCACTATATTTAGAGCCTAAACAATTTTCCAGGTTTTGGTGGAAGTTAGCCTTTTTTCTTTTTTTTTTTTCTTTTTTTTAATCATAATTAATATTCTTAATGTGTAAGTGGGCACCAAATCTAATACCCTGCTGAGACTGAACTTTGTGTCTTATGTATTTTGATCTTTGATAGTACTTGTGCTGCTTATTACATTTACAAAGTAAGGAGCAAAGCAAGTGTAATGCAATTACCACTGTTTGAATAGCACCAGTGAGTAATGGAGTGATTCTGGAATCTGACTTTTCAGTGTAATTTACATAGGTTTTGAATTGCTATCAAAATTTTGACATATTGATAAATAATGTTAGTGTTTATGAGCTGTGGATATATAATTATGGTAAATGGAAGACTTTAGTTTGGCTGTCTTTATTGAAAAAATGTAAAATGTTAAATAGCATTAAGTGAGCACCAGAATTCTTTAAAAAAGCTTTAAAATGATAACAGATTTTTTTTCATTTCATGTCAATAAGGGATCTTGGTGGAAGGTCCAGCATAATTCTCTGAACAGAACCACTTTCCAGGCCGTGGCACCATTAACTGCCTTGCTTCCAACACCTTTCTGTATTTTTTTCTTCACTACAGTGCTCCAATATGGTTTATTGCCCTTTTCCTAGCAGCTCCCTATATTGTGCAGACTGTATCTCAGTATTTATACAGTTTCCCTTCTATTTTCATATCCTGCATGCTCATACTGTACAATAAGGAGATAATTGAACTCATGTTGCACCACGTTTTATGTGCAGCTTTTTCTAAATGCTTTGTGTGCCTCTTCTGTTGAGATAAGTCTCAATTTTCTTCCTCCCTAATGACTACATTGAGGATTTGCTAAGAGTGCAGTGACAATGCACGTGAAAGAGCTCTCAGTAACTGACTGATGACACTTCAGCAGCTAATTGCTCATATAATTTTACTCCATGAAATGGTTCATACACCTGTTTTGCTTAGTACATAACTCTGGAAATCGACATGGTGAGTGAAGCCTTGCCAAAATGTGTGAGATATATTCCAAACCCCACAAACATAATTGGAATTTCTAAGGATCTGCTCTGAATTATTCCTTTTTCTCCCACTGAAAACTCTACCAATAGTAGTTATTACTGACAGAATGTGTTTGTGAAATTTCTTAAGTTTTTACATTATTTTATTTCATTTGTCATTCTGAAAGGTAGTTTTTGCTTTCAGTGAAAATGACAGACGAAATTGGTTTCTAAAAAATCATCTGATTTTTGTGAAATTCTGCAGAATTAAGAAAAATGCTGAGTTCAGTTTTTGAAAGGAAAGTAACTTCATGAGAGAAGAAGTGAAAGGACAAGGCAAAAAATAGTCACTCTAGTGACTTGCACAGCCCGTGCAGGGTGATAGGAATTTCAGGTCCCTGAAATAGAGCAGATCACAAAAAAAGGTAAAAAGGGAACCTGAAAGCTGGTGCAATTGAAGTTGCTGCTTGAAGCTGTAGTGAGTTGGAAAACCTGAGTTTTGATGCATCAAAATGCCTAAACAAACATTGTGTGAAACATAGAGTGAAACAAAATGGTTTTTGAGCAAAGCAGCTCTAAAGATTGTACCAGTTTCTGTATCAATGTATCATGTAACCTCCAGAAATTCATCTGGCTTATTTCTGAATGTTCTGTTAGTTCCTTCCATGGCAGTCCTCTACTCCCTCCACTACAGTAGCTTGCAGATTTTGAAGTTTCTCATTTTACTCCCAAGTACAGGCAGAAGAACAGTAGGTGCTCTGTAAGAGGATGTCCCCACATGGGGACAGGTAGAGACAGTGTTAGTGGTAGTAACTGGAAACTTGTAATTCTTTCCAGACCATTGAAAATTTGAGCTCTTTCAAAAATTGAAAGGAGTTTGTTCTGGCACAAAAATTGTGAAGGAAGAAAACTGAAGTTTAGGAAGTGTCCAACCAATATGCTTTTCGGTAGTGCCATTTTGAGTGCCAAATTCTTAAGGAGTTCTCCTGTGTCCAGATGAGGAGACTGTTCTGTAAAGGACTAAAGGAAATATGTTCATATTACTGTATTTATTTAAGCTTGTATGAGACTTAGACTGGAGCAGAGACTTAAGTGAGCTAAAATAGATGAAGTATGTTTGTGTCTCTCCCCTCCTCTTGTCACTTCCCTTCTTCCTCTCTTAGCTTTCTCCTCCCTACTCCTTCCTTCCCTCTCTTTTTTGCCAGCATAGAAAGAACTTATTGGGGTAGGAATGTCAGAAGTCCTTTTGACATTTCTAGATAGTCTCATCTATAGATTTTTTTTGCAACGTCCCAAGTAAAATTACTGAATTCCATCAAGTATCATGAATGGTACTCATTCTTGAGTATCTCAATACTCTCTGTAGTGAAAAACAAAGGCTGCTGTCTTGCCAGTGAGTTCACTACAAGAATTAATGGGTCTTTTCCTTGCTTATGTGCTGCAATTGCTTTTCCTGCTAGAAAAATAGGTAGTGCTTTCCTTCTTGTCCAGTATTTCTTTAAGAGACATGTGACTGATGTATGTAGAAATATATGTATATATATGTAGAAATGAAATATATGTATTTCTATATATGTGTTTCTATATGTAGAAATTTTTTTTCACAGATTTCATTCCTCCAAAATTTGCCCTAAACCAGGACACAGATGTAATTCCTTATTTTGCATTGCCCTTTTCATTGAGGACTCAGAGTAAATAAGTTTCAATAGATTTAGTTGAACATGCAGTATAAATTTAATAATGCATATTTTCCCTTTTCAATATGGAATGGAGAACAATTAAAGAAAAGTAAAGGATCTTTGGATATGAAACTTGTTATGAAACAATGTTGTATTATTTGTCCTCATTCTAATTGTATTACTTTATCTGTTTTTGCTGTATATGGGCTAATATTCAAAATAAACATGTGTGACTTTTTGTACTGGCCTCAGAACTTAATATGGAAGGGCTCTCTTGAGCCATTAAGGTAAATTTTTGCAACCATAATTATAATGTCATATTTTTCTTTGCAATTCCTTTAAAAATATTTTAAATCATAGCTGGATTTAATTTACGTAACCCTATTTTTATTGCCAGAAGTTCTGTGGCAGTTCCTGTGAGGAAGAAGTACATCCTGAACCTTGACACTGATTTCTCTGAAGTCAAGAAAAGTCATAATTGGAAGTTCATTGTAATTTTTAGATTGATAAATGTTAATTTCCTTCAAAGTATGTTAAAATTTTATACTAGATTCCTTTCAAATATGGATTTAGGAAATTCTGATGTGTTTGCCAGTTTTTTGTGTAAAGGCATTGGTTTTCCAGTAGCTTGTCCTCAGGTCTTCATATGAGGCATGCATATTTTTTGTGCATATGGCTTAATGTTACTCCTTAATGTCATTGAGATTGTATGAGTAAAACTAAGAAGGATTTATCCAACAGTTAAATTCAGCTTAATCTGATCATGTTAAAAATAAATATGCCTGCTTTTTGAGAAGTCTCATTTTTATAGAGTTAAAACTGAATATAACACATTACTTTTTAAATGTTCTTACTGATCCCATTATTCTTTCTGTGCATTTTACAAATAGGATGTGATGTTTTGAGTATGCTTCAGGCTTCAGTAGTTTGTATAATGTTCTATTTTCTGCAGCAAAAGCATGTCAAGGTGATCTCTGTGGGTGGTTAATATTTTCTGGAGTTTATTCTTCAACCATGAAAATATGCAAAACTGAAGAGCTTGGTGGTATGTCATACATTCAGGTATAAAATATATGTATATATATATTTCAATTTTATCATCATTAAAAATAGCAGAAAAAACCACACAAGTGTAGTAGCAAATACTGTTTGTTCATGGATGAACGCAGCATTTGTCACTCTTGACTTGTGTTTGTGGTTATGCTGGTGAGCAGTCCTTGCAATAGCTTAAATTGTAGGGTAAGAGTGTTGTATAAATAGAATATTTAAAAATATAATGTTCAAGATAATAGGAGATCATAGAATATGGGGGGAACGTAAAAATTACAGAATGTTTGCATTTTAGCAGAAATAGTCTTGATTTTTTTGATAGGCTTTAGGTGTTCTTTTCTGTATTTTCAAATATAAGTACTTTTAAAAACAATTACAGAAAGCAACAGTAACAACTCTATAAAAAGAAATGCATAAATATTGTAACAGTGTTTCAATAGGAAAGGATTATTATAAATGATTGTTGCAGAACTGAAACAGGCAAAAGTTGAATGTAAGTACTGCTCATTATGCTTTTAGTATTGTTACAGTAGTAACAAGAAAAAATGGAAGTGAAAATGTCAAATATAACCATATAAAGAAAATTAATTTGATTTATAAAAAAGGTATATTGAAAAAGCTACTGAGAATTTCAATTAAATGCATACTTTTTTTTTCTTTCAAGACTAAAGCAAGCATATAAGGAAATTAACTCTTACTAAGAAATAATGATGTGCATTCTGATTGCTGGTTGATACCATGTTTTATCATTGCTTCTATCTTCCTTCTGGTTTTGTTTCCTTCAGTGTCTATCTCTGGGAGATTGTATTTCTGCTGTTTGTATAGCATGTAGGAAAAGTGGGTCTTTAGTTCTAAATGGGAATTCTCTCAGATATACCTTACTAAGGTTATCCTCTCTGATACAGTGTAATGATCCAAAATGTATCTGCAGCTGAGATCTTTTCACAAGTCCCTTGCCATTCCTGGCAGTTTGATTTACCTCATTAACAGGCTTCAAAAAACACAGTTGGAGTGATTCCAAACTCAGGGTCTTGGTTGTTGATGAAAAATTTGTTCTTTTGGAGCTTGAGCAATGTATAGAATCTGTGATTCGCTTCAGTGCACACCTCAGGGCATGGTAAGGGATACCATACCAATGTTCTCCAGCAAGAGGCAAAGCAAAGCAAGATCTTTACTTTGCCAAAGGAGTTAATTGGGCTCTAAAATAGCTGCAAATACATCAAAAGCAGAGACTGTATCTGTGTTCAGCTTTCTGGTGCTTGTCTCTGGGAACGTGGCCTTTTTCAGGACACAGTTCTCAGAATCAGAGAGAAGAAGCTGAGGATGATGTCCAATGTGTTATGTTTCTTTTTTTTTTGGCGGGGGGTGGGATCATTCTCTGCACAACTCTCACTTCTCAAGGCAGCAGGACAACTACTGCTACAACTGCTGTTAGGATACATCTTGTATCCTAAAAGAGGTTAATGATCATTGTTCTTTTCTCATTCCTTCTTCATACCATAGGTAGAATGGGAAATTTACTGTAATCTTGTGTGATACAACTCTAGGAAGGTTGGGTGAGCTGTTTGTAGTCTTGTGTTACTAATCCCATAATGACAATAGCAGTCCTGGTTTCTGACACGTATGTCCCTTTCCTAGAATCTTAGCTCTTACTGCTACTCTTTGATCTGCAGTGGGGAAAAGTTGTTGTAATAACATAGTGAATGCTACACGAGTCCACAAAATAAATGTCTTTGTGTAAAACAGCAAAAGATGTTGGTGCTACAGAAAATGTTGCAGTCAGGCTGTGTTCTTAAGGTGAAATCAGGTGATCTGTGCCTGGTGGGAGGCAGCAGCCACTTGGCTCACCAGGTTTCAAATGGTTATGGCTTCATTCAGAACTGTTCTCTGTTACTTTTTATAACGAGTTTATAAGTTTATAAATATATATTTTAAAAAGAAGCAAAGTTTTGTTTTCATTAGGAATTTGATCATACCATCAAATTTGAGTTACTTCATGCATCTGGTGTACTGGTACTGTCATTTTTTGCTAGCCATGATGACAATTTTTATAGTTAGCTGTTTCATTTTTGTGAGAAGATTGCAGATATCTATTACTGAGAGGAGCCCCATCCTGCCCTCTCTGATAGTGGTGAATCTCCACTGCTCCTCCAATCCCATCTATGTGTCCTGGAGGCAAAGGTTTTATTGAAGACTCATCCTGAGTTCCTGTTCATGGTTATGCACTGCTCAGAAAGCAGGAGATTCACTGTAGAATACTCTGGTGGAAAATTCTGTATTCAAAAATTCTAATTACACTAGATTAGTTGCTTCTCTTTGTGTTACAGCAACTGTATTATTTCTTCTAACTTACAGTAAGTTGGTTTGTTACATCATCTCCATGGATCTTTCAGTTGCCTCCTGTTCAGAGAGACTACATATGGTTCAGTAATATATCTGATGATGATGGGTATTTCAATGAACAGCAAAATATTTCTGTCATGAACAGCATAATGGCAGCTGCAGATTTTTGTCAGTATATTATTTGATTGCTTTTCTAATTGCAGAATTGTAATGACAGTTAGAAATGAAAAAATGTTATGAGTCATAACAGCGAAACTTATCTCAAAAATTCCTGAGTGCAAGCATTTCTGACTTCTGTCAGGGTTTGTAAAATTTGGGTGCCTAAACAATTTGGATGCCTAAACATACTTTAGAATTCAGTAAATGTGATATACACTAAAGTTACTGATCTGTGAATGAGTAATCCATTAGCTGTATTTGCCATCCAAGGTTTTTATGCTATTTGCAGCTGGTGGGTATTTCCATTCCATCTAAGCAGTGATGACAAAGTGGGGTGGAGAAATATGAAAACAGTAGAAAATATATATTCCACTTGGATTAATTTTTTTAATGAAGGGTGTTAAAAATCGTTTATACCTGACATCTATGGAAATTTTGGAATTAATAACTTAGCTGTTAAATGAAACAGCAGTATGTACTTTCTCTTCCACCAAAATTAGTCAAGCAATTCAAGTCATCTGTTGCTTTGTTATTTTCTTCACATATAACATAGAGGTGTAGAACACTAAACTTAAACTTGTGTTGGAATTAACACTTAACACCAATTAAAATCCTTCAATTTTACATTCTGGTGATTGAAAGAGAAGAAGCAGAATTAGCCATTGGAATTTAGTCAGAGTTTATTGACTTCAGCAATGAAAGAGATTAAAATATATATATTGCAGATATATATGTTTTGCTGTGTGTCAGTGAACTCTGTTTCCATACCTGTCTGGCCCATGAAAAAATAAAGTTGGAATTATCAGAGAAATTTGTGTATTTGCTTTTCAATTAGTATTAATTAGTACTAACATGCATTTTATATTAATTTGTTGGGCTAAAGTTTTAATAAATCATATGGAGAGTTTGGCAGCAGGCAAGTGGTTTATAAATTCATGCTAAAAGTAGCTGGATGAGGTGCAAAAAGAGCAAGGGTAAGTATGGAATTCTTTGGCTAGATATTAGAGCTTCCAAATGTAAGGATTTACTTGAACAGATTTACATGTTGCTCTAATTGCCCACTACTGAAGCTGTGCAAAAATAATGTAAAACCTGCTGATGGTAGCCCAGTAGCTTTATACTTGACAGAGTGGTCTTTATTATGTGTCCTGCAAATCTGAGATAACCTGAGAGGTCATCTGTCAGATATGACACAGGAGACCTGCACCCTTCTGAAGTGACAGCTGGAGACCAGGTGGGATTACCTTGGACACTCTGTGGGCAACTCTGTAGAGCCTGACATGTTTGAGGAGTTACCAAGAGGAGAGGTATTTTTTATTCTTTGCAGTATAAGACTCCTACAAAGTAGTTTGAGTAAATGAGGGGCCAGATATTGTTTATTTGTGTGAGGCAGAGAGTTTTATTACAATCAGTAGAGTCAATAGAATGCTGAATCAGAGGAGCTGAAAGGATACGAGTTTTATATTTATTTCTTCTTATATCTACTGAAAAGTGTGCAGTCAAGGTATGCACATAGTCATAGAAATGACAGCATTGAATGAATTCCAGCTGTGGAATCCATAAATAAAGGAATTTCAAAAGTGCTCAGTTCTGGTTTTAAAACAGTTCTGCTGAAATCAATGGGAATTTTGCTCTTGAGAGGGAGCCTAGTTACATCAGTCCTCAGCTACCCTGAGTTTTTTTTCCATGTAGTCACATTTATGAAAGGACCTCTTACAGTATAACGTTTTATGGTAACATCACATGAAATTAAATTTATTTTTTTGTATTTCACTGAAAAGTTTCAATTGCTTTAAATCAAGGACAGTTTAAATTTCCCACAGGCAATACACAACACAAGGCCTTTCTAAGACTGCTGGCAGGCAGTTTTCAAAAGGGTCCTTTTTGTATTGCAGTTCAGGGCAGCAGGATCGTTTTTAAATAAATGCTTCTTGACATCAGTAATCCATGACTTTAATCTCTTTTACTTTACCTTTGACACCAACATATTGGTGCTTGTTTTCACACACATTTTAACAATTTCACTGTTTATTCTTTCATTATTCCCATTAATTGTTTGTCGTCTTCTCCTTCATCTGTCTTTCGTTAGTTTTTCCTCTCTTCTGCTTTCATTATTTAACTCTTCAGCTGCTTGTGTTTATCCTGGTAATCTATTCACAAGACACAGGAGAAGGGGCAGATGGAAAAGCTACTGCTGGGTAACATCTGAAGTGCATCTGCTGTGGTGTGACAGATCATCTGAGGCCATTAAATATCAGCTTACTTGATCTTTTTAATTTACTGGAATTAACATTTTCCTTGTGCTTACGTGGTCACATGCACCCAGAGCTCTCCCAATGTAGTTAAAATTTACAGCTCCCCAAAATCCAGAAGTGACACACTTGTCTGTCAGTTCTTTAACTTGTTCTTTTCTTCTTTTCCCCTTCCTGGATTTCCTGGATATCCTGGATTTCCCAGCTTGCTCCTACTGTCCTCTTGCTTTTGGCACTTGACTTCTGTTACCACTTATCATGTTTTGCTTTCAGATGTATTTCCCATTTAATTTGTTAAATTTGCTTGTGAAACAAGGAAAGTCTGTTTCTTTTACTAAAAGGGTTTATTGCATATATCAATTGCTGTTTGTTGCCACGGGATTAAGATAAATTCTGTGTAACATAGTCTTTTTTGGAGAAAAGTTTCAGCGGCTGTGGCAATACTTGTGTTCCTTACAGAAACAAGCCATGAGTGTGTAATACCTGTTTGGTTTAGAAGTTTTAAAAACCTTTTTTCTTGGGATGCTGTTATGTACTTTGCAGTAATGTAGGAGAGATTTTTGAAGCATGTTATATTGTGGACTATATATATCTCAGTGGAAAATTTTACACTGAATTTCTGCTTTCTTAATTTCACTGTTTTAGGGCTGTTAGTTTCCAGAATAAATGCAGTAAGTTTTCCCAATGTTATAGTACATGAACGTCCTTCAAAGTATTAGGAAAATGTCCAGTGCTGTGATTCTGTGGGGTCAGTAGGTCAGTGTTGGGGGCTGGCTATGGCCAGCTGCTTGCTGGCTTCCATCTTCAACAGGACAGGAGGGAGAAAATAGGATCACAGAGAGTTCACGGGTTATGATTAAGACATAGGAAATTGCTTACCAGTTACTGTTACAGGCAAAACAGGTCTGACCTGGGAAAAATTGGTCCAATTTATTCCAAATTAAAATATATTTTGGTACCTAGAAATAACGAAAGCATCACTTTCTTCAGGCACCACCAGCTCACCTTCCTGCTCGCTGACCTTCGCCGGTGTTCCTAAGCTGTTTTTCACACTTTCCTCACACCAATCCTCTGCCTGTGTGGTGGTTTTGCCCTTTCCTAAACCTCTTCTGAGGCACCACTCTGCAGTGGATGGCTTGGAGTGGCTGGAAACAGCCATGTCTTTGACAGAAATTTCCACAGGATACTATAAAGTCAATTGTCATAAATTAAAATTTGTTTGCTCTCCTTTAGCCAAAGCAATAGACGTTCCCAGCAAAAGTAATCACATGGTACCTTCTTGAAGTAAAGTTCTTATCTACCAGGGCTCTTTTACCCTATGCATTTCAATCATCCCTCTATAAAAAAAATATATGTTAATATTTTGGAAAGCAAAACTACATACTTTACCTTCTCAATATTTTACTGTATTTATTTTATACTGAGTTTGTATGCCTGAAGCTGTTTGTAAGAGGGTCATTTTATTCATATGAAATTGATGGGTTGAAGAAAGTCACAAGATAAGCATAAAAATAATAAATATCCAAGATAATTTACTGCTTTTAAAATATAAAAGCTTTCTACGTTCCCATTATGTTTTGATTTGTATGTGTCAGATAGATGTTTTATGTTTCATGAGCAACGTGTACATCATACAGTGCAGGAGGTTGTTATGAGAATTTTGTCATTTATTATGAAAGTTAATGCAGAAATGAGAACTAGTATAAGTGCCTAAATTAACCTGAATCCTTAATTTGTTAGCAAACTGGTGAGTTTTTTTCAATCTGTTAAAGGGATTGAATGCATTCGTAGACGTTTCATAGAATTTTAGAATGGTTTGGGTTGGAAGGGACCTTGAAGATCCTCGAGTTCCAACCCCCTGCCATCGACAGGGACACCTATCGCTAGACCAAGCTGCTTAAAGTACCATCCAGCCTGGCTTTGAATATTTCCTGGGACAGGGCAGCCACAAAGTCTCTGGATAACCTGATCCACTGTCCCACCCCTCTTGCAGTAAAGAATTTCTTCCATATATGTAATGTAAATCTACCTTGTTTCAGTTTCAAGCCATTACCTCTTGACCTATCACTACATACCTTGTGAAAAGTCCCTCTTCAGCTTTGCTTCTTTATGAACACTTCGTTATCTTAGGAAGATGAAATACTTGATCCCTCTTGCTTTGGATTTTACCATTTGGATTAAGTCACTAGGGTAGGGTGTTTTGCTTCTTTAACAGTGTTGTCCAAAACATAATTAAAAAATATTTGTAGAGAATACCTATGTATTTAGTGTGGGATCACCTACAGAATCCTACTGAATGTGAAGAGTTGAGTTGAAGTTCTGCAGGTATGTGAGGCAGTTTCCAAAAGTTACAGGCAACATTTGGATCCTGCATACATTGTATTTTCAGAAACTGAATTCACATTTCATAGAATCTTAGAACGATAATGTTTGGAAGAGATCTGTAAGATTGTCCAGTCCAACTGCCGTCCATCCAGCACTACCACTGTAACCCCTTAACCACATCACACAGCACCAGACCCAAAAGTCTCTCCAGGTACAATGAATCAAGCATCTCCCTGGGCAACTTATTCTGCTGCCTGACCATCCTAACAGCTGCCTGAAAGGAGGTTGTGGCCAGGTGGGAGTCAGCCTCTTTTCCCAGACAACCAGCGACAGGACTAGAGGAAATTGCCTCAAGATCCACCAGGGAAGTTTCAGGTTGGATGTCAGGAGGAATTTTTTCATGGAAAGAATGGCCAAGATTTGTGATGAGCTGTCTAGGGAAGTGATGGAGTCACCATCCCTGGAGATATTCAGGAAATGACTGGGCCTAGCACTTAGTGCTATGGTTTAGTTGGCATTGTGATTTATTTGGCACAGTACTGCTTGGACAACAAGTTGGATTTGGTGATCTTGGAGATCTTTTCCAACCTTAATAATGATTCTATGATATCCTTCTGGGAAATACTACAAACTGTCATTTATTCTTATTCCTAATATTCTCTCTTCTAGATTTTTAAATTTTTAGCAGTACAAAGACTTTTTTTTTTCCGCCCCATGTTGCTTAGTTTCTTTTAGAGACTTTGGGTAAGCTTGTAAAATGATTTTTGGAAATACATGAGTTACGAGTGGATCTCAGTTGTCCATGTTCTCAGCGACTTCTTAAAAAAACTGAGATAATCCGAAGTGTGTCTTCCATTTTCATACCAGAATGTTGACTCCTAAACAACATGTCATTTTTACTGACATACACGTAAACTTTGTTGCAGCCTGTAGAAAGTTGCCTAGTGTGCACTCCATGTGTATTGATCTGTAGCTTTCTGGACCTTCTCTAGATTTTTTAGGATTGATTTCATATTGGCCATCTTCCTTTGATTATAAGACAATTTGAAGCAGACATTTTTCTATTCTAAGTTCAGGTGTTTCATACTTAAGTCCCTTTAGAGTTGTTGATGGGATACACTCTAGTCTAATAATCTGTTAGAGCTCAGTTTTTCTTTTTTACTCATGTTCTCTAGTGGCACTTCAGTTTAAGACAGATCCTCTCATGTATTTCTCTGAGGAGGACATCTGGCCTAGTAGCTTCTCCAGTCTCCTCTGGTGTGGATAAAACCCTATTTTTTTAGTTGCTCCTGCTTTCTGCCAGCCTCAGCAGAAGCCCCTAGATGGCTGTCTGTGGGAGGCTCCCCACTAAGCCTGATTCTGACCTCAGCCTTGGTCTGTCTCCACTGAGGTGTCTGGTGTGCTGTGGGCTAGGGCTGCCCCAGGCTAGCCCTTGGACTGCTGTTCTCCCTGGCCAAGGGCAGCAAGGTCCTGCTCTGAACATGAACAGCCCCCACAACTCCTACAGCCTATAGGGACACACAACTTCTACTTCTGTAGGGACAGGGCCTGCTGGTCCCTTCAGGCCTCTGACCCTGGATTGTGTTTTATGTTTAAGCCTCCCAAAGATTACAATCCTTTCTGTTTTCCTTACTTGGACACAACTTGAAGGTTTTACAAGGGTGCCTTTTTCTTTCTAATAGCCTCCTTCATCCCATTTTTTTCCTGACAGCTCCCTTTTCTGGGTTTTCCCAGTCTTTTTTGATGGGTTGTATGCATTTCTTCTGAGCTTGCAAAAGGTGTCTTTAATCAGTCTCTCTGCCACCTGTAGAAATGTGACCTTTTTAGACTATTCTTTTTTCTTCCTTGTAACAAGCTTACTCATTTTTATTCAGTGACCCTCTTTGAAATGGTGGTAGAGTTGTTTTGGCTTTTGTTGCCCCTTCAAGGGCATAGATTCTAATCTGTATCAAAACAGTTATTGACTGTGGCTAGAAATTTACTTTGAGTCATACCCCTATATGTCATGTGCTTGTACAAGACAGGCAGAAATATCCAACAGCCCTAATATTTATCTGCCATAGTTATAGGGACATTTTTCAGTGTTATGAAGGTGTTCTTTTTCTTAGGTGTCTTTAGGGGTTGGTCCTGACCATGGGTTATATTTATATCCTGTGTCTTTCTTGATGTCATCTCCCTTGGCCATTACTGAAAGGGAGTCTCTGGGTTGTTCAACATGAATGGATTGTTAATGCCAGATGGATCTGGTAGCTGCTAGCAGTCATTCTCCACTGAGTGAAAAAAACCAAAAAGGAATCCTTGAATTTGCCCAGTAATTGGAAGTGGTCCATACCAAAATACAGCATAGCTGAAGACCTGCTGTGCCTGTAGGGAGCACTGGCCTGTGTGTAAGAATTTTCCCTCTGCAGACGGATGTAGCTCTGAATAAGGAATCAAGAAGTGATGATGGAGATGTGTCATCAGCATCCTCTGGAGAGACCTATCACTCAGGTCACCAGGCAGATTCTCTGAGAAGAAATCAAGGACGTAATTCTGTTCTTTGCAAAAGACACAATTAATCAAGTTGTGTCAAATTTTGGGTTTAGGATAGGGACCTCGGCAAGGATCCAGTTGTCTTACGGACATTTAGTTTGTGATAATTATCTGTCACTAACTGTGGTGGTCACATCAGAATTGAACCAACCTCCTAAGCAGTGTAAGCAGTTCTTGAGGTGCCCAAACTGAGGATGTGTTAGGGCTTTATGCCAGTTGCTACTTGTCAACCACACTGTGAGTGGGAGAGTCTGTGATACGGTGCATCATGGCAGAAGGGTCAGGTGCATTTTGACTTTGTGTTACTAGGTTATAAATCTAAACATATGTCTCCTTACAGGAACAAACTAGATATATTAGATAACTCAGAATGATCAATGTCATAGCACTTACGACATACCACTTTCTAAAGTTGTTCTACATTCTCATCTGATAGTATTTCTGAATCCCTTCCAATCACATCACAGGAGAAAAAGGGAGAAACACGTAATAATTCTGGAAGTAATTTGCAAGTCTGCAGTGCCGTTGTGTTAGTGGTATTGTAGAACAAACTATTTAGGAATAGTTAATTGCTTTCATTTTTTGTTTATATTCTTCCCCCTCAATTACTGTAGACTGTTGCAGTTTGGTATAATAAGAAAATTCAACAAGTGGGAAGTGTTTTTTCTCTGAGCTGTCTTTGAATAAATTATATGTTTTCAGAAGAAAGACAGATATGCCTGAGGATAAAGTAAGGTATGGTATCTGTGCACACTGGATAGAAATCTCTATAAATATGATACTGGTATCGTGCATACTTATAAGATTAGTGTCAACACAGGTTAACTATCATGTAGGGGCAAGTCAAGCACATTAGACCTGCCTCAGGGATGGTTTAGTCTGTATATCCAACTATTCAGACAACGTTGCATGGATATTTTGGAAGAAAAGGAGGAGGGATGGTTTTTCCATCACTCCAGGCTTTCCATTCATTGGTACTGTCTCCATTTTCTCCAGTGTGCTTTGAGAGGTACAGGTAATCAGTGTCCTGTTAATCTTTAGGACAAGTAAGACCTAAATGGAAAAGCATCCTCCCCCCAGCCCCTCTTCCTCAAGAGGAGTTACATGTAACCTGTGCATCAGTTGCACAGTGGATGGAACATACTGGAAGTAGATGATGTAGATGGTGCATTTAGTCCATGTGGACATTTTTCTGTCACCAGGCAATTTCCAGGGCATTTAATATTAAATTTTAAATTATTTTTTGTAAAATTTTATTGTTATCCTTGGCCTACTTCCTTGCACGGTTACATGTTTCATGGATTAATGGAGTATGGGTGTTCTGCATAGGAAATTCTGTGTTGTAAAAATTCAAGAATAATTTTTTTGGTATAGAATATAATGTGAACCTTTATAAGTACATAGCATTGAAAAATTTGGAAAATATGTAGTTGGGAAAGCTTGACAGCTCAGGAGTCATATAGGAATTACTTATTTTCTCTGTGCCACATGAAAAAATACATGCTTCTCCCACAACCACAGAACTTCTATTTGGACCCAGTGAAAATGTAATCCAGCCTTCATTTGTCTAAGTAGTAATGTAAAATAGTATGTAAAAATTAGGTAATGAGATCATGGCAATATGAAGGTCTTTTCATTGGTTCATTTAACTTTGGACTGATTAATAAACATAGCTACTAATTAATTTTGCATGTTCTTGTTAATTATAATGGCATTCAGTAGTGCTCATCTGGTTACGAGCTTCTTAGTATCTTTATCACAGAGATGTGAATTCCTGGAATCAGGAAGAAAGGGGGTGTCTCTTTACTATTTGCAGTTCTGCAATTTATATAATATTCTTCAAAAATCATACTTTTGTAGCATAAATTAATGTGTTGAAGTAGTTTAAATGAATTAAAAATACATGTCTGACTATTATGCAAATTTACACTTTTTCAAGCTTTTAGAAGATACACATTGTAGATTACATGTAAGTGATGTATTTTCAAATAAAATTCAGGACATCCCATTGACAATCCCAAAGTGCAATTTAAGACTTGCTCAGAAGTCCTATTATGAATTAGGAAGGGGTTTTTTTTGGTTATGTGAGTCCTGTATGATAGAGAGTTGGAAGCTACAGATACCAGTGAATGCTTATGTCTTTAAAATCCCAGACAATCTCTTTAGTGAAACCAGTGGTGAATTTGGCTCAATCTATCTGATTCAAAACAAGCATACCTAATCATAACTTCAGACAGCCCTCAGCCAGGTTCTTTGTGAGTAGTGCTTCATTAGAATATTTTATACAAATACCCTCTTCAAGCAGTAATGCAGTTTGAACCATTTTTACTATAGAAGAAATCTGAACAAGCAGGTCTTACCTGAAATGGTGACACATCATGGCACCTTGATCTGTCAAATATGAGAACTGCTTAAGTGCTGTAGTGCACTTTGCTGGGGTTATTTTCATTTTAAAAAATACCAAAGACCACCAATAAGGCAGGATAAAGAGTAAGAGCACATAGTCTCAAATCAAAATATTGTCTTAGAGGCAGTGTACAAACACCTAATAGGTAAACTTGTTTTAATGATTTGTGATCTAAGTGTGGAATAAGCTAAGAGGTAATTGCAGCAAGTAAATGAATGAGTTGAAGAAGCTTGCAGCACATGGGCATTATATTTATTTAAGTCAAGTTTCTAAGTCTTCATCCAAGAATTAATTTGACTTTCATTTTGAATTAAATATTCTAGGGATTTCTGGCACAACTATGACAATTAACCTTCCTTCAGGATGCTTTTAAATCTTTGTTTAACAAAGTCTGTGAATTTTTAAATTTTTAAGGTTCAGATGGAATTCATATGGAATTGTTAGATATTGAAGAATGGAAACATACCTCTGTAAGCACTGTCAGTAGGGGATAGGTAAACAATTAAAGCTCTACCTGCTGGGCCCCAAGGGATGGAATCTGCTAGCTCAGGTGGAAGGTAGAAAAATGTTGGTGTTAAACTGGAATAACTGGATTCAGATCCAGGTTTTCGGATGCTAACAAAAATCAACACAGATCCATATTTATAACAGAAGTAATATTATTTTTTAGGAGTCAGCTGCCTTTGTCAGGTAAATCACACTGAAATGTGCATAGCATAAATGAAACAGAAGTCAATAGATAAGATTCTAAAGGTGAAAATTTGCACCATTAAAAAGAGAATTTGTAAGCCTTACTATCTGTCTGTGACATACCTGTCACACTACTTTGTGCCATCCTCACCATTTTAAATATTCCTTATTGATTTCTAAAGAAGTATAGAAATCCAGAAACAGACCAAAGATAAAATTATAATCATTGAGATTAATGATTGTGGTTGTTTTCATATTGACTAATTACCAAAAAATACTATAAGGAAAAATTTCTTCTGAAAAGGCTGTATCTCAACAAAATGGGTCATGTTTTGATATTTCATGTATAATAACTGTGATTGTCCTGGCTTTATTTCTGAGGTGAAGCAATATGTGATGTTTAATATACTCCAAGCTAAGAAAACTGATGATTTGAAAGTATTTTGGTGTGATAGAGTATAGGAAAAAAGAGAAATACCGAATATTCACATTTGAGGTTTACATGTTATCTGTCAACAAAATGTAGTGTTGAAGGAATAGCTGTAACATGTATTTTTGTCTAGAATTCAGGTGCACAAGAAACTTCAAAGACTTAGAGGCATAGCTATTTGGAGGCAAAACTGCAACCTTTTAATGGGAAGTAGGTCAGTGAGATGAATGCTTTTTGCTCAGTTGGTTGGACATTTACATTGTGGATCCAGGGTGACCACATGACCATCAAGCAAAGTTTCATTGACACATATTTTACTTTCTGAAAACTTTTAAGAATTGCCACCCACCTTCACCTCCTCATATTTGCCTTAGGATCCTTACGTGTTTTTAACATTTTCTTCTCTTTTTTGCTTTGTATTAAGCTCATAAGATATCCTTCTCATTTCCCAGTGCTGTCCTACTGTGCAGGGGTTTCATGTAGTGTTTATTCCTCCAGCCTGTCATTCTTTGCTCTCCCTTCTTCACTTGCTCTACTACAGAGGCTGCCAGGTAGCTTTCAGTTTTCTAGGAACTTCGACCTTCCCAGCAGGTTTTGTTACACTCTACAAACAAAGGAAGAAGTTAGAACTGCAGCTCTTTTAAATGTCCAAACATCTTGTAACAAAGTGTGTATTAATAATGCCAGTTGGAACACAGATTTTTTTTCTTAAACTGTGGGAAAGCAGTCTTTTCTTTATAAAATTCTACATTCATTTTTCTCTTCAGCCTGCTTCTGTCTGACCTTGTCAGCAAGAGAGAATTGCCAAGAGGCACCATCGAGAGGCTGGTAGGACCTACTTCAGAGATAGCAGAGTTTCAGGCATTAAGTCTGTGTCTATATTAGTAAATTAAACAATGCCTGGAAATATTTCCATGTCTCTGCCACAGTTAATGTCTTTGCAAACTAGCATTGTTCCAGAAAATTCCCAGACATTTATTTGACCACCTCCATTAGACAATTTTTATGCGACCCTTCTGTTTTGGAGCATATGTGACTATGCTACATAGATGTAGGATTATCCTTCATCCTACATAGATGGAGGATTATCTCTGCCAGTTGATTTCAGGAAAGAGAAATGTGCTCAGGCATAGATGTAATTTAAATATTCTACAGACCTGCATGTTCTTTATTTCTTCTGCCTTGTCCAACCTTCTCTCTTCATTTCAGTCTTCCAGTCTCAGCTTTTTTTCTTTCTGCTTGTACTTTTGTCCTTCCTAACACACATATAGATTTACATTTTATTGGCATGCTGTCTCCCAGCTCCTGTCCCTTCCTTCAGATGACCCTGTGAACTTGCTGGTAGTGATACCGTGTTCAGTTCTCTGAAACAAACTACTTCAGGGAAGCCTTCCTTTTGTTTGCCCTTGGCTACTATAATAATAAAAATAGAATAAAAATACAAGGCTAGAATTTGAGTGATGCCTTCTATTGCAAGGAAGAAACTTGGTGAACGATTATATTTCTTTGTGGACTACATTTAAGCTTGGTGCTTGTTAAGAGAACAAATTAGAGGGAGTGATAAGGCCAGATTCTATGTTGGTTTTGTTAAATGATTCTAAATAGCTGTAAACATTTCTCTCTGTTTTCTCAGGATGGTGGTACTAGAATTGATCTTGGACATCACTTCAGTTCAAGGTTGAAGTTAAAAGGTCTTTTTGAGGCTTAGAAGAAGCAGGTGAGTACAGGTCAATCATCACAAATCAAAGAGGGTTTTGTTTTTGCAACTTTCTCTTTTCCAGAATTGCTGTTCTTGCTTAACAATCCAAATCCAAATGGCTGGTCTCTGCTTTCCCTGATTCACTGAGATCTATGACTGCTTGTGTTATGACTAAATAGCAGAGAATATCTGAATCATTTAGGGTTTCCCTACATGGTTTTTAAGCTTCTGCCATGAAATTAAGTGAAACCATGGTTCTGTCAGTGAGGTCTCTGGAACTCTGGAGTTAATTTACACTGTACAGTTTCATTACATCAGCTGTATTAGGAGTATGATAATTAAGATAATTTGTTTTGAAAATGGTTTTAGAATTTTTTCTTGTAAAAAGTAACTTTTTTTTTAAGAGGCAACTACACAATAATAAGTAGTGAAGAATCCCTGAGTTTGGATATTCCTAGTTTCTTGAAACTGGAATGATCTTTATTCCTCTGGTAACCAGGAATTCCATGATGTCAAGGACCATGAGTTCACACCTTGTTTCAACTGCTGTGTGTGTTGCAGGCTGAACCTGCCCAGGACACCAGCTGTCAGTGGGTGTAGTGCCACTGGAGCCTTGCATGCCTGCACTGAATACCTTGCTTTGCTCCAGGCCTTCACAGCTATCTTCAGTGAATCATGTACAAGTGGCTATCAGGTCTTTTTAACTTAGGCACATCTGGGAAAGGAGAGAGATCCTGAAGGAATTAGTGTAAGATGAGAGCTTAGCAAGGCAGTCACATTTATTTTGGATTTTTCATAATTGCCATTGCAACAAAAAATTAATCTGTATGTTGAGTGTTGCAGTTGTTCATATTCTACATTTTCTACAGAGGTAAAAAAAAAAAAAAAATGAGAATATTCCCATAACTTTTCAAATTCAAAATTTTTAGGCAGTATTTTAACATATGAATTGCAAAGTATGGTCAATTGGACCTGATACTAAATTTTTAAGATACAGGTTTCAATGGGGTACAACAAACTTACCATAACAGGAACCAGGCCAAATTGCTTCTACATACACCATGAAGTAGAAACAAATATGTAACTACAAATAATATGCCATGTGTAGCAATTGCTAAGGTATTATGAGATATTCTGATTTACCTGTGTATTCCATAATATTGGTATATCCATCTTAATGTATTGATGCCTCTGGAAGGAAAGAATAAGAAGTTGTTCCACAGGAGTTAACAATGAAGACAGTAATTAGTTCTGAAACTATGTTTATGACAAGTTTTTTAAAGTTTTACCCTCTGTGAGGAAGCACAGCCCTTTTTGACCTAGTTCAGAGTAGTGTAAAAGAAGACAGTTCTGGTAGGTATTTCACTGTGACTGTCTTCACTGGGTAATAAGAAAGGAAAATTCCTTTATTCTGATTTAACTTCACCTCTAAGTAGTTAGGGCACTGGCTGGAAGGCTGCAGTATGAATATGGTGAAGCCAGGAAAAGCAGAAAGGTTAGGTGTAGCAGTGTTGTAAGTTAAAGGATGTACAGAACTGTACAGGGAAACTGTAGATATTACTGGTATCATGTGCAAACCTTTATATGAATATGTTAGTATGTAGTAATATATTTATTTGCAAAACAGTGGTTTTTTCTTTCATCCTTCAGTAGAAAAAGCAGTAAGAAATGTCAGATTCTTTGCTTTCTATGTAGCAATGGAAATGTGGCTGGATTTCTGTCACATACATGTACAAGTCTGAGTGGTGTAACTTTTTTTAGTTACATTAGATAGTTTTTTTGGTAGTGTCAGTATTTTGGAAAACTGATAGAAACTGGAGTTTGATAGAAACTGTAGTAATTGAAATCTGTTGAGTCAGCAAGAGTGTTTTAGTTTCTAAAGCATATTTTTTATGGAAGTTTACTATATTCTGACACTTAATGTCCAAAATGCAGTGTAGCTGACTTGTGCATCTATAATATTCTGGCAGTATAATTTTATTAAATTCCAGTATGTCTGGAATGAAAGAAAGAAACTGCTATTCTGATTCCTCCATTATTTTCTTCCATAACTTTAAGTTAAATATATTCTATAAAAAAGCCTGCTGTAAAGGAAGCCAAAATCTTTTTGGCCTTTTTTCGCATTGGTCTCTTTCTTGCAGTGTGAAAGTGGAGAAGGAATGTTTTTGCAGTCAATGAGGAAACAGGAGTAAATTCTGAGTGCTAGTTCTTCAGTATGGTATTTAGAAATAATAGGTTCTTTTATGGCAGGATATGATGTGTTTGCACTGATTGAAAATTGAGATTCAGTCATAAATGTAGTGATAGATATGCATAAAAGTAAAATTGAAATTATGAATATATTTTTAATCAACAGAGAGAAAAAATTTGTTTAGTTTTTGTCCTCTCAATAGTACATTTAACTTTTTAGGAGTAAGTTTTAGAAAAACTGAGATAGAGCTCAGAGGAATGTGAAAGCAGAAAAAAAGTTCTATTTTCTGACTGATGACTAAAATAGACAATTTCGAGACTGTTAGTGATACATTTACAGCTATGTTTCCTGAGTTACTCAGGTTTTGAAAAAAAGCTAAATAAATTCTGGTATTAGTGATTATTAAATTGATCTAGGTCTTCTGTATTATTAGTTTGGAGAAGAGGAAACATTGTGTTCATTCCTAGTACATTGTTTCTTTCTAGTACTAGAGGAAACAAAAACTTGAAGAATCACAACTCATGTACATGTATATGCACAGATTTTGTGTACAATTACATACTCAGTCTATCTGTATATATTTATTTTGTATAGGGCAAACATAATTACACTGTTAGATTGCTGCAGAAGGATATCTCGTATAGGTGTCTTGCATCTGAACTGAAAATCTCTCAAGAGTTTTGTAAGCCTCATTGCTGGTGATCATGTTGATGATCAGCATGTGAAAGATAGGATGTTTTCCACTAGCTGCATAATGGATTGATATTAACTTTGTCCACAGAGAAGTCTAACCCTTTCACAAGTCTGGTCAGATGGCAAGGGAGTCTTAATACTTCTGTAAGTGAATGAAAGGAGGAGATATATCTATATCTATATCTATATCTATATCTATATCTATATCTATATCTATATCTATATCTATATCTATATCTAATCTATATCTATATCTATATCTATCTATCTCTAATCTCTAATCTCTATCATCTATATCTATATCTAATCTATATCTAATCTATACCTATACCTATACCTATACCTATATCTATCTCGATAGATATATAATGCTGAAAGAAAAAGATGCTATCTGGTTTGCAAGAAGTAATTAGATGGGGTTTGATGGGCTTTGTCTTTAGTATGGTTTCTAACAGGAATAATCTGAAACATAAACAGTACTCTATGCCTTAATGGAATTGTATTAGAGCAGAGACCCTATTTATTGTAGAATTTAGAATGATCTTTCCAGGGTGATTTTGAATAGCTATAAATTGGTGATTTGGGGGGAACCTGAAGTCAACTTTTGTCAAAAAGAAGTGTACATCGATAGAATTGAATTTGTGACCTGGAAATATAAGGCAGTAAATTTTTGCTATGATTATACATAACGTCAAACTGGCCAGATTTTCAAGTCAGCTAAACAATAAGTATAGTCTTAATGGTCTGATTTGCTGGGAAGAGCACTGTTGCAACAATCTGCTTTTTACAGCCATATAAAATATGAACTTGCATCACTTATTACAAAGTTTGTGCTTTGGGAGGTATTTTTGTGGCATCTAGGATTGATGCTCCATGTTTGTTGGAATTAGTCCTTAATGATACTGTCTTGAAAAATGAGGTATTGCTTAAATATACTGATTGTTTTGTGGTTTCTAGCACAAAAAGTTTCAAGGAAAAGCTAGTTTAAACCTGATGGGTGTTTTCAGCTCTATGGAATGAGGAGAAAATGGTGTTCATCTTAATAATTTTATGATTCTTTTTCCTATGTGACATGAATGAGAAAGGTGAGAACTCTTAATTTTTAAGTGAACTGAATTCAGGTTTCTAAACGTGGCCTGGCTGAGAACAGAGGACCATTACTGTAGGTGTCATGTAAAATGAAGTTGGAGTCTGAATCTCCTTTTTAGCTGTCAGCTTTATTAAGGAGCTACCGATGTGTTGAACTAGGCACACACATTATATAAGCAGTGTATGGTAGTGTCTGGGGGGAATTTTCTCTCTCTTCACTGCTGCTTTATTAGGTCTTGCTCACTCATTCACTGCTGCCCTGTCTCACTCCAGCTTTCTGGCTGCAGCTCACAGCCTGGTAGGTCTAATGTAGATTGACGCCTTTGCCAGAGGACTGATTGAAACTTGTGTCTCATAGTTGCTAATGCTCACTCAACCATTTTATTGAAGATAAAGTAAATAAAATAGATTGCCATATGAGAATTCTCTGAAATCAAATGGAATAATTTGACAGGTTTAAGCCCATGAAAAAGCCAGAGCATTGAAACAGATGGGAATACTTTTTATGCACAATATACCAGGAAAAGGTGTCTGCTGGCTTGCTGTTACACTGTTAATGGCTTTTACCAAAATTATAATTGTTGAAAATATCATTTCCATTGGTGTTTAAATTATTACTTCTCTCAAATATAGGGATTATTTTTAATATGAAAGTAATGGATATTCTAATTTTATTTTCTTACTGATTTTGATTATTTAAGAGACTGGTGATGGATAACCAGTCTCTTAAAATTTAATTAAAAAATAATAGAAGTTAACTAAGGGTGAGTTTAGTATTTGAGAAAATAATTCTGTGAAATGCAAAATAGATTGTTACTTTTACAGGTTTTTAGTAATCATTAAGTGACATAATTTTGAATATTACAGATAAAGTTGATGAAAAAAGCCCTAACATTTCTAAAAGTATAGCATTACAATACAAAAAAACCTATGAGGTGCCAAAGTTATTGTGACAAACTGCTCGGAATAATGATGAACAAGTCCCAAATATTCTTCAAAACATTTTTATTTTATAAAGAATTTCTGTAGATAAGAATTGTAGTATGTCTGTGCTATTTTCAGAAATAAGACAATACATAATATGTGACTAAAGACACAATAGATGACATCTGACTAATTTTTTTTATCTGGATAAAAATGAGTATTGGTCTTTTTAGTCACACTACTGGACTCCTTACTAGTTGGACCACTTCTTCAAGAAAACAAGACACACCTGTATTTTAGTTTAGTATAGTAAATTATGTCAAACTCAGAGTTAATAAAGCAAATAAATACAAAAGAAGTTAAAAGATATCAACAAAGTTGGCAGATGCAGCCTCAGTTAACCACTTGAAAGCACAGTCATTTAAATGTCCAGTACTAATTTTTCGATTTTCTTTATGTTTAAACAAATCTGCTCTTTTTTGGAGTGGAGAGGGATGTTATGTATCAATTTTATTTCATTTTTAAAGTTAAAAAATTGATTGTAAAACGTTTTGCTATTTGTACTTTTGGATGGGATGCTAGTGAGATTTCATGAATATTGAGTAAGAAATTAATTATGAATGAGCTATTTGAAAACAACCTGCAAGAGTGAGTTGACAGATTAGAAAAACATAGTAAAGATGGATTTCTGGGTTAAATGTTAGTCAGAATAATCAGCTGGTTGTGCTGATGTATGCAGTTGCAGGGATGGTATTGGTCAAAATCATATTTTCAATAGGACTGTGAATAAACCTAAGAAATGTGAATGATAGTCTTCTTTTTCCCATCCAGTATGCATTTTTAAGAGCAGAAATTACTCTATTGTGCTTATAAGGCAGAGCACTGGCCTCAGGTCTTTTTTTCTTGTTGCCGTGTTGATGACTTTATGTGGCCAAACTCTTAATGCTCTCAAAGCAGTTCCAGATTTAAAATTTCAACATTTACCCTGTGGTACTCTTTCTGTTCATTCAGGAGGATAAAAGGGTCATCAACAGCTTTGTCTTTCTTTGAGACAGAATAAAAGAAGACACAACTCTTCCAAAAGTCCCTGTTTTACCCCTTTCATTTTCCATATCTGAAGTTCATGGAAAATCTTGTCGTTCAGAGGGAACAGAGAAAATCAATTTAGTTGCTTTTAATTATATACATAGAATTGTTTTAGGTTTTTTTCTGTGGTAGGAGGGCCAAGAAAAAGGATCCCTGCTCATTTCCATGTTAGGTAGCCTTTTCTCACTCTCACAGGTTTTTCTACTTAAATTGTAAAGCCATTATGCCATTAGCACAATCTTTGGGAAAAAAATGCTGAGGCCCTTGAGCACTCCAACACAGATTGACTTAGACAGAATAAAAGCTGGTTTTATCAAGAGAAAAAGAAGCCTCAACAGTAGTTTACTGGGGATTTCTCTAAAACTTAAGAAAATCAAGTGTGGTTTCCCATATTGCTCAGAACAACTTATTTGTGCTGTTTTCCTCAGCATGGTCTCTTATTTGACTATATCTGAAGTCATTCTAAAAGACTGATTTTCACATTACTATTTCCTATGTTCTTCAGCAGCACAGTAAAAAAAAAAATCTGTATTTTTTACATGCTTTTAAAGTTACCTTATCCAGAAATCATTCTATGATAAATGTGAGGAACTAGATATTTTAAATCCTTATTAAAAAAATAAATGAATGTAGGCAATAAAGAAAGCAATTCAGTACAAGTAACTACCTATGGAAGAAATAGCATCAGATGTAATTCCTGAAAATAAATGGGATCTTGAAAATGGAATAGATGTTTATTTGATTGCTTTGAGAGTTAGCCTCCCTAAAAAGCTGATTTGAAATGAGTTTTGTGTTTGTAAGTGGTACTTGTTAACTGTCTTGGGGAGTGATCTCTTCTCTGGAAAATGCATTATGGGATCTAGGAAAGAAAGAGGTAATTTTTTTTTTTTTTAATGTGGCTGCTGTCATCTAGGAACCGGACAGAGATCACTGTCCCTCAGGAACTAGGCCTCAGAATTTTGAATGTACTCTGTAAAACAGCTATTTAGTGGTAATTGTCAGTCACAGCCTATAGAAGACAGGTTTTTACTGGTGATTTGCTGGGGGAAACTGTGCTTAACTGCATCAATTATTTTTTTTTTTTTTAAATAAATTAAGATGTTCACAATTTATTTTTTGATGAAACTTTTTTTTTTTTTGCTAAGCTTAAGTTGTCTAGGGAAGTGAAACATGTTATGTTTTGATTCATATGGTGGTCCTGGTCCTTCATCCAAACATAAGCATATAGATTTGAGTACCTATATATAAATTCATTTAATTATGACAGATCCAGTGAAGGTTTTGCAAAGGAATAAAAAAAAAACAAAAACAACCAAACTACCAGACATGTAATCTGAGGCTGCAAAGTTGAAACTGTTTGGTACAGTTTGCACAATATATGTGAATTCTCAAGAAGAAGGTGTGGGACATGGTACCTCAGTATGTAAAATAAAGAAATTTAATTCTAGAATCTATATACTTTCTTTAAATATGATTTTATAGGCAATAGCACTAATGGCAAATGGACTGTAATTTTAACTCAGTGTTTTTGTGCTTGAGGGAGAAACTAAATTTTGGTTTAGATCTGTTGAGATACATAGAGATATATAGAGACAAATATATAGTTTCTGTCTGTAATTGAATTTGCAGCCTAATATAATTTTGTGGGGTTTTGGGTGAAGCTATTTACTAAACACTTCAAATTAGAGCAGATGGATAGTGTGCTATGACAAAGACATGTGACCTCATATCTTAAATATTTTGCAGCTAATTTGAAGCTAATATTTATTATCTGCATGCTACCATAAAGTTAGTGAATATTTAGCTTTCTTCTTTTCAAGATGAAAATTTTGTCACATGGCCGTTTGTCATTCATTTTACTTAGTTTTCTCTTTGCTCTAAGATAGATTTTTTTGATGTAGTGCAAATCCAGTTTTGTCCATCACTTAATAAAGAACTAGAACTATACCATATACAAAATTTCTTCACAGTCCAGGCAAAGGCTTTTAGCTTTAGGTAGTTGTATTTTTTCTCAAATTTGATTGCTGCTAATTTTTAAAAAATGATAAATTGAGGGTTTTTTAATCTTTCCATCATCATCCGTCACCACCTTCTTAAATGGAATTTTACTCCTAAGATTCCTTCTTCTTCTTAAAAACATACAAACAACAAACAAAAAATCCACAAAAAACCCCAACCCAACAAAACAAACTTCTATACTGAATTTTTGCCTCAGGCCAGTTTCTCTATGCTGGTTGAGTGGACTAAACAAATGACAGCATTATTACTTATTTTATTTTTAAAAATAAGGCTGAAATGTTGAGCTGAATTACTGAATGAATGGAAAAATATTTAAAGTTTTCTCTTATGACAGAATTGTTTTACATTTGATTTTTTGAGCAGTAGTAAGAATGTGGAACATAAGCATTTGCATTTGTAAATCCTGCTGTAGAAGTACTAGACTCACCATTATTGATAATCCTTTTAACTAAAGCACATACTTATGTAATGAACAGGTACTTCAGTTCTAGGTAACTTTTCCCTCTCTCCAAAATTCATTATTGCCCCTCCACCAGAAGTTTTGTTTGCATTCTTTCTTGTTTCTCTTCTTCAACCTGTCAAAAAGGAAACTAAATTAATGTGGAAAGGATGCCCAGCTGATGCCATAGAAAATCCATAACAGTTTAAACCATGCTCCTTGGCTCTGCATTAAAGTTACTCTAATGGTCACTTTGCATGGTAGTTTTGCCAGCTCTTGAGTGGCAACAGGCAGCTCTGGTGTTGGGAAGGTAACAAACAGTAGGGAAAGGAAGGAGAGGGAAGGAGCAGCCTTAACTGCTGCAGCTGTTTGCTAAGTGAGCATATGTTGGAGCCCTTGAGCCTCCACAGAACATCTTTTCCCAGGTCAGTACTTAATTCACATGTGTAATATTCCCCTAAAATTCGATCTGAGCACCTGCTTATTTGTTTTTCTAAGGGATCTAGTTCTATTGTGCAAGTCCAACAGTTAGTTACTTCTCATAAAGTCATCCTAGGACATTATCCTTAAAGGATAATGGAATATTCCAGTTCCTTACGGTAAAGTGACATTTCCCCCCTTATTTTTTGCATGCTGAGCTTGTAGAAAATTGAGTATTTGCTATTTCTCTGTCTCTAGAAAATTATCTGAATACTGTACATTTGGACATTATAAGAAATGGAGATCTGAAGAAGAATTATCATTTATATTATTTTATTTTTGCAATTCAGAAATATTTTTCATTAAAGGTATTTTAAATTTATTTGATTTATTAGGCTGGAAAAAGCCATATATAAGATGGATTTAATGTATTTGATAGGACAGTGTTTTTAAGTTGTTGTGTTATGAACTTGAATACCATGTCCAATACTTAAAAAATCCCAAAAGATAGAACATGTGATTTAATTACCTCTTTTTCATTTTGCAAACTTGACCTCTGTTCCCAGCCTTGAGACAAAGAAAGACAAAGTACTGTGAGCAACTGGCAGTTGATAGTTTGAAGGTATCATCTCCCACAGCCTGCTCAGGTTCTGTAGTACTGGCCAGTCTGCTGCATGGATGTGGGACTTTCCAGTAAAACTCTGTCCTTTGGTGGCCAAGTTCATCTGCTGCATTACTTCTTTAGATGCCCTGTAAAAATCCTCTCTTTCTTTCAACTTCTGCCCCAGAGACCTCTCTTTCCAGATTAGTTCTGGCTGTGCAGAAGCACCTGGAGCAGCTCTGGGATACTGGGCTCGGTATCTGAGGTTGGTTTTTGGGAGTGGCTGGCTTGCCCCTCTGTAAGACAGAACTGTCACCTACACATGGGCTGTTACTGGGTGCGTTTAGTTATTTCATGTGTTGACTCTGTGTTTGTGCTGTTGTGGATTTATGAGAGTTGACCAGATCTGTCCCAATTTGTCTTTGAGAAAGATGTTCAATGTTTTCTTAATAAAGATTTCTTCATTTTCTAGGAAAGTAATTCAAGAAAAAATCCTAAGATATTCCTTAAAATTTGGGTTGTGATTTGGGCTGTGAAGGCTGGTGATAGCTTGCATGAAGACAGAGGGATTTGTTCTTTCTGACAATGAAGGTCTTGATTTATGGTAACCCATAAGGCCCTGCTGAAGATGTACATGAATAGATACTGTCTTTTCTAGAAATCATGTTTGACAGAGGCCTTAGCTATTGAGGCAAGTGATCTTCACTTGTTAGTCTGTAGTAAAAACCATCTTTGGTGTGAATCTTTTGATTACCTTTGCAACTTAAAAATTTAAAGGCAAAATATGAAATTGTTCATGAAATTACAGTTGTCTTCTCTATTAGATGTCTTTTTTATTAAATATTTTGGATTTATTTCTAGTGTCAGACATTTAAATTATTACCATATAATCGATAAAATTTCCAAATTAATGTGTAAGTTGACAAACGCTGTTAGTGTCTTCAAACACTTCAAACACATTTCAGTTGCACTTGAAATGGACTTACTTGGTATCTAAAAACATTTCAGTTTCCTATAACTTTACAGGAAGTCATCAAGGAGGTTTTTTAATTTCTTAGTGCTTTGATATATTTTAGATTTGCTCTATTTGCTGTTTATTTCCCTTAATCTAATAACTTTGCTGGTTATTTGCACTATACTGCTGAGTGGCTACTTCCCTGCAAGGTTAAAAATTAAGATTATAATAGGACCGTGGGATGGAAGAAATATTTCTCTTTTGTATTCAAACTGCCTAATAGGAATGAAAAACATGTTCAATAATTTGGTTTTGCTGTGTAATATAATAGTTGCTGTTAGATATAACTTCTGTGTTGAAAATACAAAAAAAAAAATTAAAAACAAGAAAAAAAATAGGTTTGATCTCATTTGACCTTTCTGACGTTCAGTCAGTTAGAAGGTTTGTAAGATGTTTAATTACCAAATGGTATGATCATTATTCATCTCATCATTTGATATATAACGTCAAGTGAATTGCCTCCCTGGAGTGCACTGTGTTTCACAGATCAATAGATTTAGTAAGAGCTTGAAGGAGAGCTTTATACATTCATAGAAAAGAAGGAAAAGTATATCCTCCTTGTAAAATGGCTTATGTAGTTATTCTCTGAGCTTTACAGATTTATTGTTTTATTTACATCTCAGGAATACAAAATCCTGTAACATGAAAGCATTTATTAAAATATTTTTAACCTCTTTATAAAAAAAATTAAAAATACTGCTATCCTACTCTGTGTAATCAACTAGCTTTAAGTCAGTCCTGACCAGCTTCATTTATTTATTTAACTAATTATACTTATTAAAACAGATTTTTTGCTTTGACACACTAACACATGGTATGATAAAAGACTGTCTAAATACAATAGACACTATTGTTTACACTATTCAGATTTTTGGTTTCTGCATTTTTAAATAAGTATGGTTAGTCTTAACTGATTTGGGTTGTTGTTTCATGTTTATGGGGTTTTGAGGTTTTTTTTCATTCATTGTGTCTGTGATATTTATGCACACTTCAGAGAAAAGGATAAAGCTTGCTCCTAATTGACTAATTTAAAATCTATGAATTTTTGAAAAATATTATGATAATTTATAATTAATTGTATAAAGGATAATTGCATATAGGATGCTTCATGTTTATTTGGGTTTTTCTGAATATGTTATATTACTCTTGTCAAATATAGATGAGCAATCTTTGAGCCTGTCTGATTTTTTACCATCGATAGAAAGGCTTTTCAAATGACTGAAAGAGACTTGTATGAGTGCTCAAGCACTGGTATTTGTTGCTGGTTTTCTTCTGTAAGTTTTACATACTTGATTTGCTCTTTTGACTTACCAGCTTTCTGCTTAAAAAGTGAAAAACCAAAACTATATTTCTTCTTTAACTTTTGTTAACAAAGGTAAGCTTTTTAGCTTAAATTTATGCCTTGTTGTTTGTCCTTGCATCAGTCAGGCACTGAGGAAACTGCATTTCAGCTAAGCAAATCTTCCCTGCTGCGGGACAGAAGCAACATTTACTTGAAAATTCTGCTCCCTTATTCATCTGTCACTTATAACCCATCATCTACTCAAAGATTAATTTGAATTGTGAACAATATCTAAGCTTCCTTAATCCCTTGCTCTTGTCCTTTTTCTTGAGCTGCTGTACTGTGACAGAAAGGCCATAATTCTGAAGCTTCTTATTCCTCAGGCCTACCTAAAGTAACTCCCATTGGGAGCCAATTGATGTTTTAGCAAGGAAATTCTTACCTGTGTCTGAGAACAACCTGGAAAAATTGTCAGGAGACATTCACACTCTTAGATGTTCACGCTGTGGAATTCTTGTAAATGTAAAATCTAATTTGTCTGGGTTCTTTGCACCAGCATTGTTCAAGGTCAGATGAAATTGTGTGAAATACAAGGCAATATTTCTGAGATTTCATTCCTTTCTCTATATGCACAACATTTTTCACCAGATTAGCAAATCAAATAATTAAAAAAATAATTTAAAATTAAGGTAAATTGTGATATATACTTAGCATCTTTTAGAACTGTACATATCAATAGTCATCTCTTCCAGGAAAATCCTGTTAAAGCAGAATTTATTTGTTGCTATTTGCATTTATTTGCCCATATATATTTAGTGTTATCAGTAAATAGCTTAATGTGATATGTACTTGAAGTGTGAAATCCATTTTGAATGAAAAACAATAGAAGTATTTTGTTTTGGAATCATTTCAGTCATAGTTTGGTAGGTGCTTTAGATGTTAGGGTAAAGAGCTCATTAGCAACAAAGTACAGCAACACTCTCAAACACTGTGTTCAGTTTAAGAGGATGTGATAGTCTGTGAATGCATCCAGAGGAGGGCAACAAAACTGGTGAAGAGGCTGGAGGAAATGTACCATGAGAAATGGCCATGGACTTTGGGTTCATCAAGTTAGAGAAAAGGCTGAGGGGTGACTGTACAGCTCTGTACAGCTCTGTACAGCTTCCCAGGAAGGGGAAGGGGAGATGGAGCAGCTGATCACTTCTCCCTGGGATCTGGTGATAGGACTTGTGGGAATACTTCAAGAGTGCACTTAGGGTATCTGAATAGACATTTGGAAACATTTCTTTATGGAGAGGTTGGTCAAACACTGAAGCAGACTTCCTAAAATGGTGGTGCATGTCCCAAGCCTGTCAGTGTTTACTCTATCCTTAAAAACATTCAAACGTTTGGGCAGCCCTGAACTGGTCAGGCAGCTGGAATAGAGGATAGTTGTTCCAACTGAAAATAGTCTCAGCTATGCTCTGCTCTGCTCTGCTATCCTGTAGAATCATAAGATCACAAATATTGGAAAAGACCTCCCCCAGTCTATGCTATGCTATTCTAGACAGCTGTGGTAGCAGTCACAAATTACTTGTTCTTGTAGTATTGTTATGAAGTGTTTGTGGAGATAGGAGTATGGAAATTGAGTTTGTTCTTTCCAGACAGTGTTCCTGAACGTTTCTGCAGTAAAATGTATATGCTGACAAGGATCATAAAGCATCACTTTTTTTATCCTGACATCCCATAGTGGCAGGAAGGCAAAAATGAGAAGAAAAGGCAGGTGTACTTATGTTCTGGGTCCGTCCTCTCCCACTCTAAATACTGGAACTCAAAGGTCTCCCAGACTTTTCAGAGGGACATGAACAGTGTGTTTTGTAATATCTCCTTTGGATCTGTTATGAACTAAAAGAAACAGTATGGAATGCATCAAGTAAGATCCACTTTTGGAGGATCAACTTTACTGGAGTATCCAGAAACATTTGCCAAATATAAATGTAAGTTTATTCTGTATGATGCCATTTTGAGCTAAAAAAGAGAGTTAAGGAAACAACATGTATTTATTTAGAAAATAATCTGGAGCATTACACATTAATTTCTATTTTTTGTATCTGTTTGAAGAAACAAGTAATGGAGTTTGCAATATCAGATTTGCATAATTGGAGTTGAGGACAAGGAAGACCTCATAAAAAATAATTTAGAACCCCATTCCTTCACAATTAAAGGGGTAAAGACTCTTGAGAGCCCTAAAATTGCTTCAGAAATAAAGCTTAGGACAAACAGAGGAAAATAATCACAATTTGTATCCAGAAACATAAAAACTCCCATAAAAATGAGTTAGCAGAGCCAGCTTCATGAAAAAGGTTAGTCGTACAATTTGAAAACTCATGGAGTAAGAAGTCTTGGTTGTTTTCCCTCCATAACGTTCATGTACATTCATTGACAGCTGTAGTTAATGTGCACTGCAGTAAGAGATGTGGGTAAAGCTTGCAGTAAGTTAGTTTTGCAAATAAGTCTCATCAGATCTTGCTTTTGTGGAAGAATGGGACTGTGGATTCATTGATCTCCAAATTGTATCCAAGTTGAATAGCTTGTTCATCCCTTGTTTTGCTCTTTGGTTAAAAAGCTTTTGGAAACTCCATAGCCATGAATCTGTGACTTTCCCTCTAAGATTTACTTTGTCACAACTGGAACATATTGTCTTAAGAACACATGGTGTACAGGCATGGTGAAAATGATATGTTTTGAGTTTTTCACTCCTTTTTCCACAAGTGTTTTTGTGCTGGTATTTAAAAGGAAATTTACTACAGAAATTTTAGGCAAATTGATTTATTTTAATAATCTGTTAAAGTTCAAAGAATTTGTTTATTCTACTTTAACTGGAACTGCAATATGATAGCAGGATGGGACTAATCTAGAAGTAAGATTTCACATGGGTTCTCATTATGTTCTTCCTTTCAAAAATCAAACCATCAAACAAAAAGAAACATCCTGCCTCCAAAGAAAACCCCAGAATAACCCAAAAATAAACACTCCCCTCCCCTTCCACCTCACCTACAAAAAAAAACCAAAAACACCCAACAAACCCAAACTAAAACACCTGAAAGAAGAGACCAAAACGCAGAAAACCAAAGCTGTGGTCAGGATGTTATGATCACAGAAATATGTGACTGTGTATGTTCTAAATTGTTTTGTACTTAGGATGACAGGATAAGTTTGTGTACATCTACTAGAGGTACCTTTAATCTCACTGGTTTTTGGGAAGAAGGAAATGTGTAGTAACTGTAGCACAATCCTAACTACTACCATGTAAATTCATCTGTGACAATGTGTGTGCTTACCTGCTGAAATGCATGTTACATGTTTTATAGGTGTCTGTCCAACTGAATTAACTCACTATTTATTATACTCTTATGTCCTGAAGATATATCCTGTAAAGCCTGATGCAAGATCTCTGAACCTTGGCATCCTTCCTTCTTTTCATAACAGAGATATTATTTGAGAGTTTATCATCTCCTTTTTCTATTTATTGTGATTACCTGAGTAACCATGGAGCAATTCTTAGGAAAAATGTTGTCTGTCTTGTATGAGCAGCAGCAGTGTCTGCAGGTACTGGTGTACTCTGTATCTCAACCCACAGGAGGGGACTGTGGTGCTGTGATTCAGCTTTCAACTTCTTGTGTACAGAAACCCCTTGCTTGTCCAACCACAACAGAAAGCAGAAGAGACTCTCATATTATCAAAATCTTCTTGTCATGGCTACTCATTTGGGATTCTCATGTATGGGAATCCATCCACTAGGAAATGCAGATTTGTTGAAGTAATTAGTGGAATTATGTTTTCTCGTTCATCAAATATTTTTGTTTGTTTGTTTGTTTTTGCCTCCCTTCTTCTTCATCCAAACTTTTTATTCAACCAAATGGAACAAACAAACAAAGCAAGCTCAAAAATTCTGGCAATTTAAATAAATTGCACATGATGGATAAATTACAGAAATACTGAGATTACAGATTTTGTGATCCGTGTCAAAAAGAATTGCCACCTGGAATTTTCAGTTATTTGTATTTGATACTCTAATCTTCTGAGGTTCCAAATCTGGGGCTACACACTAATGCTCTGTTCCTATCCCATTTTTTTGAAAGGGTGTGTGGGGGTTGCAGATATTTTTCTTCTAATATATAGTGTTCAATCGGTTCTTAGTATTTTAGAACCTGATTTATTAAAATACCATTGTAAGGTACAGTGTCCCTTTCAGGTAAGTGCTTTGTGTGACATTCTCTTGTAACCATTCAACATAAAATGTTCATTTTGTGTCTTGGAACAAGTATTTCTGTACCAAAATGCCAATAATTTTTATTTGGAAAGACATAAAATGGAGAAGATACTGTAAATAGTCAGATCTTGGAGACACCTTCCTGTAAGTGAGACAATTTTTTTTAATCAGAGTTGTGTAGGTGTGTGAATAGATATAAAAAAACCCTAAAATATTAATGTCAGATCCTAAAAACACTTCTCCAAAAGTTATTAACTTTTTATTGGATTTGAGTGTATGATAATTCTGTTGGGTTCTGGTTTCTCTATTTATCTTTAAATTATCTGTTTTGACTATAAAGGCAAAGCATTTCCTTGATTTTCTTACAATTCTGTGCTTAACACTCAATATTGGAACTATTTTGTGGGCACTCAGGTGTCGTTTGACAGCAGTCACTCTCCCCTGTGTAGTCATCTGGGATTCCTGCAGAGTGTGTGTCTGTGGGACAGGGGGTACAGAGACAGTTAATAATTGCATATTGATTTTGGTTCTCAGGCAGGTTCTGAGTTTATCAGAGCTAGAGCTGGATGGGTCACAGCACTTGGACTGGCTAGTTTCACACTGACTCCAGTAATTATGTGGAAAATGTAATGGCAACAGTGGCTTGCATTGTGCCTAAACCTCAGTCTAGGTCTTCTAAAGGGACATGAAAAGATAAGCTTTAGTTAATGCAGCTCTCCTCCTGTTTGGAGGAAGTCTCTCTTCTCTCACTTTCTGCCCTAGCAGAAGTGTAGCAGAAGTGTCTGCAGAACAGATGAGGCTAGTCTGATGTTTGATACTTCATAGGTTATTTTAGCTGAAGTTGGTTTCATTAAATTGATGTAAAATCACAGAGTCATAGAACTGCTTGGAGTAGAAGGAACATTAAAAATCATCCAGTTCCAACCTCCCTTCCATGTGGAGGGACACCTTCCACTAGACCAGGTGCTTCAAGCCCCATCCTGCCTGGCCCTGAACACTTCCAGGGATAGGAAAAGGTTTACATTTTATTGCCATCCAATTTTTTTGGTAATTTTTCCACTGTAAATCAGCCAGATTAATGATAGCTTTCTAGGGTGGACTGAGTAATCTATATTTGATGTGATAACATATTAGGTTGGGTTTGATTAATAAGTAGGTAAAATAGCATTGTAAGAAAAATGGGCTAAAGTTTATCATCTCTGTAAGAAGCTGTTAGTGTATGGAATGATGATTCCAGTGGTGGTAATAGTGTAAAGTCATAATTATTGACAAATAAAATAAAAATAATATTTTATGGTGCTAGGTAGTGATGCTGAGCCAGTAGTTACAGTCTTCCAGCTGTCTTGATCTTTCCGTGTTGGTTCTAATCCCAAAGAGCAGGGAAAAAAGTAGGAGTGAGGGGAAAATGCAAATGGAAATTAATAATTCTGAAATATAAAAAAAATCATATGTGTATACAGCAGAGAAAGGTGAATATCTATTAGCCCTCTAATAGAAAAGTTGTCGTTCAGGACAGGGACACAGTACAAGAGAGGTTCAGGAACCACAAAAGACAGGATGGAACTTGTTAATGGTGTCAGAATGGAAGGAAGAAAGACACTAGGCTGGAAGAGCTCTGGTGAATGGGTGTGTAATACGTCTTCTGTCATTTGTGAATTAAATCAGGAAGCCATCTTATAAAGTCCTGTGAAGACCATAAGTAAAACCTATGCTGAACTTTATTCTGTCACATTGTCAGTGATGTTGATGGCTAGACTGCCTGCATTCCTTTCCATTTTATTTGAAATATATGTATAAATATATAGTAATTGAAGTGTAACAGTCGAAGAACATCATGCCATGATGTCACAAGTTATTACTATTCTTCTGTGGCTTTATTACATGTTATTCATATTAATAACATCTATAATAATACAACACAGAAAAAACAAATAAAAGGCAACTATGGATTAGGGAGTTGTAATACCATTGAGGAGCTCCTTAGGAGGCCATAAGCATGAAAGCAAAGTTTGGCTACTTTGTGTAATCACTAGGACATCAAAGTGGAAATGTGGTCACATAGTTCAGCATTTTATTTATTTTTGAACATACATGCCTATGTATTGAATTCCTGTCTGCTTCAGGCAGATATTGCATATTTATCTCAGTGTTTCTGTTCCAGCAATTTCCTTTTTTCTTCCCTGTTACCTTTTGATTCTGTTTGTGAAAACCTCCATTTTAAGTCCTCAAGATGGTATGAGGAATATGGAAGTGCAGTGTTAGGATACGTGAAATGCATGCATAGGTCATGTGATTGTGCTATGATTAGTATTTGTTTAATGAAATGTTACAACCTCTAACTGATGGCAGATTCATCAATATGGTTACATTAAGTGGACATTTTGATGAATGTGATCTTGTTCCAAATTTTTACCTGTAACTAAGCCTTTAAAAAATGAAACTGTTTGAATTGAATGCTAGAGATTTCTTTAGTTTTTTGTTTTTTTTTTTCCTTCTACCTCCTTTTTTGCTCCTGATTTCCAGTTGTAAAATCTTGGGTGCAAACTGTGCTTACTTACTTAAATATGTGTAGCAACTGTGAAATTTAATTCGTGGTTTCATAATTTCTTTTTATTATTGTATTTTCTATCTTTTATAATGATGTTGTGCTTCTTCTCATACAAATCAGTTCTACTACGATATTTTGGATATGAAACCATTCTCCTTAGTAAAGTGTAAACTGTAATTTGTGTTCAGTTGCTTTAGAATTAAATTTGAAGAGCTGTACATCCTTTTTGTGATGCCATTGAGAATTGCGTAAATTTGTGTATTTGTAACTTTATATCTGGAGAAACCCATTCATTAACCAAATAAGGTGGATATGAATTTCACGTCTAGTACAACAGAATAAAAGAGAAAGTTAGGATACATAACTAACTTATATCTTACATTAGTCCAGCATGAATGATTTCCTCAGCAGTCTTCTTAGCAACAAGTGTATCAAATGGAGATGCAGCTTCTGCTCCTTTTTTACCAGAGGTACTGACTTAAGGGAGGGAAAAAAAAATCAATACTCCATGCTTGGGAATGTGTTGAATGTACTGTATTATGTCATGGGACTGCCTTTATGTGGAACAAGATGAACCAAATGAATGAAGGAGTGCTGGTCACCCTTGCAAGCCCGATGCTTTGGATACTTTTAGCAGTAATGCTGTGTGAGATATTTCAGGGTGGCAGCTCTTCCATGGCAGTGGTGGCCCAATCTTGATTTCATGCTAAACAAAAAAATGAATGAAACAAAATTAAAATATTCTATTCTATTCTATTCTATTCTATTCTATTCTATTCTATTCTATTCTATTCTATTCTATTTGTTGTCCTGTAACAAAACCATGCCATTTCTTGAAAGCAGCCTTCCAGTGAATAAATTAGAGGTGAGATAAGTGCACTGGAGTATTCAAAGCATGGCTGTGTTACTAAAAGGGAAGTTAACCACATCTAAGCTGATGACCACATGCTCATAACACTTGGAAGTATTGTGCTGTATTATTCCTTAATAAAACACCTTCTGAAGTATTGCAGTTAAATTAATTTGGTCTATCGTGTTCTGTTGCTGAAGCAAAACCAGGCTATAATTCAAAATCAAAGAAGCAAGCTCTTCATTATGTTAAGATCTATTTAAGCTTTTCAAGCAGAATTAACCAAAAGTTGCTAACAGCTAATTATAGTATATTAAAATATGGTATTTCCTTTTTCTTTAAGTATACTATTTAATAATTATTTTTATTTTTAATATTTGGTGTAGTACTGGGTATATTTTTATCTGCTCTCCTTTTTTTGTGTTATGACAGTCTATCAGCTTGAGAATTCTTGCTGTTAGACATGAACACGGTATTCCTGTGTTTTCCTTCCCTGCAAAAAAGTGCCCTGCTGTGGTATTGTCTATTTCCTAGGCTAGCATGGACTGGATTGGCTATTTTTATAGTACTTTCATAAGGAAACAGAAGTTTTTTAAGTTGATGCGGTCGTGCTATCCCCCTCCCCCCCAATAATTCTTGAAGCTGTTGAACAACATTGTACAAATTTAATGGAGAAGTAGAGGCCTCAAAGACACTAATATGCATGAAAACAAATGGACTCTTTCACAAAAACATGCAAAATAGTGCATATGCTGAGGAAAAAGGCTGCAGCATTAAGAATACCCATGCTGTTATTCATAAAGTTCCATTGCTTACAGAACTACCTAGTTGGGTTGTTATTTTACTTCCACCCATAATAATTTCTTTGTTCATTCATTCCATGTCCAGTTGCTGTTATGGGTTAGAACTACTTGCCACATGTTACTTGAGAGTTCTCTTTGAAAGTTGTTTCATGTGCAATTTGGTAGGAATCCCCATTCCTTCAAATACTGTTTAGTTTGTGTTCTATAGAGAATGACTTCTGTCTTTTTTTTACTCTGACATTTAATCATTAAAATATGAAGGTGTGTTTGTTTGGTTGTTTTTTTTTTCACTTAGGAGAAATGAGGATTAGTAGGAAGATAATCGTGGACTGTTTCTTTTCTGAATTTTTACTTCCATTGGCCAGAAGATTAAAATGTTTATGGAAGTAGGTTACATCATGATAATTCATTGTAGACTACATGCAACAGAGAATATGTATGAACTTTTAAGGAAGATTTGTATTTATTTACATCTAACTACCGTAATGGTAGATGTGTATGAGACCCTAGAAAGGGAAGAATTTGCAATGAATGGAAATCTGTTAATATTTTTTATCATTTTATGGAACATGGTGAAAAGTTATTTGTGGCAGAAATACATTTCTTTGAAATGGCGTTCTGCTTCTCTAAAAAGTTCCTCCAGTTCCTAAAGTGTGCGTATCTTGGCCATATCCCTTTCAGTTTCAGCAACAAAGGGAACACAGGACACAGACAGCAGTGTCTGCACTAGGTAATACTAAATAAGAGTATTTAAAAAACCAGTTAATTTTCAAATCTTAGTCTATCCAATGCAGTGATGAAACGTAGGTCCTGGGGAAACAAACACTGTGGTACATAATAACAAAGAATGGAGGAAAGGTCATGCAGAGGAGGTTGAAATAATGCCACATGAACAGCTTTACTTCAGGCATGTTCTGTTTTTTAAATGCTTTGCTTTTGCAACTTCAGCATTCTTTTAATGTAGAAGATGAAACAAAAATATGCTTTTTAAAAAGTAATCATAATAGCAGTTCCTTTACACAGATTTACTGACCTCGTATTTACCACAGTGTTGTGAAATTTAGGTCTGCTCCACAGACTTCACTGCTCCATCCAGCTAGTTGCAGCATTTTGCTGTTGTTCATTGTGGCACATGAGGAACTAGAAGAAAATGAGACAAACATTGCAGGTAGACCTAATAATTACTTGCTATGAATTATTTAACATATTTAAATATAATATATGTATGCATTACATGTCATTCAAAAAGACCCCTAAGCACTTTAAGCTGTGTTTAAAAGAAAATTGGTTTTTTACACTCGCTTAAATGCACCCTCTGCTGGGGTAAAACACAACAGCTGTGAAGTGCAATGTGATCTGTAAGCACAAGTGTTCAGGAATTCTATTTTATGGTTCATCTGAAACACTGCGAGCAGCTAAAATCCATGTTCCTCTTTAGGCAAAATTGGGAATTGATTTATTGTTGATAGACAGAGGAAAATGTCACCTGTATCATCTTGATCATTGTTCTGTCTTAAAACGTGATGCTACTTGTTTGTCACAGGCTGGAGATACAATTTCAGGTAGTTTAATTTACCTTTCAGAATTTCCATGTTTGTCAGCCTGTTTTATTTCTGTTAAATGAAGTTGAAAATAACATCAAGAAGCTGCTTGATGTTGTGTTTGCATTATTCCTTTGTTGAGCTGTAAATACTTGTTTGCTTTTCACAGAAACCGTTTTTGCTGTGATTGTTCCTACTTCAGATCAAACAGCCAGTGACTACTTAAACTTGCTTGAGCTCCTCCTTGCTACTGAGAGTTGTATTAACTCCCTAAGAGTCTTGCCTTAGGTGGCAATGAGTGACTAAGTGTGGGGACCAGCATCAGAGACTTCTTTGGAGACAGAATGTATTGTGTGTGCTTTCCCATTACATATTAGCAGCTCCCCAAAAACCCTGCTGGTAGCATAAAGGAATTAAAAAAGAATGTGTTTTTCCTCTTCCTGTTAAAAAGAGGAGTCCAAATAGAAGAGAGGCAGGTTTTTCAGAACTTAGATAAAGTTCGCTTGGAAGAAAGTCTTAGGGTAAGTGTGAAAGCTCTGTTTCACCCCAAAATGAGTGACTTAGCAATTAAGCTCTTTTTGTTGGGTTTTTGTTTCAGATCTTTTGTTTTATTTCTGTCTTTTTTTCTCCTATTGGGTTTCTAGTAGAAGATACCATTCCAGAAACCAGTGCATCCCACTAAAGGCCATGTGTCACTTAATCATAATACTTTATCTGAAAGACCTGTGAAATAAAGAGACTTTACAAGCAAATAGAATTTTTACTATATATTCTCTAACCATAAGGGGATTACTTGACCTCCTGTGTCTTTTGCACACATCAAACTCTGTACTTAAGCTGTCTTGAAGCTTGAGTTCATCCTCTAGGGATTTTCCTTTTGTCTGTCAGTCTACAGAATGAAAAATATGTCCAGTTATATTTAGCCATATGTTGACCATCTCTGTCTTTTGACTGTGAATAGTATCAAACATAAAAATATTTTCAGTTACACTAACTGTGATAACAACAGCTTTTAGATATTTTATGATTAATAGTTTGTGCAACTTTCTACTTGGCCTGTTAATAAAAATTTATTTAGGTTTTCTTTCACCTCATTACAGTCATTACTAAATGAACACTGATTTTCCTCTTTGCAGAACTTTAGAGTTCCCTATAAAAGAGTGTTTCATGGAGACTGACGTTTTGAGCTTCACTGTTCAGTGAGATTTCCATGTCTCATAGATCCTGATATACATTTCTTTGTAACCTCTAACTGGAGATCTTCTCTGGGCATGTGCCTGCTGCTCCCACTCAGGGCCTTGTTTCAGCTGTCTCTACACAAAAGAACATTTAGGTGTTCCTTCCTTTAAACTTGAATGACAATTGCTGAGTAAGGGGCTGGTTTCTAACTATGTCAGTGAATGATGGCAGTCATTATTGCATTAAAATGTAACTCTCTTTATAAGACAACCTGTGGCTCTCAGGTGATGGAATATGGTGCTGCAGCTGTCTGGGGGTTTTTACCTGTTTTTGAACCACCACATATGGCTTGTTTTTCTTTTCTGACTGTATATCTTATTTAATCTGACATTTTGTTTGGATTGGAAAGTTAACATGAATAACAATATCTTTCTTTGAGAAAGCCTTGCACAGAAGCTAAATTTGTTGTTCAAAAATACCTTGACAAGTATGGGGAACTCTTCTTTTTGGTTTCAGTCACTTTGTGATTTAAGGAGATGCACAGAACCTAGTAAAAACCATGCTTTCTAAAATTTTCAAAATCTTACAGAATGTCTAATAATTTTCTCAAGAAGTTCTACATTATATATTTTGTCTAATTAATTTTTATCCATCCGAGTCCCACAGTTCTGTATTTGGCCAACTGAATTAGTAATTTTGAAATTGCTTTCAGGTTTTATGGCTTATTCAAATTGGTGGGTACTACATAATTAGACAGGTGTTAGCCTCTGGGTTAGCTATCTACAAGTCTGCCATGTGATTCCCATGCAACAACTTATCTAAAGGTCTCAGCACTCACAAAAAAGAATTACTTTTCTGGTTTTGTTTGTTTGTTTGTTTTTAAAATTTTGACAATTTCTATCTTTTTAATTAGAAGTGTGAGATATCAGAACTTCCCTATCAAATATGTGGCATTCTTTCTGCTGTCTTGACCTTCTGTGTAAAGCACTGGATTTCTGCAACAGATAAATAAGAATACAGATAAGAAAATCTAATATTGTCTTTTTACCCAGAGGGTAATACAGCATCTTCCTTACCTCATTGTAGAAATACTTGTAATTGTAGAAATACTTCCACAGGTATTTATGTAGAACAGTCTCCTTCACTGACGTTAAAAGTATCCATCTCCATCAGAACTTACCTCAGCCTTAAATGAGCAGCTGTTTGTGGCACCACAGAAATACTGGAACACATAATAAGAAGCAAATTCTCTGCTAGCTGCAGAAGAGTTACTGGGATGGGATCTGAAAAGGACCAGAGTTTTGGCTCCCTCTTCCAGATTTCTCAAATGTCTCAGCTGATCAACCAGCAAATGCCTCACCAGATTATGATTCCCTTTACTTAGTGCTTAATGTAGTTAGAGTGCTATGATTTTATCTGATTTCCAGTCTTGTTTCTGGACGGCAGTGTGAGTTTCCTGACAGTATTTTGTAAGGTCATATTGTTACTATTCATCATCTAGTTCGTAATCGACTTATTAGAACAACATAGTAAGTGTTGATGTAGGTTTATGTGTTTCATCATTACAGGAAATTGTTACTGATTTTAGAGGAGGACTAAGTCTAAACCCTAACCATAGAAAAGAAGTTTTTACTACACTTAGGGATGATAATTACCAACGAGAACTAACAAGATTTAAAAAGACTTATCCTAGGTTTTGAATACCTTGCTACAGATTGTCTTTACCATGCAAAGAGTTCCATGTATCACTTGTGCTGGTGACATTCCAGTCAAATTAGTATTCTCTCCATCCTGAAAAGTAGAAATGTCAGGTGGGGAGCCAGGCTGCTTATTGCTGGCACTAATGAAAACATCAAGCAATTGAAGAAGTAACAATAGCAGTAACAATAGCTCTCACTTTTTCTTTTTAATCTGTTCCTCAAAAACTTGCTTGCTGGGTTGCAAACATAAGAATTAAGCTTTCCTGTACAAAATGTACAATTCAGTACTTACACAGTGGGCCACTGGCCTGCCTTCAACCTGCTAAATGCAATTTGTTTTTTTTCAAACAATATATAAAATGTTACCTGTAAGTAGCACACGTTAAATTTAAGTAAGAATGTAACATTATTTCTCCCTGTTATTTTCTTACTGCAGTATTTGTCTTGTATGTACTGTTTCCACTCTTGTATCCTGCTCTCTGAAGGTTCTCTGGGTGGAGGGATTTGCTTTGTTACCTTTTAGCAAAAGCAGTTGTGTTCACCAGCTGTAACGCTGAGCCTTCAATGGAGTTCTGGATATGTGAAACATACTTTTATAAAAACTCCTTGTGTTTGTTTCAGACTCAAAACAGACTTGAATGTAACTCATATAGGTGGCTTGCATGCATATACCATGGGTTTTTGAGTCATATAAAGAAATATAAACATTTTTGAATGTTTGCTATGCTTGCAAATAAACCCATAAATAGTAATACTTTTCCTGTGGAACTATAAGCAGTTACATTTTGTAAGGATTTTTAATCTTGGAGAATTCAATTATTGTTTCTATAAATTCTGAAACACCATAAGAAATCTCTAGCATCTGTCCCCACTTTTGAAAGTTACAATATCTGTGGTTTTTTCACCAACTTTCACCCATGCATCAATGAATTCACTGTAAGGCTTTAATTTTCTTTAAAAAAATATATTTATAAAACCCCACTACTGTAAAGTGTTTAGATTTGGCAGCTGTGAGTTGTACAGTAAAGTGGGATTTCAGATTTAATAGATTACTTGCATTTCTAAATTCCAGGCAGTTGTCAAATGGTTGTCTTGATCTCTGGAAAACGGAAGAGATAAGTGAAATATGTGTGTTTAGTATCAAGTCTGGATTTTGTAGTTTATTCTGACCACTAGGGAGAAAAATGCCTTTATTTCAATGTGAAATGGATACAAGGGAAAAAAAAAAAAAAAAAAAAAAGAAGTGTGTCTGATTTCATTAAAAATATCTTGTGTAGTAAATATAATACGAGTAGGATTTGGCTTTGATATTGTACGCCTGTGACGATTTCACGTATTAGGGGTTTTTTTCCAAGAAGCCTGCCCAGTACTAATTAAAACCAGGGAATTTAACTTCTGCATGCTTTTGTAAAAATGAAGCTGTTCGGATTAATATCTTGACTGTAAACTGAAAGGAATTTTACAAGACTCTGTCAGATAATTTGTAAAGTTTTAATAAAAGGAGCTAAGTAACATTTGTACTGATCATATTCTTTTTTTTTGTCTTTGTAGATTTGGAAGGTGTTTTTAACATTTGATGCATAAAAACACCTAAAATTATCTAGTTATAGCATAACATATAATAAATTATGCTGCCATTGCATGCTTTTCTAGGAACCCTTTATTTGTAACAGATTCACTCCCTGGAAATAAAAGAAGTGAAGTAGCCTGAATAGTATCACATGATGGCACTGTTTCCATTTCCACCTCCAGTATTATGAAATAAAGCTATAATAAACTGGTATTAAAATGGTATGTAATTCCAATATACTTTGTATAATTTATGTAAAAGAAAGATCTAACCACTCTGGTTATTAATATAGGTATTAAAATGGATGTATAGTTTTCTTAGAAAAGTGTTTTGTAAAACTTTGCATATTTATAATATTCCTTATTTTGATTGTTGAACAAGAATTCTCCACAGTATATAATGTTTATGAATGCTGAACTGTACAGATTCATTTACCATTGTGTTAGGTAAAAAAAGCCTGTTAATTGTTGTATAAATGGGATGCTTTATTTTTTGTTTTGATTTTATTGTGGAAAGAAAGCTAATGGCTGGCCTTTTTTGTATTTAATATAAAGCCTTTTTGTGGTAAATTAGATCATTAATACAGACACATTTTTAAAAAATGCAAATTAGCTTTCCATGAGCAGAAAAGAGCTTAAAGTGTAGTAAGGTCAGAGGCAGGATCAGACATATTTGTAAAATGAATTATATTCAAGTAGGAATATGAAGGAAAATATGAATGTAAAAAAAGTCAGTGATTTATAGTATATAGATGGTAGATGTCATATTATTTAATTCTAAAATATTCTGACTGAATACCCATAAATGTTCATGTTCTTTTTAGTAATATAAATTAATAATCACTTCTAAATTAATATTTTCTATTTGTAGAATCATCAATATTAATTTTTAGGAAGAGAAAACACATTGCTGATTAAAAAAAGAAAAAAGGTAGTGGGTGAGATTCTACTGTGCTGCAGATTACTTTAGAGTAAGATAAATAACCAGTCCCACAATTCTCTCATATGAAATTAGACTGTTCTGTACATTTCTCTATTATGGGGATTGTTGCTAAAACAAAACAAAATAAAAACCCTACAAGAGGAAGTAAGAAAAATACCCAGTGGTGATGCAGAGCTAATAGCTGGGGTTTGGATATCTGCCAGATGGGTGCTTGCACTCCAGGAATGTCCTCTGCCAGTGTAAACTTCTGTTCTGAGCAGTGTGAGGTTTTCTGTGTCTTTTTTTGATGTGAAATCAGGGGCAAGCGAAAATGTGTGCTAAATAAAAAAAAAAAAACAAACACCTGTCATGTAAAATTTCACTTCTATTTAGTGAATTATCAAATTTGCTAAATAGAAGAGGGCATAATATATTCCTCTGAACTTCATCAATAAACTGGTTTTAATAATAAGAAAAAATAGTTTCAGTACACCTTAAATAGAATGTATTTTTATACAGAATGTCATAACATCTGATCACTAAAGAAAATTGCTCCTTTTGCTAAAATCAGCGATAGAAGCTCACTGTGCCAATCTATTAATATGTTTTTAAATAATTTAATTTCTCTAATTTGTTTGCTTTAGTCAAGAAACAATACTTGCATAATTTCAATTTGACATATTAATTTTTTTTTCTAGATATTCTGGTTAGAAGTACTGCTTCACAGAAGTGTTACAGTGTTACACTACCTCTCTCTCAGTATCCAATAGTCCACTCCCTTGTATCATGTTAGAGAGATTAAAATTCCTGTTATTTTGAATTTTTTTTTGCAAAATTTTTAGATCCAGTGCTGTAGCTGGAATCATGTAATAAAGTGCAATAGATAAGGAAAAGCATTCATTACTCACAGCTGTCTGTTCATTTATATGTCCCATTTGTTCATGTATGAGGTGAAGAATTCCGGAATACAGTAAGGGAAAACTGCTCTGCTCAGTGTATTTCACCATTCAAATTACTTGCAATTTCACAATGCCAGTATTACTTCTCAGGACAAATTTCATACAATAGTAATTCTGTGATTATTCATCCAGTTTAATTAATTCAATTAAGTAAGTCTGCTGTCAGGTGTCCTTTTAATAATTGAATCAACATGCAGATACATAATAAGCATAAAAGCATTTCTGTGGCTGCAGTAAATTCAGATCCAAAAGAATCTGCTATTCCACTACATTTGATATAGATTATTCTATAATATTTCAGTAATGGGTTGCACAAAGGCTGCCTTTTAATTCTTTGCTTTCTCAAATGTCTTTATATATAATGGTTTAAAACAGAAGGTGTTCAAAAGAGGGTGACCTTTTTCCATTACCATAGTTCCTGTCATTAATGCATTATAATTTTCTTTAGAAGTGTGGAAAAAATGTGTATATATGCACTCTGTAGCAGGTATGAATCAAAGTGTGTTAGTGAAAGTTAAGAATTGTCTGTTATTACTAAAAGAGGAGGGGGAAAAATAAAAGAAAAATGTGAGGAAGTAATTTTATTGTTTTTTTTACTGTGAAAGTTTAAACAAACCTTACACTTTATACAAAGCAGTTACAGACTTGAGAGTTTTGGCGTTTGTAATCTGAACGAACAGCAGTTGACCTACTCAGATACTAAAAATAATATGCCCCTTAACTAAATTTAAAGCCAATAGAATGTTGTATTAGGCTGGATTGTGTATAAAGGCCAATAATGTATCTCCATCCTCTGCAATATATTACCATAGATGTTATTCTAATAACATATATATTAAAAAAAAACAAGGTAAATTATTTACTTGGCGTACTCTCAATGGTGCTTGATGTCATAATTATTGTAAATATTAATTGCTGTGTAAAAATGTAAGCAGGATGACTTTGTATTAGATGAAAAATGAAAATAGTCTGTGTACGGGTAAATAGATAATCATACAAAAGTAATTGGGGTTTTAAAACCCCAATCTATTCTGCCAGCATGAGCTCGTTTGCATGTTAATCACAAGAGTGATTTCCTACTTCACAAGGAAGTCCACACTCTTTCATAACCACTTTTAATTGCATTTAAAATGTTGCAGGGTTGGGATATTAGAAATGGAGGCGTATCAGTGTCAAATTAATAAAAAAATATTTCTGAAAACCTTTCTGGGCTACAGATTATAATATTGTGGTCTTCTTTCTTAGAAAATACAAAATGTGTTATAGGATATATTTTAAGTGAGGCATGTTAAATGATAAAAACCAGATTAATTTGTACATGTGTTGTTTCTTTAGAAATTTGATAAATAGAAATCTCTTTTTAGCTGGAAAGTGTAGAATACATTTTTTTTAGTAAATTTTTTTATACATTGACCAGTACTTTCATTAATTTCTCATTAGTCAATAAAATAGTAAATTAACAACAGTTAAAAATGTGGTTTTGTAATAAAGCATAAGGCAGTGTGACATTAGAAAGCTGTAAAATTCCTTTCAGTTATATACCATTTCACTTGTATTTGTATTCAGAGGAATCCAGTTAATGATTTTAATGAAAAATAATTTTACTGCTTTCATATATAGATATTTACTAGTTATTTTGAAATCATGTGCTAAACATAATAGAAATCAAAAAAGCAATTACAGATCAGAATTCATATAATTTACGTATGCTGCACTCTGTCACTTGAGATTGATCCTAGAATAAATTGTGGCAAAATTTATGTATTTGTTATTATTTATGGCTAACTCTGCCTTTAGAATTGGAGATAGGAACGAAAATAGTAGAAAGCTATTTAAGAGTTCTTTTTTCCCTTTATGTTCTGAGTGGTGCAGGAATAAATGGACAACATTTTAAATGATATTGTGATATTCATATAAGATTCAACAGAGTTTCCTCTGTAATCTGTAAAAGGCCAATGTCAAAGTAAAGACAAAATGACTTGTTCTCTGAAGACAGGAATGAAGAAATGTAGCTCTCTAATAAAATAGTGTTAAGTTCACAATGGTTACATTGTGATCAGTCTCAAAGATACAAAAACTAATTTTTAGTCAAGCTGTTAAAAATTATATATTTAAGAAGATGAAAAGTTTGAGGATTAAAGAAAAATCACTCACAATTTTAAAGAGGGTATATTTGCTTTCATCACCAGGTGTTCTTTCTAATATAAATTACCAAGATGATGTTTCCATAACATAGCTTGGGGTGCTCTGGAGATTAAAACTACCAAAACAGACCTATTAAATTTTTCATAGGGAGGGTCCACCAGGGATAATAAGCCAATATTCCTTGTCCCATATTCCAGATGTTTTATGTAATTCTGCATCTTGCTAAACCTAAATTGTAGCTTTTCCAGAAAAAATGTACTATGGAGACTGAGATGAAAGGCAAGAACTGTTGAAATGTTAATTTTACTATCTGCTGTTGAGGTCTGTTACCTTTTTTGTATTTTTTTCTTACTCCCAGTAGCTCAGTTCTGTTTTATGAATGTTGTGGTATTTCAGTTGTTTGAAGTTTTGAAACTTGGAGCATGACTTTGACTTGGCAAAACACAATGCCACATGGTGTGTGACACGCTCATGGATGGTCTTTGATCCATATGATTCACAATCTTTCTACTTTTAACTTGATTTGGGATGAGAAAAATAAAATTTAACAGTAAAAAAGTTTTAGCAATAATCTTTGTTATGTAAACTCCCAAAATGTAAATAAAATAGTTCTATTAAGTAATTATCAAGTAATAATGTAATAAACAAAAATATATTGATTATTAATAGTTGATTTTTTTCATATAGACTGTGGACATTTAAAACAATATTCTGTTGTTGCACAGCTGTGGAATATTTTTGCATTGATCTAAAACAGTTAATGCTTTAAAATAAAGTACTGCTGTGCTTCACAGATCAGTTGGCAAATGTGATGAAATAAATACCCTAGGCCACTCTTCTGATTCCCATCCTCAGTCTCCTGTTGCACTGGGCTGATAGCTGGCCAGCAGGGAAGTTCAGGGACTGATTCCTGCTATAGTTTGGAACAGACATGGATCTGGTCTGAGTGAGCTGATGTCTGATTGGTTTTTTTGATCCAACATGAGATACAGGTGGTAGATGGGGGTTATACAAGAGGAAAGAATCAATGCACTGTGAAGGGCAGGTCTTTTGCCTCCCATTCAGGTGGGCTGTTCTAGGAACAGCAAGAGACACTGGCTGCTGACTGGCCCATAGGTTTTTTCCACTGATTGACTATTTTCAACATAGTTCAGATGCACTGTTCTGTGGTAGATGTTTCTCACTGCACGACTTCTTATATTGAGTTTTCTGAAACTGTTTCTTTTATACTTTATAATTTATTACACTTCAAGTTCTGAAAATAAGACTTGTATGCAGGCTTGTGCTATTAAAGGCTAATGCCCTGATATAAATATTTAATGAATGCTTATAATTTTCTAGCATTTGATGTTCCTGATCCTTTAGTGATTCAGTTCTTACCAGCTTTCCCTTTATCTAAATTTTTTAAATTTTAATTTTTTTAAATTTGTTGAATTTCCCTTCAGCTTTTTCAAGGAGATTGGAAAATAAGGAAGCAGATCATACCATATACCAGGGAAATACAGAAAGTTACAGGAGAGAGACTATTTGCTAAAATTTTAGAATTAGTTTCAATTAGCCTAACTTAATTTGACTTGCTTTCCTTTGGAAAACAAAGGTTTTATTTAAAAAAAATCTAGCATATTTTCACCTCTTTAACTTACAAATTACTATTCCGGTTCATTTGACTTCCAACCCTTTTAGAAAAAATATAGGGAGAGTTGTGATTTCCCTCCTGAATCTAAACTAAGAAACCAGGTAACTTTGTTCTCTGTTGCATATGTTTTTGGGAAAGAAATCTGGGGAAATTTCTTTCTGGCCTATTTCTACATCATAAAGAAGGAAAGAAGTGAAAAGCATAAACTCTTTTATCTAGGTGTTTTTCACCTGTGGGGAGAAAAAAGTGAGAAAACGTACAATCTGTTCCTGAAGAGATTTCCTCCTTTGCCATATATGGCTGCACTGCCTTAAGGAGTACTGTGCATAATGTACATGAGACTATTTAGAGAACTGCATCAGTTCTAATATAAACACTGAACCTTTCTAAACATGTCATTTTGGCCATGATTTTAAACCAAGTGTATTTAACCAAGTCTTTGTAAAAACTTTTTTTTTTTTTTTAAGGTGACTTCAGTAATCTAATTGTTTTAATGGTTCTGTACCTTTGGAGCAAAAAGGTCTTCCTGTGAAAAATACTGGCACTTCAATTTTTTTTCTTGTTACTACTTGGGAAACTTAAATCTCTGAAAATGAAATGTATTTGATTTTATTCTTGCTCTTACATGCAAAATTAAGATTGCTGTTCTTTTGTACACTCAAGATTTTTTTCTTTGTATTTTATTTTCTTCTTTTGCAATAGTTTAAGTATTAGGGCTGAAAAGTGGGGCAAAATGATCCTTTTATCTTTTAAACATGTACAGTCAGTGATTGTAGCCATTTTCCCTAATCTGTTTCCATAGTTTGTTTCTACTTTTTCCTAGAGGCAGTATGGTGTGATTGTTCTGCCACAGTTAGGTATTATGAATTTTGCACAGTTTTCAGATCAAGTCCTTTAATGTCTACTATTAATAAAAGCAGCAGAGTTCCCCAGTATGAGTAGAAGTTTTATAAGTGTGTGGCAAAATAATGGAGAGCATTTGAGTTGGATGGCTTATAGCTGATGATTTTCAATTAGGACCAATGTCTTCTAGATTATGCCTGAAAAGAATCCCTCCAAACATGTTATGTCTACACTTGATACTAGTATCTTTTCTACTTCATTTTAAAGTAGATCTGTGCTATTCACTGTGGTGAAGGCTTCAGAGTCTAAATTTGCAGGCTGTATTTCCTTTAGGAAGGAAAATATTTCAGAGTTCTTGCATTCCTTACAAAAAATCCAAACTCTTGGACTTTTAGTGAAGATATATATGGGAGAAGTAGCATAGTGTGAGGAATAAATCTGTAAACATTCTTTAAGTATTTGGAGTGACTTATGCCTGTTTAGAAATAGGACAGCCCATGGTTGAGCAGCCTGACATTGCATGTTCTGCATCGAGCTCGTGGTCTAGGTCTCTGAGCCAGGGCCTGTTTTCCACCCCCAAGAGAAAGTGGCACAGTATCTTCTGTCCTTATCTCTACACTCTATTTTCCTTTATGAGCTGTACTGACTGCCCAAACAGAGAGGCTTCCACTTTTTCTGTGTGCTGGGCCAGTCCCTGCTTTGTGCAGACTCTGCCTGTGCCCAGGCATTGCCTGGGATGTTGCTTGTTGACACTGGCCAGGATAAATGGTGATGGGCAGTTGCAGTGGGATGCTTGAGCCAGTGCTGCTTTATAGTAAAACTCTAGCTTTTGAATCAGATAATGCTCCACGGTGGCTTCTGTCAGGGTTTGTATGTTTTTGGGGAATGGTTGGCTTAGAGTACCTGAAACAATGTGGCCATTGTTTTGCAGGGTGAGGGATTCATGAAGGAAGTTGTTGCAGGCTTCAGGTTTACAGCAACAATGATGGCATGGATGACAACTCCATGATATTCACCTGGAACATGCCCAGGAACCAGTTGTTTTTTTGATTGTGTCTAGTTTTTTTACGTTTATGAAAGTACTGGTTACCTTCTAGTCTTCTTCTAGAAGAAAGCCTAGAAATGAATTAAATATACATGAAATATGATGGCCAGAGAATGGAGGGTACCAGTTATTTTCTCATGTGAATGTTTTATAATTTCCATTACAGTAGTTCCATGTTTTTTTTCTGTATTGCTCTGTATGCTGAATTTTAAGGAAGGGTCAGGTACAAAAAACTAGGAGGTGTAAGCTTGAGTTTTATGTGAAGAAATTCTGAGGAATATAAGAAAGAATTGGTCCAAACATCTAACAAGATAGGACAGAGCTCTTCCTGTTAAACTTACTGAAATTTCTCCAAGGGAGCTGATGTTGCAGCTGCTGCTACTTCTACAGATTTTTCTAACTACCTAGCCCATGTCTGGGTTTCCCTTGCATTTTTTTTTTTCTTCCTACTAAAAATCTTGTAAGGGATCTCTCCTCTTTAATTCTGATGGGAGGAGAGATGTGGAGGTTGGATTCCCTTGATTTGACTTCCTTTGCTTCATGCTTCCAGAGCCCCTGCTCATGAAGAGGTGGTGCCACCTCTCCAACAGAGCCGGTGTTGCCTTGCAGCTCTGAACACTCTCTTTGGGGTGGGCTAGAAGCAGAAGCACCTGGAGAAGCTACAAATGTTGTGGTATATACTAAGTCCAGTTATTGCCAATCTGTTTCATTGACTTTAACTAATGTGATTCTTACTTTTAGGAATTATTTTTGTCTGCACGTATAATTTAGATGGTCTTCTATCAATGACACAAGGATCACACATATTCATTTCCTCTGTGAAACTGTGTTTCAGGCATGTTTGCCATGGTGTTTAGTTCAATGGGTGTTGCAAAGATCAGAGGATGAAACCAGAACAAGTATCTCATCCCTGCAGATCCAGAGGTTTTGAACAATCCTTTTTTATTTTGGTTAGATTTTCAGAGCTTCACTTACCATATGCAACAGATCATTGCATTGCCCAGAATTCCAATGCTGTAGCTGAGAACAGGTCAAAACAAGGTCTCCTCAGCAGCCATGGTTTTGTATGTGAAGAACTGTCATATGCAGAGCCAGTGGAATGTTTGGAAAAATCCAATTGTCTTATTGGCCTGGGGTATTTTCATATTCTTCCAAGCTTTTTGCATGGTTCTCCTGTTCCATGCAAGAGAGGTGCAGTTATCAGTGCTCCTTATGCTGTTGTTACTAAAGAAGAATTTAAGTAGGTGTAGTTACTGGCTATTGGTTCTTACAAAAAGTTAAAATAGTCACTCATTGCCGACTGCTTTTCTGTTGTTTACTTTACATTGAACATTTCTGATCAGATCCTGAGCTTGTATATTCCCTGATATTTTGTGTGAAAAGCCAACCTTTTGCTGTCCTGCTTTTTACTGTGTCTTTCTTCTGGTCATTAATTTACTGTTCATTTGGTGTGCTATAGTCATTGGAACAGAAATCCAAGTAGCAGCTTTGATTCTCATGGGTTCTCTTTTGCAATTTGTAAAAAATCAACGAAACTTGTGTTTTCCTTTAAGATTTACAGTCCTCTGGAACTCCAGCTACCCCACAGCTTTACGGTATGCCAGGGCTCCAGCTGAGTGATATCTTATCAAACATGTTTGCAGGTACAGGAGATCTCCTTTTCATGATGATGGCACTTCTGTATGTTTATGTACTGCTGTTTATGTGTGTCTGCCATGTCATAATATTTTGTTCCTTTTCATATCCAATTTACTAGCCAGGAACACACTTAGGGATGTTATTGTAAGGGTTATTCCTTCCCATTGAATCTGAGATTTTAACTTTTTCATCTAGTTGAGAAAGTTTATATTGTGCTGCTAAACTGATGTTTTTAATCTTCTTTAAGGTCTTTCTGTAAAACTGTAATTTCCATGTTTACATGGTCAGTTTTCAGCATTTTTCCGGTTTATTATAAATGGCCTATTTTGGTGTTGGTATTCACATTAATCTCTAGAACCTTAAGGATCTATAACTTTAGAATACTTTAAGACAAGACTACTATTAACAGAATGTGGGTATATCAGTAAAATTCTTTACCATCTTGTGCTTTCTATCATGTATCATTAATCTGTTTGTTCATATCTAGTCATGTTCTCAGTAATGTGTCAAAATATACAAATAATTTTACACTAGTTAAAGATCCCACAAAGGTAATATTGCTGTGTAGTGGGAGCATAATCATGTACTTAATTTTTCTACATTTTTCAAATTCTATCATTCCTTTAACAGTCTGGCTTTGTTTATGAAATAGAGAGTATGAAAGGTTCTCTGGGATTGTTTGCTCTTGAAATATAAACTTGTGTTGTGCATAAGACATGGCTTTTTGTGGTGAGATTTTATTCTGTTGCCCATAAGATATTTGGGTAAGTGAAGATACCCTGTGAGTACAATACCTTCCGTTTCAGTGACGTATTCTTGGAAGATTTTTGTTTTTATCTGGCCTTCCAGTCTTCATTTTAGTTTTCAAATAATTCTTTTTCCTTACTCAGAAGAGATCACTGCTACAAAATTTTACTATGCCTACTTCTTCTTTTATTATGTATGCTTAAATTTTCAGATTTTTTTTTTGCAATGTAAATATGATCCTTACAGAGGGTAATGTAACAGGCTGCATCTCCTCCTGTGCTTTATGAAATAGACGGGTTCAATTCAGTCAGTAACTATTGTCTGATCAGATGTCAAATTCCTGGTGACCAGATACCCACAATGTCTTTAACATCTGTATAAACGGTAGCTGGGGCATGGTGTATTGGTGTGGGGCATATAAAATTGATGGGTGCTTGTCCTTAAAGAGAATGGTGACTGTACGATGGAGCCGCTTTTGGAATGGGATTGGAGGAGGCTGTGATCCCCAATCCCATTTTGTACAGAAGGGCAGCTATTTTATTCCAGCTAAAGCCATTGCTTACAGAGTTTCTTCTTCTGGCTGGCAGATGGGGTTAAGATAGTCTACTGGTAATTAGGGTGACTAGTGAAGTTGTAAAGTGCTGTTCTATCTGTGGATATTTTGTAAATAATTTCAGTGCTGTGGAAGGGAGTGGTTTCTTTCATCTGAGTGTCTCTAAGATCAATCTGCAGTTCATTGGATGTTATGTGATAGTGAAGAACTTTCTGTTTATCACATACTTTTAACCTTCCTTTACAGAATCTGAATAGAGGAATACTCTGTGAGTTCAATATATAAGAAATGTTTTCAGGTTAGCTGAATTGTCTTTTAAACTATTCCAATTTATGGTCAGCATTAGAACTGGTCACGGTGTTCTGCAATGGTTATGTTACCTTGGGATTTAAAAAAGCATAACCTTACTTTTCTCATTCTTTATGTTGTCAAGGGTCTTTGCCCATTTGACTAGTGTGCCATGGGACTTAACTATGCATCGTAACTCCATGTCTGTAATTTTTCTGAGACATCATGTTTCATCCTCTGAATATGGACTTTTTCCTTTGTAGCTAGAAGTGCAGCTTTACACATGTGGTGGTATGAAAAGTATTCCTTTTAAGTAAAACATTTTCAGAGATTCAGATCATTTCATTCTAGTAGCTGGCTCTCCTCATTATCATTTGCTGTGTTGTCAGCAAACGTCATCAGTAATGAATTTGCAACTTCTTGAAGGTCATTGATAAAAGAGAGAAACAGTGTGGGACCAGTAACCTACCACGGCAGATCGCTCTTACCAATGCCCTTAATATAATTCCCTGTTTGCAATTACATTCTGAGACTTACTGATTTGTCTGTTTCTAATCCATTCTAATCCATAACATATTTTTGATGTTAATTTTGTATCATTCTTGCTTTGAAGTCCTGGAGTGGTGCTCAGCAAGCTAACACCCAGAAAGTATTTTTCACTGAAGTGGGATGGTTTGCTTGAAACCAGGTGTAAGTAAAAGGTGGCCATAGATGAGAGGCCTGAATATTTTGTTTGAACACACAGTGATGAATTTTTATTAATACAAGCAAAGTTACTCTAAAAATTCCTAACTTCTATATTTAAGAAGCGTAATACTGTATTGATATATAATAAAAAAAAACCCATGAAGACAGTCTGTATATAGAGTTTTTTTTCTGATTTTACTTTATATAATTTTCTAAATTAAGAGGAACAATTTTTCTAGCTTGAAGTTACTTGTAGGATGATTTAATTTAAGAAGACCTGTTATTTGAAAATTTTAAATAAACTTGGTGTATTTACTATGCAACTTTAAAAATCAGTCTGTGAAAGCATTGTGCTCACAGTATGCAATACAATTTTTTTATGAGGAACTTTGAGTAAGTGGAGAACCACTATTTGTCATTGAAATTCACAGTAAATTCCAGTTTCTGTGGTTTTCTTTTTTATTATTACTTTTAGTATTATTAATATTATTTCATATTTACTTCTTAATATATTAATATAAATATGATATATAAGAATAATAGTTCAGGAGTTAGACTCCATTATCCTTATTGGTTCCTTTCCAACTTGATAAATTCTATGATTCTATTGCTTTGTAACATAGTTGGATTTAGAGTTTTTTGGCAGTTTGGTGGTAGGGATTTTTTGGGCATATTTTGGTTGGTTGGTTGGGTTTTTTGGTGGGATATGGGTTTGGTTGGATTTTATTTTTTAACAAATAGTATGTAACTGTGGAAACTTGTGGCAAAATACATGACTGGAAAATGTGCAGAATTTTGTTTCTTGGTATACGTGGTATTTATGACTCCTGGTAGGGTGTTGCATCAGCACTTATATAGGATTAATAAGAAAGCTGCTCTATTCTTAGCTCATATTTAATTCTCTGTATTGAGCTATGGTACTATGGATTATTTCAGCTTTGTGTAGTGTTTCAAGTGTAAGCTAGAGTTTATTGCCAGGTGGCAGGAATGAGGCATATAAACATTTTATAGACAACAGATGCAGATAAATGGAGGAATTTATCTTGTGCACGGTACTCTTGTTTGGCTAAGAGATACAGCCCTTAATAATTCCTCAATGCTGACTGATATTGGACAATTAAAAGCAGATAAATTACTACAAGAGTAATTACTGCAAAGAGAGAGCGATCATAACTTTCTATGCATAAAAGCTGCTTCTCAGAAGTGTTGCAGGGAATGTTTTTCTTCTACATTGTAGAAGAAAAGCATCGAAGAATGATGAGTAGCAGGAAAAAAACTCTCAGGTCTCCTGGTCTCCATTTACTGAATTGTAACTAGTCCTTTTTATTTATCTTTATATTGAAGGGTTATCCCAATTGCATGACTTTTCAGAATTCTGTTGTGTTAGAAGCTAAATAAATATGTAAATTTTTATTTAGCAAATACAGTTGGCCATTTGTTACAAATGTATCCTCATTGGCTGTTGAAGGTAGGATAGAAGCTATAATCTATTTTGCTTGGATATACTTTCCCCCAGGATAAAACAAATTTGCTATAGTCCTTAGATTTGTAAAGTAGTTGTGCCTGATACTTAGCTCAGTTACAGCTATCATATTCAGGCGACTAAAGTCCACAGAGCTGTATCAGTCTGTGAGAAGGGAATCAAGTCCATAAAGTACCTTGGCTGTCTTCTCTGGTGTTTATTCCTGCCTCTGAGGCTTTTCATAGTTAAAGAAAGTTTTTAGATTGAGGGAAACAGATGGGTATCATTTGAGAAAGATAGAAGTGAAATAATTTATTCTGTTAAATTTTACTGAAATAAAATGTCATGATATACATTATAAAGTTGTGGTCATTCTTTAAATGAATAGTACTAGTAATAGAGTTTAAAAATTCTACCTAAGTATACATTCTCTGTGTAAGTGGGTTTAATATATTTTTGCAACTAGATTGCTGCACTCTTTTTTTTTTTTCTTAGATATCTGTAAAAACAAACTGAACTGAAATTTGATAAACCTCAGCCCTGAAATTATTTTTAAACAAAGTTTTGCTGGTGACAGCTTATTTTCTTAAGTAAACAGATTCCATATGTGGCATTAAGTAAATAATTTTGTGATTTGATAGTGGTGTATTAGGGTGAGACATCCTGTAATGTAGCTATGTCTGAAGTTATTTACTGTTTTTCCTCTGCCAAATTGTGATTGTTTAGTCTGCTAACACTTGTACTGAAGTTTTTTCTGGGTAGTGGTTAGCAGTTGTTTTCAAAGCAAATGTTAAATCTAAGAAGACATTCCTTTAGAAAAATCCTGTTCTGGCAGAGGAACTTGATTTGTGTTCTTGTTCAGTGTTCCTTTACTGTTTTTAGTATGGCTGTTGAAATCTATACCTTATATGATCTCATTGTGCTGCCTGCATTTCATTAATGAGTGACTCTGTTTAGGGCTTGGGGAGTGAAATATTTTTCATATGACACTACCCAATATGAATGCAGTGCACCAGCTGCAAAAACCACGGACCATCTGATTTTGTGGTTTCTGAGGGTGTAAAAAGTTCAATTGCTTATACTAGAGCTTATATCTGTATATTACACCATATGGAAACGGAACTACTGTAGACGTGGAAGGAAAAAGAGAAAACCAAGTTCTTTAGCCATGTTCAAATGAAGATGAAAAATACATATCTTGCAGTGTGGAGGATTACTGTAACTATGCAGCATTAAAATATTTTTGCATAATAGAATAAGGTGAATTAAAATTTCGCCAGAAAATGGTGTTTTTAAAGAAAGATGACAAAAATGGCTTCATCAAGATAAAGTTATTGATACTTAAATACATTTATTTTTCTCTGTTGATATTCTTTGTTTCATTTCCTTGTCTAGAAAGAGAAAGCAATCTGTTACAGCCTGGGTGGGCATTATCCTGATTATCCAGAGTGTAAGCTAAAAATATTTCAAAAATTCTATTGCAGCCATAACTTGGGAAGTTTTAAACTAGTTTTGCATTTAACAAGTCCAAACGTAACAATCATTCCAGTTGTCTCTCTTTTGGGTTTCTTCCTTCAGTAGAATCAAAGTATAAACAACTACCTATGAATCTGTGGAGTAATATGTTAGACATGTTTGCAAATAGTTTAAAGTTGCTCTTTTAAATGGCCAAGTAAAAGAAATAAAATGAAGTCCAAAGGGGTTTACCAGTCTTAAATTATTGGAAAAATTTTCTGGGCGTTCTTTAATATAGTGAAGTTTATCCTTAGTAGAACAGGTGGCAGAAATAAATACTTTGTTTTTGCATAAAGCTGTAACAAGAATAAACACCAGTATTTCTGTTAGGAATCAGGTTGCAGATGAGATTTGCATAGTTTCTTTCAGACTAACTGGAGGTGTGTGTTTTTTCTGTGATAGCTAAGCCTGAGATTTCAGAAGGGGCAAAGTTAAGAGGCATTTGAGTATTTCTAATGAAAAAGCACCAATCTGCGTTCATACACACACAATGTCTGAGCAATTTTGAGATGCATTTTGGGCTCTGCTCTGAAAGCAACACAGAAGCCAGCACTCTCAGCAAACTGCAACCTGTTGATGACAAGCACACAGCCTTCCCCAGCTGTTGCTGTTTGATTCATTCAGTCAAGTAACACAGTAAATGCCATGATTTATATCTTGAACCAGAGAGTACTAAATAAAAGTTCCAGATAGCAAAAATAATAGCAACCAGCACATAACCAAGTCCTAATATGAGTTTTATTTGAACAGATTGGTTCAAAAGCTGAAGAGTTTTGTAAAGTATCATTCCTTTCTGTGAATAAAGCATAAACACAAAGTAGTGCTAAATTTGTTATACACTTAGTTCCGTCCAGCTCTACCTGTAGGTTCTGCCATCACAGAAAAAAGTGCTTTTTGTTGACAGTTAGCCTCAATGACAGATTTCTCTGAATCATTGTTGAATGCCACTTAAATGCTATTGATGCAGCAGCTATTCAGTGTGGTTATAAAAACCATGACTGAGAATTGATTCCACTCATAATGAGGATCAGATGTAAGAGTACCTATATGAGTTTTATACAAATACATTTTGCAAATAGAGAAACGAAAAAAAGAAAAAGAACAAGAAAGAAAGTTTTTAGCTCTTTTGGTGATGTGTAAAAAAATGTTATATTTAAATAGTTTCATAAAATTGCAAGTTGTTCACCTCAAATTTTTGTATTTGGCTTCAGGGTTTTTTTGTATTTTGAGGGCTTTTAAAACATACACTTTTAATTCTTTTTATCTAGTTTTTGAGCTCTGAACCTTTTAGGTTTTATGCTTTTAATTGCTACCCATGAGAACTGGAAAATTTTTTTTATATATATATATATATATATATATATATATAAGGCAATTGTAAAATTTCTAGATCCCAACACTTGAAGGTATAGGAGAAAATACCAAACATGATGAGATTTCAAAAAAATCTCCAAGTATCATCACCAAAGTTATGCAATGAAAAGTTAAATCAGTTTATAGACACAAATGGTTGAAATGGTCTGGCTATTGAAATTGATTTGAGCCTTTTGCCACTGAGATCACTGAAGGCTGAATTTTATTCTCTTAATCCTTTCCCTGTCATATCCAGGGTAAATCTGCTTGTCCCATGTCTCTGAATCCTCATCTCTAAATGGGAATGCTTCCTCCATCTGATCAATGGTGAGTCAGTTTAGAGGAGAGGCTGGGCTAATCCTCAAAGAAGCAGCAGAGTTATTATAAAATTAAAATTATTCTTCCTTGTCACATAAGCTAAGGAGGTTTAAGTTCATTGATCAGGACTCAAAGCCATCAAAGTTTGTGAGATGTAGAAGGCAAAAACAAGGTGTTTGTAATAAAAGTGTAATTACAAATGGTACTAAAAATGACGGATTATTCTTACCTTGCTGAAATCCTGGTTTGGCTGTGTTGGGATCTTTGCAGCTATGGATTAATTTGTTAGTGACTTAAATCTCTGCTACTACTCCAACATAACTTTTGCCCCAGACTGGATCTCCACAGAGTCAAAAAACATTCTGAAATTTTGTTCTTTTGTGTGCTAAGAGATTTGATAAAATACAGCATTTTGAATTCACCTAGCCTGTAGGAATAACATGGAAAACTAAAATGTTCAGATAAATACCTTTGTAAAAGAGATATGATACCCCCAGCAGATAGTTTATGCAGAGGCTTTGAATTTTAATAAGTAAATAAAGTTTTCCATATCATCATATCCATTAAAAGGTGAGTAATTTGATTGTGAATAGTACTTCGAGATTTTGCATTTTTTAAATAAAATTTTTATTCATTATGCTTATTTTAGGTGCCAAATAATAGGTGGTTTAATTATTTATTTTCTCTTCTTTTGATCTGTTTTCTCACATTCGATAATAATAGATTTGCTTTTTTGATTGCAGTTTTAACATGTTGGTTTTGATGAACTTTCATTTAAAACCCAGGACCTAATGCTGTGATGGTTATTGGTCATCCATGTTGTGTCATCCTGAACGTAGTGTTGGGATGGGTTTTTACATCAACACACATCAACTTATGTTTGTTTCTGTTGAGTATTGTTCACCACTGTCCAGTACCTCCGTCTTACTAAATTCTGTGATTTCTGATACTGAGTTCTATCTCAAATGCATAAACAACTTAATTTAACCTAATTTTATTCATCTTAAATTTTCTTCCATCTTTTATCCCAATGTTTTTGTATGCCATTAACTTCTCATTTGTCCTGTGGAAGACCAATTTCTCTGTGCATTAGTAAAGGTTGCTGTTTAGTGCTTTCTGAAAGTATCATTCAATGATGAAACTGCTGATTCAGCAAGCATTTAATTTAGTCTGAGCTGTTTTGCATCGAATAGGGGCTTCCTTGACTGTAACTGGTCCTTCATATCTATTTACCCTTCTTGAATAGGGGCAGTTTCATGCAAATAGGTAAATAGAATTGTCTTTGTTTTGACCTGTCTTACACTTTATTGTTTAGGAACTATGATATGGTGGAGTATTATTAAGTAGGATGAAAGGCTCCAAAATATTTATTTAATGCAACTCATCTGAGCATAAGTAGTCTTCAGTTTCTTTTAGAATGTAACCAATCTTTCTTAGATTTCCACATTTGCATGAGTTTCCCGTTTAGAAGACGTAATTTGTCTGAAAATATGGAATTATGTGAAGTTGATATATATATTTATAAAAAACTATGCTTGGAAAAATAAAGCATTTTTAAATGGAGTTGGAGCTTGTTTCACACAAAATTCTTAGCAGTCATGGATGACCTAAAATTTTGTAATGTTCTAGTTGAACTGAAATCAGTTATTTTGCTGACATCATTCAAATAAATATTGAATTTGAACTCAATTAGAAATGTTTTCCTGGAACCTCAAATGTCTTGTTTGTTTTCTTTCACAATCCTGAAAAAGATAAATTAATTGGTACACCCCATATTAAAGAGTAAATAGGATTTATTCACTGACTAAACTGAGATACATTGATAATTTTAACTGGGTTTATCTGTTTAGAAATTACATCTTTGCCAAATAGCACAACTGAATAGCAAACCTCCTTCTCTCTGTTCCCTTTTGAAACATTAATTAGCGTTTGAGCTCTGTGAAGTTCATAGGTAACTATTTCGATTTATCCTTTCTCTTTAAACACATAAGGATAGGGAGAAATACAATTTTATATACCTGTTAACATGCAAAAGACAGTTAAACAAATGAACAAATAATACGTTCATGAAAGATATTTAAATAACAAAAGACTCATGAAGATACCAGGTCAGATATCCAAATGCATTGCAGAAACAGGTATCACAAACTGCCTTTAAAAAACCCAACTGCAGATGCCTGTGGTATAGAGCTCAAGATATGAGAACATTATTTAGATACTCATTATAGCCAATGGAAAGAAACAGACATTTATAAAGGAGTGCTTATCTCAAATTTGATAGAGATGTCTAAACTGCTTGTGGTGTTTCTGGATGTATTAGAGTTTATAGCTCTTTGAGCCTAGATTATGATATAGCTGCCTATAGTATGTCTGGACTCATAATTGTCACCCCCTAAAAGCACAGAGGATGAAATTGCTTTGTTTTAAGGGATTTTTTTTTTTTTTATTAATCCCTTTTCATCTTGTAACTTCCTTGCACATACATGGCATTTTGGTGGTATAGTCTGATTTGATTTAGAAACTTGTTTAACTTGTTGCATAGTTTATCTACACAAAACATTCCACTTGCATCATTGCTTTAAAATGAACATATATGTGCTCAACTAATTTAGTGTTAGATCTTTACTTCTCTGTTAGAGTTATGTTTCATAGCCAATTAAAAATCAAAATGGAAAAGTGTACATATATTCAAAGTGGCACATAGGTGGGGTGCATTAATTGAGCTAATTTGTGTCTGAAATACTGGGTTAATCGTATTTGTTATGCTTGTAATGCTTGTAAATCAGAAAATGATTGCTTAATTGTAAATTACATATTGATTAAAGCTCACGTGTGGTTTCAAAGGCTGACTATATTTAATTTGCATAGTATACCATTCTACTGAGAAGATGTTCATTTCTTTGAGACTTTGGAATTAGTTTTTCCAACAGATGCTTACAGCATGCTTAGAAGTTTGTGAGTGATTTTATTTGAAAATGCTTTATATGTTCTTATACTGGTTTTCTTTCAAATGTTTTCACAAGTTATTTACAAAATTACAAGAACTGGTACTTTTTAGTTCTAGTGTGTGAAAATAAATACAAGCCTTCATGAACATCTACTATTTTAGAATCAGCTAGAAATTACAATTGTGACAGCTTTGAAACAAATGGTCTGCTTTCAGGTTGACAGGAATAAAGTCTATATTGCTACTCTTTTTTAAAAAATGAAATTTAAAATCACTCTTAAATGCAAATTCCTTTTTCAATGTCATGCTGGTGACTTACACTGGAAACAGGTTTGGTTTTTTAAGTGTACATTCATCTTAAACAATGCTAGATTACATAACCCTGAAGTCTGAATGTTGTATTCTTTTTTCATTGTGCTTAAAGAAAATCAAAAGGGTTTTGATAAAACAAATTTTATCTTTTCACAAAGGCATAAGTTTTACTGATTGAAATTTAAGCCTGATTGAAGAATAGACTAAAGAAGACACACCCACTTCCCCCCATTTTTACATTAAAAGTTTTACTGAACAGCCAAAAATAAAATAGCAGTGTTAACGATAAATAATCTAAACACAACTATCAGTCCATAAAACGTATCATTTACAAAAACTAAACTCTGAGCCAAATTCAGTCTTCTAATTTAGGAATGAAATCTCTGATGATATGTCATTCCAGATAATTATTATCACGCTCAAAGTGAGTGGCAGTATTTTTCTCAGAATATGTGTTAGGAATTCCATTGATTTAATACTGTGGTTTAATTAAAATTTTGTGTAATGATAGAATACTAACTGCAGAACTTAATCAGGGAAAATCCATAACAATATTGTCCAAATAAGAATATATCAGTAGTAGAGACTTAATGGAGGCATTGGGATTGTGGTGTTCCAGGGAGTGTGAAATTATGTGTTTTGTGATTGTGCTGGAATAAACAGACTGCTGGGAACACAGGATCATGGAAGACATTGCTTGAGAGCAATCAATATGATAACAAACATAGACTAAAATATACATAATTCTTTTTGTCTTACAATTAAATGAAAAAGTTCTTGAAGACATTACTTATAGCCAGTCAAGATAACATCTAGCTTTGTGCCTGAGTTTTAGCCACTCTTAGATTTTGTCTTCCAGTTTCAGAAACATTTACAGTTACAATTTTTGTTTTATCAATACAACATGATGAAACCTCTGGTAGGACCTGTAGGGCAGATCAGGTATCAGTGACATGTGGAAATGTGAATATCTCCTTAATGGAGTGGTAATACTTGAACTTGGTAATATTTCTGCATATTGTCTGGATATTTACTGAGATGTTAGTAAATTAGTATTCTGAGTCACTTCTTTAAAATGGTACTGCCCCAATACACTTACAGGTGTTGTATTTTTGTTAAAATAACATCAATTTTTTAAAAATAAATCATGATCAAATTGAGTTCAGCTTCATAACTTATGTTAATCATGTTATATTTATCCTTCAATTACTTTTCTAGAAGTGATGTTGCTTTTAAAAAATCAAACCTTTATATAGGACTTATAAGTGTCCCTTCTTATTGACCTTTACTTTGATAATTCAAAAGAAGATTGGAAAAGGATTAGAAATGCACAGAAAGTAAATTAAAATTTTTTTAAAAAACTCTCATCTTTATTAGATAGGTTAAAAAACTATTACAAATCAGTCACAAAAAAGAACCTGCTTGTAAAGCTAGTATTTAATGGACAATATTATATCTTATTGTGTGATTAGTCAAAAATCTACAGCTTGCAATATTTTGGAAAAAAAAAGTAGACCTCTAGTAGACCTTGCAATATTTTGGAAAAAAAAAGTAGACTCTAGTCACATCATTCTCAGCTCTTCTGCTTAGTGTATTCATGTGAAACTGAGTTAGTAAGGATCTGAACTGGTATGAAATTAAATGGGGAAAGTATTTTGCCTTTCCTGAAAGGTTCCTAGTTTGGAAACTGGAATAGCATTTCAGTGAAATTTGTTCTAATTTTATATTTGGCAATTTCCAATGCATTGCACCTTTTTTTTTTTCTTTTCTTTATTTTTTGGGGGGTAAAAGTTTACTGTTAGTACTGCTTTTGTTACATTTATGTAAATACCATAGTGAGTCCTCGCCTAAAAATAGGCTATTTTAATTCCAATGAAATTTTAAATCTATTTGAAATGCCTCCTATTTAAATTTTAAATAAGAGTTTATTAAATACATTACTCTTATTGTTGTTATTGTTAGATTGTTAATCAGAGTGGATTTTATTCTTATTTATATACTAATAAGTCTATACATAGAGGTAGTTATAAATAAACATGCATTTCTTTTTTGAGAGCTCTAGATTTCATTTCTGAATGGTTTCTCTAAGTGCTAACACTTTTTTTTTTTTAAACCCCTTTTGTTAATAAAAAGAGATTTAAAAAACTCTAAGGTCTGTAGGGAAATATTTTTATTCTTATATGGAATTTGTGTGGGCATCTCATAGTGAACATAATATAAACAATGAGAAATCCATTCTTTCCAGAGAAAAAGAAAACAGTGTTCATGAGTATTTAACATGCATTCCAAAATAATTGGAGATGCCAGCTTCATTTGGCATTATTCAACATCTCTGCAAACTAGTATAACAGTTGTTTTAAAAGTTACAAGTATTTGTAAATGTGGAACGGTTTAACAAGTTTTCTTACACAGTTCTATCAGTATCTATCTATCCACAGTGAAGTGAACTTTGGTTCTAATTTGTCTGGATGGTGTATTTCTGGATGACCTAGAAAACTTGTAGGTTTTTAATACCAGTGTACTCAGAGTTGAAATAAAAAAATGCATATTAACCTCTCAAATACACTCTGAAGTTTTAACAATACATGAAAATTTTAGTGGGATGCACTAGAGATTTATTGGAAGAGGAGAAGCTCAAGTCTAGAAAATGTGAATGAGGCAGGACCTAGGCATGTACTTGATACTATTTATCCTATACATAAATACCAAGTCTGACAGAATTCTCTCTGCAAGATCCAAGGAATACCACAACACTTCACAAATGCATGTTTTTAGAGAGTTTCTTCCCCTTTACAGAACTTCATGTGGTAAATGCTGTAAACACCTGCCTCACCAACCCAACAACAATGGTAGAAGATTTTATTCACTATTTGGGGGGTTTGTGCCTTCACTTACAACCTTCTCATCAGCCAAAATGAAACCTTTCTTCATGCTCAGGAAGCCCCCAGAACCCGTGTCCTATGTCTGCAAAATTATTTTCTTCCCAGACCTGGCAGAATAAGAGATCCTTCAGTGTTTGAGTTCTTCCTCTCTGAATCCTTACTTAAAAGCAGCAGAAGTAGCACTGTAATTTTGCACAGTGTAATACAAACATGAGGTAAAATGGTTAAGAGATGAAAAGGCTTCCTAAAGAAGTGGATTTTAAAAAGGATTTTTTAAAAGGAGTTCGAAGTACAGGTTTTGCTTGGATAAAAGAAGAAAAAGGAAGGCTTAGTCAGTGAGCATATGGGTGAGGAATGTGTTTACACGTATTCATTTTAAAATCTGGCTGTCTTAATCAGTAACTTCCACAAATCTATTAATTAACTGTTTTTTGTTATTTCTGAGGACAATCCAGGTTGTGAGAAGTAGGACTGAATTGCCAGATTTCATCACAGTTGTGTAATAGTGTTCAATAGAGTCTAAACCAAGATTTTTTGTGTGTGTGATCATATTGAGATATTTGGAATCAAATAAGCCTTTGTACCAACTTCTGAACCAATTCATCTCCATCAGAGAAAAGAACAAGTTATTTTTAGATTGATGTCCTAACCAATATGTCAGTATGACACCCAGGCTAAATTTATGGTTAATAACTGTTATTAGCTGTTCCCTCTGTCCCGTAGTCACTACATGGGTATTCAGCAGCAAAGACTGTGTTTGTGTGCAGGTCTTCAGAGCACATGCTGCCTCTTGACCAGCTGGGACTCAGCAAAGGGAGAAGAGAGGACAATTCTCTTACAAAAATGGGATAGGTTAGGAAAAGTGAGGGAATTAGAGAGAGGGATGGAACTTAAAGTAATTGCAACAAAACGGGAGAAGAGCATTTTGCAGGAGAAAGTTTCTATATGCTCTTATCTTTCTGGAGATATCTGAGCTTTGCTGGTTTTGCTGCCCAGAGAAAAACCTGGTTGTTTCATCACGAAAGGTCTAGCACTTTCTGCATGCTGTATCTCTATTAGAAAGTCAATTACATAAATAACAAATGTACTTTTCCTTTTTTCTTCTCAGATAGATCTCCCTATTTCTGTGGATATACATCCCTGTATATTCATAACCAGTATTGCCTTTCTGAGCCTCTGTAATGCAACTAGCCAGGCAGTGTCCTTATGGCACAGCTGGGCTGTAATAAATGAGGCAGTCCAATCCTCTTAAGGCTACTTGCTCTAAACTACTTTACTGAAGTAAAAAACCCTGCATTCATAAGTGTAGAGAAAATAGTAGTGCAACTTAGATTTGACTACTGTCTCACTCCCCAGCTGTAGATTCGCTCTCAGCACTGTCTCCAGTGGAGAAAACCAGAAGATATGGGGTTATTAAATAGCTATAAACTTGTCCTATTGTTTATGTTATTATCTTCTTCCAGTCCTTGAGAACTACTGGCACATGTTTGTTAAGGCCAGATTTTGCTTTTTTCTCTTGTTTTTGGTGGGTTGCTGTGTGAAAAGATGGGTCATCCAGTCCTCCTAACTTACTTGGGCTCATCACCTTGTGTGGGTAGCTCTCAGAAACTCCTGAAAGACTTTGTGATTTCCTGGATACTATATCTAACACTTGAAATGTGAGATACCTTTTAGAAAGATATGAAAGATGTAAAGATTTGAAAATGTAGGTAATCTTCCATATCTATCAACAGTTGGTACTAATAGGTTATTTATCTTCATTATTTGGAAATAAAGAAATGTGACTTTTACATGAATAGTCAAGTAATAGTTTTCTACCAGTGGATTGATGTTAAATGCTTTTTTCAGCTAAATTAAACAGCTGTCTAAAGTATCTTGTGCCATACCATACTTAGAGTTGGTTAGCAAGTTCTCTCTTAACCCTTTGTTATATAAATGAACTGTATTATAGTTTTAATATATCAATTTGAGAGGTACATTTTAGCTGTGTGAGGCTCAGATGAGTTATACTGAGAAAGATGGGCCCATCTGTTTGATTGATATTTCCCATTGTATCAAGGCTGAGGTCATCTGAAAAAATTAATCTCTGATTTACAATGGAAGTAATAAATTTGGGACAATAAAAGTTCTTCAGAGAACCTACATTGTCTGACAATTTTCCACTTAGAGTTTTCAAGATCTGTGTATTTAAACAGTTTTAATCCATGTAATGTAGAGTATTGATTTTGTATGGTGCTTGAAAATGTCATGCAAGATTAAATCTTATAGCAATCTAAGTGTACTATGACAATGCAAGTTAATGTTATTAGCCAAACTTGTTGTAGCATAAAAAATGGTATCAAGTTTAGTTGACAAGACTTACAAGTGAATGAATTACACTACTATTTCTTAATTATTTACTCCTCAACCCTTCTAGAATTTATACTTGCTTGGTATCAGCCAACCTGGAGTTTCTCAGGTTTGATCTTCATAAACATGAATGCAACATTAAGATTTTGCAATTTTCTTGATCTTGTAGAGTATCCCTAGATTTGTTAAACCCAGAATTATTTTTTAGTTAATTCCATTTGCTTTAATTGCTCTCCATTGGCTTTTATACTTTTGGGGTATAAATGATCTCTCTGGATTTTAATAAAATGTCTCTTCCTTTCTCCCAAAATGAGATTTGCTAAATGCTTTTTTTTTTTTTTTTTTCAATTACATTTAAAGAATTGGTTGTTATTTTCTTAAGCCCTAATGGTTGTGGATTTTTATTAACACTTCTTAGGTTTCTCTTATTTATATGGCTTTTTGTGGCATGTTGATCCTGGGTGGACACCAGGTGCCCACCATGTTATCACTCAGTTGTATGGGGCAGAGAAAAAGATAATGATAGACTCAAGGGCTGGGAAAAGGGCAGGGAGAGATCATTCACCAATTGCCATCATGGACAAAACAGGCAAATTTAATTTATTTTCAATCAGAATCAGAGTAAGATAATGAAAAAAGCCCCAACAACCTAAATCTTGAAACACCGTCCCTCCACCCCCATGTCTTTCTGGGTTTAACTGTACTTCCAAATCCTCCAGCTCTTCCTTACCAGCACCACGGGGGGATGAGGAGTGGTGCAGTCATTCATCATCACACGTTGTCTCTGCTGCTCCTTCCTGCTCGGGGAGAGGACTCTTCATGCTCTTCCTCTGCTCCACTGTGAGACCCATCCCAGGGGGAACAGTCCTCCACGAACTTTTCTCATGTTGAGTCCTCCCCATGGGCTGCAGTTCCTTATGAACTACTCCAGCATGGTTCCATTCTGTGGGGTGCAGCCCCTCAGAAACACACTGCTTCAGCATGGGTTCCCCATGGGGTCACAAGGCCTGCCAGAAAACCTGCTGCAGCCTGGGCTCCTCTGTCCCTGGGGCCACAGGTCCTGCCAGGAGCCTGCTCCAGTCTGGCTTCCCATGGAGTCACAGCATTCTTCAAGCATCTACCTGCTCTGGCATGGGGTCCTCCATGGGCTGCAGGTGGATCTCTGTTTTGACTCCTTTAGCACCTCCTCCCTCTCCTCCTTCACTGACCTGGATGTCTGCACAGTTGTTCCTCTCCCATGTTCTCACTCCTGTCTCTGGCTGCCATTGCTGTTGTGCAGCAACTTTCTCTCTTTCTTAAATACATTCTCCCAGAGGCACTGCCACAGCAGCCAAGTCCTGGAGCCAGCTGTTTTGGCTCCATCAGATGTAGGGCAGCTTCTGTTACTTTCTCCCAGAAGCCACACCTGTAGGCCCCCAGCTACCAAAACCCTACCATAGAAATCCAGTACACATTTTGTTAAAAACTTTGACTTTAGGGATCTGGTTGCTGTATGGCTGAGACTGCACTTGTAGCATTACCAACAGACCTTAGTTGTCTCCTTAGAAATCAAATATGAAATGTTCACCCTATGTTAATGAACACATCCAGCTTTTACATGCTATCTTTTCTGATCTGTAGCCTACAGATATTTCCCTAAAAATATGGGGGCAGGGGCTCCTGAGATTAAATGAAGCAATAGCAGAAAAAGCTCGGATTTAACCAAAAAGTCTTGATGATATCTCAGGTTTTGTTAGTAAATGTTATGTTTTGGGAATGTAGTTATACTTTCAGATGGTTTTTTTTTAGTGCCATGGCACAGTAATACCAAAAGGATTACACTCCCTTATTCACTGTGTTTACTTGGTAAGGAATTTATGGCCTTGAGACATGGATGTGTCATTAGTATGAGGGATATCACTGTAAATGTTGAATTTTGAACTGATTTATTGCCAGGCTCCTTAGCTTGGCTATGCTGTAATTCTACTAGAGGTGGAGCAAATTATGCCTGATTGCTTCATAAGATCAGTGTCCAGCAGTGAAGAAATCACTTGTGGTCCAGATTTGCACTGTCTGGATGCTGCTCCACCTCTCTGACCCAAGAACTTTTTTCCTCTATTATTTCATGATAATTTTTTGATTGGTGTTTTTTAATTCGTCAGAGGCAGTCCAGGATATTGAGTACAATTTATTTTAAATCTGGCAAATACAGAAGAGAGGCCTCATTTTACTGAAAATAATGTTCTTTCTTTAAAGTAGCGAAATACTATATTTAAAATTAAGTATTCAGGGTTGGGGTTTTTTCAGCTCAGATTTCTGTGTTTTATTTATTAGCAAATTGTTTAAATTTAAGTGATTTAAAATTGGATGAATAGTCTTTTAAGGTATAATGGTGAGTGTACTGTTCCAGTGAAAAGGCAAGAAAATCTCTAAACATGTAACAATTTATCTGATGAATGTATAAGGTATTGCCTTACTTAACATGCTTACTGCAACTGACTGCTTACATTTTAAATCTCATATAATCATTTCCATAATTTTCCACTTGAGAGTAAGGCAAATAATACTCAGTAAGCAGTTATTAGACTGAAAATGGTGAGCCGAATTTATTTTATTATTCAGATGACAGTTTCAGAGATATTAAATATTAGAAAAAACACTTAATGATTGATGTAAAAGGACAATGCTGTTCTGAAACATGTACTAGCACAGAACTTGCTTTTCATTATTTTAGTATTTTAAAATTAGAAATGATATTGTGACATACTGCCTCTAAATGATACTCCAGAGTACCTACGGAACACTGTGTTCAATAATTTCTTCAATAAAGCAGAAGTCTGCCTTGATTTTTCTGCCTAATTAATTTGTGTATATCAAAATGTTATCTTCTGAGTAGGCAAATTAGAAGTATACAATTGATTCCTGTTAGAATATAAATGTTCTTTGAAACATACTCAAGTTTTTAATTCTATTACCAAATGTATTACATAAATGTTTAAAACTAACCCTCTGTGTTGGAGATGAGTCCTGAGAGCCATGGAAGATTGAATTCTTTGGGGCTTGTTGGAAATTAAATGCCTGTAATTTTAATTGTGTAAACTTCTACATTAAAACTAATTTTGTTTCAAGAAGGTGAATCTCTTTGGTCTTTCTTAATGACTGTGTGAGATGATGAGGGTCTGACAGCACCTTTTACTGAGAGTTTTAGTGTTGCAATCTAATTTTTGCAGAGTACAGCAAGCTCAACTAATTTAATAAGGATTTTGGAAAGTGGCTATTTTGTAGACGTTCTGTTTTTGAACAGTGTGTTTATAGCCATACAAAATGCTACATGTGCATAGCATATTTGGCTGCATGATATATCTGTAGTCACTTTTTTTTCTTCCATTAATGTCCTCTCTTAGTGAGCTAAATGATCAGACACTGATTATGATACTCATTCCTACTTCAAAATCTTTTCAAAGCACAAACTGTGTTACCAATCAGAAAGATATTTCATTAGTTTTAGAATTTTTAAATTATTCTTTTAGAAGTGGGAGCACTGACAATGTAATAATTTTAAAATCTAATTGCTTTCACCTGTTAAAATAAGTATGTATTTTACTTTTATGGTGGTGGAAAATATGTGTGCCTAAGAATGGAAAATAGTTGCACATATACCCTGAAGTGTAGGACTTCTCTTTTCCTTTTTTCTTTTTTTTCTGTCTGAGGGAAGTGTCTGTCTGTTTTGTACAGCTATATCCTCTCAAAAGTCTGTGTGGCTTTTGAAAGCCAACGATTCTGCAATGTACAATATTTCAGGCGAGCAGCTACTGCCGAGTAATGAGGCATGGGAGCAGCTGGTATTGGTTTATTTCAGAAGCTTTGTGTCTGATTCTATTAGCCTACCTACAGATATAACTGCTCTTATAACTGCCATCTAAACATTGAACAAGTAATTCATAATTTTAAAATAGTTAAACGATCATTTTTGCATTTTGTTTGAAGTTTATTGTGTGAGGCTAATCAATGGTGAAGTAAATTGTGAGTACACTACTAAAAACTAAGGCAATTCTTAACTAAGCAAAAGAACAGTAACTTTTATAGAAAGAAAAGATGAATGTTTGTCACTGAACCCTACTGAATCTAAACAAAGAAAAAGATTACCTAATAGTCTTGCAATGCATTTGAAGTACAGTCTGCTATTTGTTTGGAGAGTTGAATGGAATATATGTTTTAAAATATTTCAACAGCAGAAGTGGTGTTTTCCAGTGGGTAGATCTTAACATTACTAAATTACTGTATCTTTTCTCCCTAGTTAAGACTCATTATTACACTGTAAGGAAAAATAATTGAAGCTTTTTTTACTTGCCTGTGATGCATTTTAGAGCTAATTTGTCCTAATGATAAATTGCCTTGTAGGGAATTTTATGCTGGTTTATTATTATTTATATATTTTCTGCCCAGTTTGTGTTAGTTAAATGAATAATAACACTATCATTAAAACTTAATTCACATTTTAATTAAAAAGACTTAGTGACAGAGAGCTGACTTATAAAGACAGTCAAATTTCACAAAACAAACTTTATCCCATGCACAAAATAAGTAATTAAAAAAGAGAGTTGAAAATACTATACTTTCCTTATGCTAAAAAGAAAGTATATTTTTGATAAGCCAGTCACATAATTTTCCTCTTTAGGTTGTGGGTACTTTTTTGTTGCCACAAGTGGACACTGCATGGATACAATAGAGTCAACCTAAAATTTTTTAGACATTAGCACAACATGAAAATGCTACTTTTCCTAAAGGTGGAAGGCACTATAACTGGTGCTGCTTATTTTTTTTTATTACTATTTCCCTATTTTGTCTAAAACTTACTTTAAAAGAAGTCATACTTATGGTCCATCTGAACTCTGATGAATTGCATGTGCCAATTATTGCAATATTGTACATAGTTCTAATAATAAAGAGCTTAAGATTTAAATATATCTATTTGGAATATATGTACATATTACTTTCTAAGAGTATTTCTTCAGTATTCCTAATTTTTCAGAAACATTACTTAACCTAACTAGTTTTAAGGTGAAAATGGATCAGTTTATAGAGGAAAATCTACAGCATGGTTGCATATGAAAACAGTAGGTTTGAAGAGGGAGACATAACACTGTGATCTTAGGATAATGAACTACTATTTCAACAATCTAATATGTGAAATTAGTAATATTTTTGCTTATTTGTGGTAAAAAGTAAAGAAATGCCTTTTCCAACTTAAGTAGGGCAGTTACATGTACTTTATTCTAGTTTACAGTCAGAGTATAATAAAACCTCAAGTACACAGAAAATCAGTGATTGTCAATGCTTCTCTTTAAGTAGTGAGTAATTTCTGCTTAGTAGAGTAATTGAATAGAATTTTTTTCAGCTTAGTGTATTCAACTAGCCCTTCCAGAGCTTAAATTTCTCTGTATGATGTGTTGCTTGTGGTCTTAGTGACCTCTAGTTTAAAGTCCTTAGCCCTAAGTCTGGTCATCCAGTGTTGATTGGTTTTGGCCTCATTCCACTGTAGGTGGTTTCAATAAATTCTCTCAGGCTTTATGACAAAAATTGTTCATAAAGTAATTGGGAGATTTCCTCAGAGCACTCTACATCAAAGGATGCTTAATTGTCCCAGCCATGCAAGAAGAAAAACAAGATGTGAAGTGCTCAGTTTAATTAGGGCACAACTTTATTAACTCAACTGGGAGCACTACCCAGCAATAAATGCAGGTCATTGTTCTTTCCTTGATCACTCGTGGTTTTGGAGGACTGCTGTTTGCTTTCTTTTTGCCAGCTCCAGTGATGGGACCTCATGGTTCTTCCCTTGTACGAGGACTAAGTTAGGGAGTATGTGAAATAGGGATTTGTCCCTTTGATATCACATATAGAAAGTCACACAGCTTTCCCTTGCCCGTCCAGTGCCTTTCTCATAATTCCTTACTTAAGAAAAATATTCAGGGAAAAAAAACCTGTTCAGAAAAAAATTCAACTAAAACTATTTTGAAAAGGATATTCATGCAGTAAAAGAAAGAAATGAAATGTTATTTTAAGAGCATAAAGATGGGCATCAAAAGTGCTCCCATGTGTCTGTGTTGTTTTCCTCTGCATATCTTAAAAGCAGTACTTTTCTGCTGGTTCCTTAAGACATTCTGTAAGCAATTTAAGTGATTTTATACATGACAGATGGAGCTAAGCTCCAGTGCAAGGCAAAGCTGCACTTTGCAACACATGGATCAACGCAGTGTATGAGCTGAGTTTCTCCAGACATGGAGAATGAGGTGAGTGATACTTCTGGGAGGAAAGCAACTGCTTTGGAACACTCAAGTGATCCAAAGGGCCTGTATGGGACTTTAGTTTTTAGCTTCTCAGGTTGGCTCATATTGAGTTTCTTATCAGGTTTTACTACCTCCTTAAAGAAGAAATAATTTGTCTACAATTAGTAAAGCTCTTCTACTATGAAAAAACCAAATTTTACCTGTTCTTAGAAAGGATACAAAAAATAAATGCCAATGCTCTTCCTGAAGATATTCCTGAGCCCTTTAAGAAGACAAAGTGCACCCTCTGATATGGTGCAGTTTTGCCCTTAGCATGCAAGGAACTTTCCACATTCTACTTTTAATAAACAATCAAAATTTTATAGCAAACATTTTCTATAAACCCACAGTTTCTAATTAAAAGTTTGTTTTGTGGAAGGAACTCCAGGTGGTATAATTAGTGAAATATATTTTAATGATAAATCTTCCTTGTCCTATTTTTTCTTAATAACAAAAGATGTCCTATGCATTTGAGATGCTCCCTATGGGTTGTATATAAGAGCTTGGTTAATTAGCTAATCAACTTACCCACCTTACCTTTTTAAATGTGTCCTGTTTCACAGGTGTAATCTCAAATTTTATTTGGGATAGAGGAGATAAATAAAGCATTTAGTGCTCACCCTAGCCTGCACAGAGGAGAAGATTTGGAGCTGTCCTTTGAATGTCAGTTTCTTAAGGGGCACATCAGTCATGGCTCTCAGCCACTGGTAAGACTGCTCCACCTTGGAGCTATCCCTGTGTCTCATACATCACACCATTCCAAAGCAGAATAGCCTAGATGCTGTAGCATGACTAAAATATTGTTACCTCTCAGTGTTTCTAAAATATACCCCCACTTGCAGGCTCTTAAGACTCCACTCTCCTGCACTTGTGATTTATTTGGGTTTCTCTCCTGTTTTTTTAAAGTTGGAGCGAATATATGGGTTTTGTAGAACTGGTTTGCTGTCTTTTCCTTTGCTTTATTTTGGCTCTATAGTTCCAATAGTTTTGAATATTTCATTCTAGTATCTGGTGAGCACTGACTAAACTTACAACTATTCCATGTTTTCCTTTTTATGTTCTGTCTAAAAAGACAGTTTCTGTTCCAGGTGTTTGACATGGGATAATATTTCTTTCAAGGAAGGTAATTAGTAACCAAACATTTGGATTCAGTCTTGGATCTACTGAAGTTATTCCAAACATTGATAAGTGAGGGATTATTCTAGAAGTTCAGGTTCTCAGAACACCTTCCAAAATGAGACAAATGTTAATTGCTGCAAAGATGTATCTGGGAGTAAGTGTGGTCACTATTGGTGAGTGTAGTCATATGAAAGAGATGGTAGTTATGTGGCTCCATCTACCTCCTCAGATTCCTTCTCCCTCTCTTCCTTATTCCCCAGTATCCTTCTCAAAGTCTCTCCTGCAGACAGTGAGTTATTCTGAGCACCCCAAGCAGTGTAATGCAGTATTATTGCATTTCTGCCTGTTTTTCCCATGGTGCAGTCATATTGACTACATTCTCCTGAGATCCTAAACCGTGTATTTTAATCCAAGATTTCTGGCATCTTTGTCATCTGCTAAGAAAAAGAACAAAATCAATTGTAAAATCAGTTTGATCACCACCTTGAGTTTCTAGCTGCTTTTGAATTTTATTAGGTAAGTAATCTCTAAGTATTCTGCAATATGTGTATAGCTTACAAGGTATTTGTGGCTACCTTTACTCAAATCCTTACCATTGATTCATTGGATTTGATGCAATTACAAAAGATAGTATTTTGTATTTTATTTTGTGCTAATCTACTGTGAATAAGGGATGTGCATGGCTCTGTGTTGCAGAACAGTATCTTTTTTTCTTGAGGCTTTATTTCTCCTCCAGATATGCACTAGCCTTATTTCTTCTGACTGGGAAAAGAGCTTCTGTCCCTATAAACACTGTTGACATGAATAGAGTTACGGCTACTCCTGTCATGTCTGGTATTCCCAATTTACCATATGCTTCACTGGTTTATGAAGAATTGTGCCAGCTGCTTTGGTAGAGGAAAAAAAGTTTTATATATATATATATATACATATACATATGTATAAAAGTGGATGTACATAGCATGTTTGCATTCCAAAGTAGCTGAAAGAAACTGGATTTAGTATTGCTCTATATAATAAGTTGCATAATTATGAAAAATATCTGAAAAAGTGAATGCTCTTTTGGCAAAGTATCTATGCAAAATAAAGACAAATCTTCACGAATTTTTGAAAAAGTTAAAATACTAATAAATTATTATGCCAAGAGGAAAGAAGAAACCAAACTCCTTGCTACATCAGGCAGAAGAGTAATGAGGATTATGAATGTACAGTCATCAGTGTGTATGATGTGCTGCAAAAATGTTTTTATTGATATTATTGGTAGTAGTCACTCTGTAGTGGTTGTCACAATGGTTCACGTGGTTTTTAATTTTGCATTGATTGGTTGACTTAGAACTTCTGGCAGTACAAGCTCTGGAGTGCTGAGGGAAGCCAATCATGGTGACAGATGTGAAAGCGTGGAAGGAAACCTGAGGATTTGAATGTGTGTGGAAAAGACAGAGATGTACAAGGAGAATTTTTACTGTCAGATACGCTGTTCAGAGAACATCTCTGTATTGGGGGACTAACACATAATTCCCAGTATATGCTTCCTATACATATACTTTCTGGGGTCTCTTGCACTACTCTTGCATATATATGCTGTTTTCTCTTCTGTTCCCCTTTTCCTGAAGTTCAAATGAGGAACTAGTGTCCTCCATTTTTCATGGATTGGCCAAGAGCACAGCAGCTCATAAGGTCCCTGTCAGTCTTTGTTCCAGAGGAACAAACACCAGCAACAGTAGTAGTTACTCCAACAGCATCTCTGAACCAGTGGTGATTTCCCTTCCCCTCTGTTTTGTACTATCAGTACAACTGCTTTTCCTGTTCTGGATAAAGGTAAGGTGCTTTCCTTGTATTTCCCCTTTCTATAATTTTCTGATGCAAGTGGAGTCATGGAAGATAAGTAAAAGATGTTGCCTCACAGATTTTCTTTAGGGTGAGGGATGTTATAATTCAGGCAAAGAGAGACCTCTGTCTTTTCTGCAGTCCTGCACCAACCCTGGTGAGCCCCTTGCAGTTGGCAAACACTTCTTACAGTATCAAAGACATCCATTACCCACAATAGAGAAGCTTTAGGAGAAAAATGGGTCTCCAAGAAAAACCCTGTTACACAGAAAAAGCTCTGCAGCAGGGCTCTGCCAGTATATAACACTGCTCAAAAGTCACAACAGTACTGAATATCTGATTATCTTCAGTCTGCCACTTTTGGGTCAAGTTTTTAAGATGAAACTCAAATTCATTAAAATGCATTTCAGATATTCTTTGTAACTTTTTCAATTTTAACAGGAGGTAAAAATTTAATTTCTTTCTGCTAATAAGCCCATAGTATTCATTTAGCTTTCTAATTCTTGCAGCTGGATTTTAATATGTTTATATAAATTTTGATATTCTAAGGTATGTATAAACCAGTCCTATTTAAAAAAAAAAAATAAATCCACATTCATGTTATCAATCTGATGCCTGTGTGGCACAGCAATTGTGACAGAGGCTCTATTTTGGTGGGCACATTAACAGTGCCTGTATCTTCTTTTTTCATTACTTAGAGCAACTTAAGATGGTGGAAACTGTCACATTTGGAGTGGCTTAGAGGCCTAGAAGATATTTATTGTTGACTGACATGCAAAATGATTGTATTGATCTTCTCTTAAAAAACTGGACTAATAAAGTAACATACAAATCTAAGTTCCCTTTGGTAAAAAAGTATGTTTAACTCTATGAAAACCAGGGATGCATATCTAAATAGGAGAGAAGAAAAACTACTTACAGGTTTTTACATGAGAAAAAAATTGAGATCAACTTCATTGTCTTAGGTATAAGTGATCTGGATAATAAATTCTTGAAATCTAATTATATTAACTCTTGGTAAAAAGGAATTCAAGGGGTTTTGACTTTTCTACAAAAAAGGTTCATTGAAGCAGCTTCCATTTGTGGTCCAGTCAGACATATATAGAGCAGTTTCTTTGTATTTTCAATGCACACCATTTTTAATTCTTGTTTAGTCATTTAGCCCGGCTGACAACCCTGAATGCATCTTAAATGAGGTTCAGAGCTCAGACTGAAGACCAGTCATAGGTGTCTGCACTTGCAGAAGGTGGCAAAGTTTTGATTTGTAAGGAATGGACCTCCCACTTAAATCGGAGACACCCAGAGAGTGATTCTGCTTGCCTTTAGGTAGGTGTCAGGAGTGGGATTTATTTGCCTAAACAAACATTTCTAGTGCTACTAAAGATGCCTTTAGATACCCGAAATGTCCACAGAGGGTTATCAGTTCTAATGAGAGACCTTTATCCTCCTGAGCTGGCAGCTAAAAATTGGGCATGATATCCTAGGTCAGGTAAAATAACAACAGTTAAAATTTTGGCAACTAAGAACCCTTGTGAAGGGGTTCATTTCTCTCTAGACTCTGTGGACTCTACAGATAGTAGAAGCACAAATTCTCCTTGATTGAAATAAAGTAATAGAAACTGAACATAGATGTTAGGACCTAAATTTAAATGTTTTAATGTGACGCTAAGTCCTTCTTTTGTACTTCTCTTTGAAAATACTAAGTTCAAATCATAAAGTTGGGTTTGTTTTGTTTTGTTTGTTTTCCTGGTATATAAGAGTATTTTAAATCTAAATAAGTTGTTGTAAAACTGTCAAAACATGTTAGAGGCATTTCTCCATGATGCAAAACTAAGGTTAACCTAAGAAAAATAGATGAAAAAGATGCAACTCGGGCATCAATTTTTATTGTGATCAAGGGAAGAAACGTAAAGGAATAAGGTCTTTTTTCGTTCTAGTTGTAATGGAAAGTGGTACAATCTCAGACTGAATTTTTAGGCAATTGCTGAGAAATACTAAGTTTTAAAGACAATCTCTGGACTCTGCTTACCTTTGGTAGGGTCAAATACCACTTTCTGATGAAGTTCTTTAAAAGCAGCATAAAGGAAGCTTCTATATCACCTCATCTAGACTTTTTCTTAGATAGGTTCCTGACCTTTCTCTCCCATCTAAAGGAATTGAGGTGATCACGTGTTCTTAATCTCAATGGCCCTCTTCAATATGGCCATATACAGCAGGAAAAAGAGAGATTTTCCTGTTTTTAGATTTTGTAAGATTTTATTTGCCTTTTCCTATTATAAAAAATGTGGACTGTAAGCAATTTGAGTTATTTCAGAATCTGTGCAGAAAGCAAATAAATAATGGCAAGGAGAGTGAGAGGAAGCATAAGTATGAATCAGTATGGTTAAGATAGCTAAAATATGGCAAATCTTTTAAAATTATTTTAGATTAGATTTAGATTCTTTGAGTCTTTTAATATATATCCTATTTAGATTTTAGCATTGGGCCAGAATAGTTTCGGGGTTGTGATAGAAATTAATTTTTCTGGAATGGTTGTTTCTCACTTTTGTCAATGTCATTTCTAAAGAGGGCAGGTTCTACTATTCCCTGTTTGCAAATTATGAAACACCACTTCATCTATTCAGAATTACATGCTAGCCACATAATTTCTCCACTGTTTGGACAGCACCTAGCACACTGTGATGGCATTCAGGTGTAAATAGTTTTGTAATTTATAATCTCAATCTCAGACTGACAGAATATTCCGAGGGAGAAGGGACCCACAAGGATCAAGTCCAGCTCTTAAGTAAATGGCCCATACAGGGATTAAGCCGACAACCTTGGTGTTACCAACACCATATTCTGTTTACATTGTGTGGAATCTTTTAATCTGATGGTATGTAGGAATTGTTCCACAGTTTGTAGCACTTTGTCATACTTAGTATACTTTGGTACTCTCACCCCAAAGGAAGGAATTCCAGTTCACATAGTCGTGGATAGTTCAATCAATAATTTATCTATTAAACTGGGGACATATCTAAGAATTGTGACTACTACAGGTATTAAGCTAATTTGTAAATAAGTTAATAGCAGAAGCTTATAAATTAGTTCAAAAGAAGAAAGCACTGTCTGTCAAACTGTGTTAGCAAAGAAGGCTTTTACCAATATAATAGGTATTAATTTGGTCAAAAAACATGTCTGCTTTAATCAAACAGATACCACAAGTTCCTTCAAGATGGGCCAAATACCATTCAGATTGCCTTCTCTGAGATATGTGTTAAGATGTTAGATGCAAGCTTATTCAGTTAGACCTGTTCTGTGCTAGTTTTTGCTTTTTCACTATTTTAAATAAGACAATAAGTAATGTTTTCAGTGAAGATGATAGATTTTAGGGCTGGAAGGGACTGAAAGTAATAGAAACTCTAGAATAAATGACTCAGATGGGAAGGAAGAGGGAGATAGAAGAAAGAGAGAAGGGAACTAGAAGTAAAAGTGAAAGAATCACTTATTAATGTGTTCTTCAAAATCAGGTCAAAGGGTTTTTTTTTCATAGTAAATAAGTAAGTGGATAAAAGATGAGATTAATGGAAAAGCAGAGTGAGAAAACTGGTCAAAGGGGGAGAATGACATTAAAGGGAATGCAGGCTGGGTAAGAGAAAAGAAAATGAATTCTAGAATCAACAAACAATTTCATATGTATAAACAAAACTCTAACTAGGAGGTAAGACAGAGGGTAATATAAATACTAAAGATTAACCTGAGATATAATTTCTCATTTGTGTACTATAGACTGCACACAATCTGATGTGTCTGGTTTAGAACTCTGCAACTTGGTGGGCTCTAAAGGGCAGCCATGCTCTCATGACTCAGAACAGTTGGATGTTCTTGGGCAGGCAGGTGGTTTTCCATATTATTTTCCAGGGTAGCAGGTAATCCCCCTCAGTCTTAATATCACAACACTTATTCTTGCATCTCCAAGCAATTCTCAGCTTTTGACAAAGTTACAGTAATAGTTACAATATTTGATCATTTTTAAAAGAGCATATTGGCTTTTAAGTAGCATCAACTAGATCAATGGTAAGGAGGAATTTTTTCTACCTCTACATTCTATTATATGACATCAGTTAGAGCTTGAATGTCATAGAATATTCAGTTAAGGGGTCTAATTAAAATCTTGTATAAATATTAGTGCAATGTAATGCAGTGGCATGTGTCAGTATTCTAACAATAACTGTAAACCAAGCACACAGGATTTTTTTGAAAATAACATTCCTTCTGAATACTTGTATCAAATGTATCCAGCCTTACCTTCCATGGATCAGTTCTGGGTGTACTGGGACTTTTTTCTGATGCATACTGATGGTATTCAGACTAGGAGAAATACCTCTGAGGAAGCTCTTCACTGCTGAGTTTCACACAAACAGGAGATGCTTGGGTTTATTCACTTGAGCCAACCCAGTGCAGGGATGAATAAAGTTGTATCTGTGCCACCATGTCCTTGTTAGCTCTGATTGCATTGTTAAGGCATGGGAAACATAACTCAGTGTTCTTTATGCTACAGTGAGCTTAGCTGTTGACAGTGAACTGTGGGAGAGCCTTTATGTACTTCTGAACATACACAAGACTGTTCCTTGATCGATGCTGTCAGATTGGTAGCAAGGGCCAAGAGATTTGCCTGGCTCTTTCACAGGAAGTGAAATATTCATTTGCTGGAAGATATTTATTTACTTTATCTCAGCCCCATCCTTAAAGTGTCTTGTATTTTTATGGCAACTTTTCTAGAGCAAAAATATTTCTCATGTTTTAGTCCATCACTGTATATATGGAGTTTTCATACACAGTTATTCTACAACTGCTACTATGTCTTTTTTCAGTTGTTCAGATTCCTCACAGATGGGTGATGCTCTCTGGCAGCTTGCCAGTTATAGCTGTGGCATACTAAAAGCAATCTAGTGTTTCTTTTAAGGCTGACACAGCACCCATCACTCAGCACCTTTATATAGTAGTATTTTGATAAAACAGCTTTGGTTTTGAACATAAGGTTTAAAGGTGATGGCACTTATCTAGATGGAGGTATGGGTTCATCCCCTTGGAGGTGGCTAACTGAAGGGTCTACTGCCAGTCAGTGACCAAAGAGAACAAATATGTCAGCACCTCTTATTTTGGGGTCATATTTGTTTGCATTCCTGTCATACTTAGAGCATTTGGAGTGTTTCAAAGCCATGAGAACAATCATGCAGTCCCTCAGTGAGGTAGACAGCCGTTACCCAAATCTTCTGGGTTAACATTTAAATCTGTGAGATTAATGGGTCATGCTTGGCCACCATGACTGCTGATCATCTCTGAAAATCAAATCCAATTTTTTTTTTTCTGTCAGTGACCAACATAATGGTCTCTTGTGTCCTAATCCAATGTTGCATCCTCAGGCTGAAGATTAGTCTGTGAAGGTGGGGGGTTTCTGGGAGGAATGTTAAGGAACAGAGACACTTTGCCAGAGAAAGATCCAGAGGGAGAGAGTTGCTTGCTCCCTGTACACCCCCAGATATATTTTTGCTCCTTTCTCCTCTTTCTTTCACTTAATCCCTTTCTGAAATTGCTAAGATACTAGCTAAAAATAGCTAACACAGTCTAGAAGCATTTTGTGTGCTAAAAAATAAACCCCAAATACCAGAGAGCAGGCTGATCTTACAACTGAGTCTTTCAAGCAGGTTGTGCAGCCTACAAGAATCGCTTTTCAGGACTGCAGTTTTTGCAGTTAAGACTTCTCTGTTAGGAAAAGTTTGCTTGCTTAATAAAGTGATTTTTTTTCTTTTTTTTTTTAATTAAATTTAAGAGCAAAAAAGAAATCTGTTGGAACTGTGAGAAAGAGATTGGAAATATGTGCAAAATGTATTTTATTACTGTGTTACAGCTGCCTGTGCAGAGGGAAAATAAAAAACCCAAGTGACACAATGGAAGTATTTTTTATTCTTAATGATAAAAGTAATCACCTTCAAACAAAATTAATAGAGAGTATAGCATGTATTTTCAGAAAGATCTGAAGCCATATTTTTATTTACAACCTTTGTTCTTTTTCTTTCAACTTTGTTGATTTCTTCAAATAGCGTATTTTCCCTTAAATGCTTTGCAGTGTATTTGCAAAAGTTATTAGTCAGGTAATACTCTATAATTGCCTAGTACCTGTAAGGTCGCACTAAAGTCATAATACTCAAGTATTTTATATTTCAAAAGGTGAGAAAGAAAACTGTGCAACTGTGCTGAGCTTAGGAAAACAGGATTCTTATAAACAAATTATTAGACGAATTAAGTTCCATATCTAGATAATTTTGTTCTGAAGTAGAGCTTTACTTCAAAAGTATGACAGGGATGACATTTTCCTGACTAGAGAAGGAAAAAATGCATGTTCTAAAACAGTTTCCCCCATCTTTTCTTATGCAGAGGTTTTATCTGCTGTTTAATGGGTAAACTTACTGTGAAGTATAGTTGCTTGTTTAACTTTACCCCTATTCAAGTCTTTGATTTTGGCAGGTTAGTTAATTCAAATAAAATTTGTGAAGTTAAGCACTTTCAAGAAAAGGCATAGGAGAACCTAATTTAACCTAGAGTGTCTCTTTTATTCTTCTGTTATTCATTTGAAGTGCCCTATCAGCTTGAACTGGCCAACTTCAGTCATTTTTACCCTTTTATTTTTTTCTCTAATGTAAACTGAAATTCCCTGCTGTTCGTGGTATTTTAGTGTTTAGCATCATTTAATGAGCAGGTATCATTAAACTTAAAAGGTCCTTTTCTGTATATATCTGATTAGTTAGTGAAAGAACCAAAGAATTCCTCTAATTTATCTTTGCTTCCTTGTTATATTTTGATGTTGGCCCATTTTACGTTTCAGTGCCTTTTTATGAAATATGAAATTGTAATTTTGGTGTGAAAGTAGGACAGAAAGTGGAAAAAATCTTTGGCACTGCTAAGATGTTTAAAGTAGTATATCTTGTTTACCAATTAACTAAGAGAATGTGGTTTGTTTGAAACTTTTACTCATATAAATGTGTGTTTCTGCACATAGAAATATATATAAAACAGATAAATATTCTAATGTAAATATTCATTATCTGTACTTTGTCAATATACTTATTAACACCTGCCAGTAACCTTAGCAGCTGGGTACATAAATTCTTCCTTCCTTGTACATCCTAAAATCATCTTGAACTCAGTAGTGAATTTTAATTTTTTGCAAATACACATCAGCATCCAATTAGGTGATACAAAGTCTGTGAAATGGAAAAACTGAAAATTATCTGTTATGAAGACTGTACATGTTTGTATATTTAGGCTTGGCCATTTTCAAAAAAGCAGTAAGAAAAGGTTATTTGCTTAATAAAATTCATTTTTTCCAGTATTTTTCACTTGAAATCCTTCTTGAGAAGAAAGTCCAATTTAAGATTAGGCTGTCATAACTGAAGGATCATGTGCTCTTCATTTGAACAATGGTTTGCTGGACAAGGACCATTGTTTATTCTACCAGTTTGTTCTCTTAAGATCTTAAAGGTCTAAATGATTTAATCAATACTGAAATTAATCATTTCCGTTACTGAGATACTTGCCTAAGGTGATTCATCATTTGATATAGATATTGCCATGTTTTAAACAGTGACAGCTATGGTAATTGATTAATGCAATCCAATATACCATTCCAGTTTCCATTTCCCATTTTTGATGTGCTAAAAAATATTCCAGCATTTTGATTTTCTTCTTATTTTCTTTTATGAAATAAAATCTGGGAGATAGAAACACTGCGTGAAGAAAAAATAATGAGGGTTGAATGGAAGTAAAGGTCAGATATTATGTAGAAAGTTGCAGATGGCACTGTATGTCATTAACATTGCTAACGTCTAAAAAGATGTAACAGTGCTGCCTACTGGTAAGATGTAGTAGTATTAAGACATTAAAGTCAATGTAGGGAAATTGTGTGTGTGTGCCATCCCCTTTATTGTAAAAACAGCGTTCTCTAGTTTTTTAAGCCCTGGTAAGTATTGACAAGATCCATGGTTTTACATCAGGATTAGTAACACATTCTTATATGTGTCCCTTGAATGGAAACTGGATGTGCAAAATAAGAATTATTATTTCTTAAGACCTGAAAAATTCTGGCCTAACATAATTGTATGCATTCCAAAATTTTTGTAGTAAAATTACTTATATTGTCGATAAATTGGTCCTGTTAATAAAGTGTCTGCTTGGAAATAAGATGCCAAGTGAAAAAGAAGTCTTTCATGTTACTTGTAAAGATTTCCCTTGTGAAATGCAACAAAGGCTACCTTTTTAATAGCTGTAAATAAGAATACATAGCAGGTGCAGATCTTCTTATCCAAGACAATAAAATCACTTTTTAAAAAACTCAGAGGTTTTACTTACAAAGATGGAAAAACTGAGACAATGGATCATGGAGATTAAAATTTTAAACTTTGTTGTCTTAAGTTAAACTATTGAATTTGTAATTATGTGTTATTTTCAAAGTAAGGAACTTTGAACCCCTTTCAGAATTAGAACCTTTTGCTGAGATATCTAGGTGAATTGTGAACTTTCTGCTAGGTGTGTGGTTTCAAAACAGGGATTGACATCCACACTATAGTAAAGCTGGAGTATAAAACTGGTGGCAAAACTCAGATCTCCAATATCCATGTCTTGAGATGTCATTAATTAGAAATGCAGGCCAATTATTTGCTTACATTGATGTAAGACAGACTTACTTTTTCTCCTAGGAAAAACCCCACAATTATTTCAGAAATGGATTTTTTTTTTTTTTTTGAACAGTGTTCCTGTTTGCAAACAGTCACAAAATCAAAAGACAGGGGCCGAAGATACAGTCTGATATCCCTATGGTAAAGTGCTTTACTCCAGCAGTGGGGAGCTGGAAATACTGAGGAGTTCTCATATGCAGTCATTCATATGCATGGCTCCCTCTTCCCTGATGCAGGGCCACTTTCTTGTGTTGAAATACCTTCCCTGGGAGTCGCAGACTGTAAGCCAGGCTGCCTGCAGGAGCTTGGTATCAGTTATGGAGATGATTCAGGGAGCTAATGATACTAGTTGCTAATTATCCTGTGCCACCTTGTCTGTGATTATCTTCAAAAAAGGAAGAGATGCTACAAGGAACTAATTCTGATATCATCTACCAGACTTCCACTTGAGGCATCTGTTGAGATAATAGAACTAGTTCCAGGAAAGATGCTCCTTCTACTTATTAAAATCCTTCTAAAAAGAAATTGTTTGGTTCTTGCTAATGAGTAATGACAGTTTATTTAAAACATGTAAATCAAAGATGTATATGGCTGATAGTGATGCACAACTTTCTAGAGAGCAGCAGAAATGTAGGTATTTTGTAACTTCATAATTATCAGTGAAATGTGAACACGTAATTTTTAGAACAGGATGCTTGATCAAAACAAATTAGTAACCTTCAAGAGGCAATTTTTACAACAAAAGAGTCATTACATTCCATGCAGAGGACCTGTCTTGGTTCCCTTGGACATGTCTCATGCATCTCATGCCTGACTAGCAAAGACACTGCTGTATGCGCTCTGATACATATTCTATCTCAAATACAGTTTTACAGGTAAATATCACTCAGAGTCAATACTTTCCTTAAAACAATAATGTCACCCATAGAATGGAAACAGAATTTAACAGCACTCCCACCTCAAAATTTTGACTTCTAATGAGAGCAAATGGGACATACCTTTTTTATTCCAACCACTTCTCCACCTTTCTCCTCTCAGTGAGATTCCAGCTCTAATGGATAACATTTGTTAAATGCAGTCAATAAAACTTTAGGATCACGTTTATTTTTGATTAGCTTTGGTCTTTTATTTCTTGTAATTTCATCTGACTACTAAATTTAAAGAATTGAGTCCCATGACAAAAAGAATTCAGTACATCATAACGTATTGACTGAGAAAGCATTAATAAATACTGTATAACATTATTATCCATGTATCCTAAGCAGGCATGATATGAAAACTGCATTTGCATTGTTGTAGTATTATTTACATTGTTCTTACAGAATGAATACAGCAAGAAAAACATCATTGTAAATTACGTAATAAAATATCTGATAGTGTAATGCAGCCATGTAAAAATACAGTTTACTGTGATGTGCTGTAGCATAGTCCACAACAAGCAGATAAATTACTGTTAAAATAGATTTAAAATCCATTCCAATATATGCTTAGCTTACAGAGGGGTATTTCTCTTCCCTCATGCCATGAAAACACAAAGTGGGAGTCCAAAAAACTGTCAGTCTCATTTGTTTTCCATCATGAGTATTGAGATAAAGTAAGTTTGACTCAAAAAACACTTTAAAACTTCTCTTTTGTATAAACTACATTCAGAGAGATTCAAGAAATACATTTCTACCTGCTCTTCTTGTGGAAGTAGTTGAGATATCCAAAATCAGAAGAGAGTAGAGAACTGCAGACTACTTTTTGAGCTTCTTATCCTTATCTCAGTGCTATTTTCTTAAATGATCATCTTTTTCACTTGGGTACTTAATTGGCTGTTTTGTGGGTGTGAATATTTCTTGTATCTTCCAAGGCAAGGGTACGCCTAGAATTTATCTACCGATGAGATAAACATCAAATTGCATGAAGCTTTGTGGCCATTGTAGGAAAACTGATCAAGCAGGTACATTGAAGGATCAGGTGATGGTCAAGTAGATGAAGCTTATCAAAAAAGTGGGAAATCACTTGAAGATAAGAAAGAGCACCCTTTTGAGGAAGCAAAGGATGGTTTAGAACGCAAGAATTACTCAAGAACATTGGAAAATATTAAGGAAGGTAATGTGTGCAAGTGTATTTTATTTTGCTGCCAGCTATGTTTTCTAGTGTTAGCTGCATTTTTTGAGTTGAAGTAACAAAGGCTCATCACTAGGATCAGGCTTGGTTTCAGCAGGATGCCACTGCAACTGATTTTTATGCTGTGTCTGGGCTATTAATAAGATGTATCCAGGATCATCCCCATGTGCAGAGTCCCACTGCATAGAACAGCTGATGTCTATGGTGTAAATTACCTTAGTTTTCAAAGCAATTTGTGGCAAGATCCACCTGCTTATTTGGAATGGTTCCTGCAATGTTCTCACTTCTGTACTGTGCCCACAAATTGTCTTGGAGAGTGTTAGCTGGCATGAGTGAAAAGCATTTCAAGAGCAATTTTAACAGTTTAAAATGGAAGTGTTCATATTCTACTGCTCAGGAACGTTTCTGGGAAGTATTTGATTTACTAGTACAGATCAAGCTGCCAAGTCCCTGGAAGTAGCAGCAAATGGTGACTTTGGGATTATGAATGGATCCTTACAAACCCCAGAGGAGTTGAGAAATTAGGTAGAGCTAAGCGTGATGAGCATTCAGATGAGGGACATCACCCTGGGCTTTCAGCTGTTACTACACTTCATCAAACTTCAAAAGGAAAGAATTCCTGTTGTCAAATTCCTGTTTCACTTGTGAAGCATCTGAGGTGTTGAGAACTGTGCAGTGCATCTTTTTTAATCTCTCCTGGAGATGTTCCATTTTTCATGAGTAATTAAGAGCAGGAACTCCAAGACAAATGGGATGTATTTATAATGAAAATTTTTAGATGTTAGTGTGGTATAGGTGGGGTTTTTCTCATGATCTCCCATAAAAACAACAACAACAACAAAACAAACCCCCCAAAAAACCCCAAAAAAACCCCAAAAAACCACCACACACCAACCAACCAACCAACCAACCAACCAACCAACCAACCAACCAACCAAAAACCCAACCAAAGAACAAATTCAAACATTATTAACCCCCCCTTGTTTTAACCCCACAGCAAAGCAATAATTTAACATTGGAAAATGTTTGAAAAATTGCAAAAGAACTCCTTTTCAATCTGTAATGTGCAATATAGGTTTTCTTTATGAATTGATAAGAAAGAGAAGAATCACTGCAATGTTTTCACCTATATAAGTCTTAAATAAGTAGTGTTAGATGTATCAGTTAAGGGTAAGGATGTATGTCAAATACCTTCTGTACAGCACTGTGAGAAACTTGAGTGGACTAACTATTTGCAGTGTGGCTGGTGGGAATAGTTGGAAGGTTTTAGTTGCAGACATGCTTTGAATACCCTGCTGAATCAGATCACGCCAGGGTAGTAGATATTACATGAGCCACCAGGAGCTATGTAGTTACTTAGATATTCTGTAACACTTTTATTTGCCATGTCAAACATGGCATTTCGCAGGACTGCACATCAGTTGTTCTAGGGCTTGCAGTTTTTTCACCACTTCTCCCTGTTTTTGCCGCACTTTTGAAGAAGAGTGCCCATGCAACTGTGCTTCATACTCAATGCACTGTTCTCCTCAGCTTCTAGGCGTAATCCCTGCGAGCTTTGCAGCTCTGAAGGGTCCTATGTGCAGTTTGTGAATCACTGACTGCCTCCAGTGTGCAGAGCTATCACAGTGGTGCCTCTCAGCATATGCAGTAGCAGAATTTGTGGCACTTAGGTGACGTCTTTTCATCCAGGGAGGCAAAGCTTTGGATTGCTTTCAGAGACTTAGAGGTTTCAGTGCCACCTGGTATTTTAGGCACTTAATTGCTGGTTTGCAGCTTGTCTGTGGGAACTTAGACTGTCTTTCGAAGATGCTTTCAATGTGTTTGTGTTGTACAATAGGAAGTGCTGTAGTACATACTCATTCTGCCTGAGCTGGTAGTGATCCACACGAGTACTTCTGCGCGGCACAGCTGCGTGTCCGTGCACAGACGCTCATTTTGGTATTAATGCTGAAAAGCCCTGCTGAGTTTCTGAGCTCCATTCTGCAGCCTGCTTGAATGCTGATGGTTTGTGTTATATTTAACTGCAGAGCGTAGTCAAGCCTTTAGAGTTCCAAGTGTGACAATACCGATATCGAGGAGCTTCAGTGTTCAAAAAATTTGTTGTCTCTTCTGTCAAATAAATACAATTATTTTCTTGATAATATGTTCTTGATAACATTACTAATTTGTTGAAAAAAATGAGAAAAAAAATAAACTGGCCATTTTGTTATAACTTTTGTCAAAGTATTTAATGAATACTAACCCCAAATAAATTAGAATCCAAATCTGGTTAGAAGGACTGTAAATAATAGTATGGTAAGATAAGAACTGGTGAATCCTGTATCCTTCTGATATCTCAGCTCTTATTTATTTAATTATCCAGAGTACTCCTAAACAACATGTTAATGCAGTCCAAGGAAGATACTAATTGGTTAGAGGTGTCAACACTAACAGCACTAAAAGAGTAAGGAAAACCTTTCAGTACATGATAACTATCTGTACAGGGATTAGAAAATCATGATTCTGTCACCATTAAATTAATCTTAGAAAAATGTATATATAATCTCATTTGCCATATATTTTATTTTAGATTTTAACCATGTATAAAGGTATCTGAATACCTATACAGATCACAATAGAAAGACCAGTCATACAACCAAAAATTTAGGCTATTTTTTCCTCAAAGTAAGTTAATACACTCAAGAGAGGGTAAATTGAAATGCAGGAACCCAGACAAAAGAGACATTGGGGTGAGGAAATGACAGTGAGGCACACTGCACTAGGTCTTAGGCCACCTTGTTTTTATTCCTGTCTCTGCTGCTAGCTTGCTACATGACCTTGATCCAATCAGTTCCTTATTTTATGCCTCAGTTTTTTCATCTGTTAAAAAATGGGGATAATGATACTGACTTGCTGATGAAAAATGCTTTTTAAAATGTGGGTGCCATTATAAGCAGGGTATCAGATCACCAGGTCGGTAGTTAATGGTTCATGAATTTGTAACTATAATGTAAAACTATGTAATTTGTAACTATGATTTACTACAGGTAAATTATTCCGTTTAAATCTGAGCCTTGGTTAACCAAAACAAACATGAAGGGCTTCAGTTTCAAAAGAGATTTTTTTTTGGAGGGGGGGGGGTTTCAAATGACTTAACATATACGTATAATATGAATACTAGATTTTGAGATGAGGTGGATGTTTTTTAAACTATGTCTAAAGCTGTTTGGAGCAGATGCTCCGAAGTGTTCTGATAGATATAGTGTAAGAATGAGAATGAGTTACCATAACAGTGTTATCAAAGTTGATACAAAGCTGTGCTAGCTGTGAATGATGTGATTTGCATGTCTTGTTGCAGCCCTGTGCAGACTACCCAATGCAGATTTAGCATAGACTACTGCACAAGGTTTTTCTTGGCTAATATGAAGGACATGATTGCTGTGTGGAAGTTGGAGGAGTGATCTGGGCACAGGCAGGAAGCCTGGCGTGTCCTTAATTCAGCAGAGCAGCTGTGCTTGCTGAACTAGTGTGAGAGCTGGTCTGTGCATGCACAAGGAAGTTCTGCAAACACTACTGTGCATCCTTTGGCTGTTGCATGTGACAGACAGAAATGGCTTGGGTGATGTCTGCAGTTCTTAAGGATATCCATTAGCAATCCTGGCTATTGTATCATGGGCTTGTGGTGGAATTGAGGTAGAAAGGGCCCTCTGGGAAGAATGGATCACCATGTCCCAGTCAAAGCACAGTTCACTGAGAACAGGATGATCATGGTGTTTTCTAGTTGATTTTGATTCTGAGAGTGGAGATCTGTTGCAATGTCACTTCACTGTGACTGTTCTTTTTTCTCTCATCTCTTCAAATATCGTTGTGTTTCAACTTGTGTCCATTGCCTTTTTCTTGTCACCGTGCACCTCTGGTTCCATCTTCCACACCTTACCTTTGAGGATTCTTGAAGATAGTAAAGGCATCCTTACATTAGGCCTTCCCTTCTGTATGCTGAACAAACCTACTCTTTGCAAACTCTCCCTGTCCATCATGCCCCACCGCCCCTAGTGCCATGATGGTGTTCTGGTGGACTCCTCAGAGTCTGTTAGTGTCCTGTGCAGAAGGAAGCCTGTAGCACAGTCATGTTCAGCTGTGTGACTGGACCCCACAGACTTTATTCTGAAAAGACATTCTGTATCCTGGTGGCTTCTCACCTCCAATAGGGAGTTCTTACTGCCCGCTTGCAGTACTTTGCACTTGTTTTTGGTGAGATTCCACGTGAATTTCATAATTTTCTCATTCCTCTGACCTATTGAGCTACCTCTGAATAGCATCCCCATAGTGTTTCCACGTCCTGTCCACACCCCTCAATTTGGGACCATCCATACATCTACTTGGGTGCACTCCATTCTATTTTCCAGCCTGTTGACCAAGATGCTGGACAGTACTGAGCACTAGGAAGCATCACTAATATCTGGCTGCAGTTGGTTTTCATATAGCTCATCTCAACAAACAGAAAAAAGCTGTGTTGGAGCAATCAGGTCTCAGCTGTGTGGGGGCTGATGAGCAGAACAGAGCTTCCATAGTGAATCTGCAGTACAGTTTCTGGCCCCAGAGAGAGCTTTTCTGCATATCAGAGATTATAGATCTCTCCACAGTGTGATACAGCTTGCCTCTAAGAGGCTGCAGTACGAAAAAAAAAGGCAGTTATCTAAAAATTTTAGCGTGCATAGACCTCAAAAATATAAGAATAGGAAAAGAGTGTAATACGACATGTAAACAGAGGAAATTACATAAAAATTTGCCTGAATGTCAATTAGAAATAATTACTGAGTAGCATGTGATTATATGACGGTGTGTTCTGCCAGAACTGAGTGTTGTATAGTCAAAATCCTACATTTTTTCTCACGTTTGCTGAGAAGGAGATGAGATGAATTTTTCTATATCGTGTTTTCTAATAATTTTATATGTTTGGTACTTCTGTTGTCTGTGGCTGTTAAATAAGTTCTTTGCTGCATTGTTACATTCTAGTTTTTTGGGCTTCCTAACAAAGTCTCAGCCAGAATAGACAGGGGGTGAAATACAGTGAAAGGTGGGATCAGAGGTGAGCTGCTAAACACAGATATGGATTTCAATTACCATTATTATATATCTTTGTTTATGAAATATATTTTCTAGCTTTTATATTCTTATCACTGTATAATCTGAATAGCTTTTTTAAGATTTTATGTAATTTCTATATCCTAATTTTTTTCTCTCTAATGTGAAAAGGAAAAACAAAAATGCTATTAGTTTGAAAAAGGAGGTTTCTTTTTAATGATTGGACTTGAAACGTAAAGAAAATCCACATTTCTGCCCTAATCCTGTAAGAAATCCCATTAGATAGTGGCTCTAGTGAAACTTGTTGGTGCTTTAGCTCCTAAGTGTGCTGATCTGATGCTCCTTGGGATAGAAATCTGTTTGTGAGTTTAATACTGCATGCACTCCAGATACTCTATACCACTAAATCAGTGTAAGTCTGGTGCAGTAACATAATCTGCTTTACTAGTTAAAGTAAAAAGTTAGCCTTTTACATATATTTCCCTGCTGTTCTGTCTTGATGGCACTTTTTTCTCCTAATGCTTTCCCTATATATTAGCTCTTGTAGTTAATTATCATTATTTATTTAAGTTGCCTTCAAATTAACACAAAATTAGCTAAACCCACTTCGAAGCAGTGTCTGGCACTCTCACTGCAGTGGAGTGCACCTGTTTACACTAGGCCACAATTTTCTCCAAATGTCTGATTTAAAGAAAAACATAAATGATAATTTCAACTACTCTCATGCCAAATCCTGTCAAAACATTTTTGCTTCTGCACATCATCATTATTCGTTTATGACTACATGGCCGTGGGAATAGCTTTTCTTAATTACAGACATGAAGCCTGTAGAGGGAGCTCAAACCCTTGTTTATGTGGGCCTCACTAAAATAGCATTTTTTTTCTACAGACAGTGGGGAAACTTGTTATTTAAATACACCAGAAATTTATCCTTCAATGTTTCAGACTTTTTAATGTGGAACCTAGCTATTTTGGAGATATACATGAGAGTAAAAGCCTTTCCAAAGTGACTGGAAAGAGTGTGAATTTCTGGGACTTGGTAGGTGGCACTGTTTGAAATATCCAGAGCTGTAGCAGCTAGACCTTTAAGACTTTCTTTTCAGTCCTCATTCTGGATGGAAAATAGCTTCAGTAGGTCACTGTTCTGTCAGGTCAGAGCCAAAATAGTGCAGAAGACCAGACCGAACTCTGTGAGTTGGAGCTCAGAACAGGAATGTGGAGCTGAAGTAAATGAGGCCAGGAACAGATAAGCTGAGGAGGCTGTTGCAGAAGTTCTTTAAGGAAGGACAGAGAATGCCTTATTTTGGGTGCAACCAGATGACAAAACTTGTGGTTGAAGGAGATTTTTAAGAAAAATGTGATTTACTTTGCTGATTGTGATACATTTAATTATGAATGTCTGGAGAGGAGAAAGGTACATAAATACCATTAGAACGAACCAATAACATTGCAATCCACTGTTTGAAAAAGTAAGAAGACAGAAACCCTACATATGTAAATGTAGCAAACAGATGAATCAAAGTGATGGTGATGTTGGGAAGGATGACACTGTTTGTGCTCGTTAATCCTCCCCTTGGCAGGTGGCATTGGCCAACACCATGTCCCTGTGCTGCCCCAGGGGGTCTCCAGTTGCAGAAGGTGCCTGCTCTGCAGTTGTGACATACATTGAACCTTCAATCCCTTCTCTTGGAGATTAAATGAGAAAGAACTATGTTGTTCTCTATCCCGTCATACATTTTGGTTTTGGAAGAGACAGGAGTGTCTGTGTAGCCAGAGTCTGGGAACCTGCCAAACTTGGCTGCTGTGAAGGTAAAACATGTCTGCAAGTTCGTTCTATTTTGAGAGTCCTTTAATATAATTAAGGATGGATAAAATCATTTTAGTAGTACCGTCGGGGTTTTTTCCTGAAAATAGGTTTTCCCTATGATTGCTTGTTGTGCCACTGGCGGTGGGCTCTGGGACATGCTCAGAACAGCCTGAAAAAAAGATTGGTTTTGGTTGCTGGCTGCTAATTGCAAAGGTCTGTTAGCAACAAAGGAGAACTGGGTTTTTTTGGGTGGGTTTTTGTTTTTTTTTTTTGTTTTTCTGGTGAAATTGTAAATATTACTATTACCAGAATCAATGAGGCAGATGGTGTATCAGTTCACACTGAAATACTAAACTGTGTTCTCAGGAGAAGGGTTTCACCATCACTCTGGCTTCTTTCATATCTTGTGTATACATGTCCTGGTTGTGGCCAGGAGGGGGTTAAGTTTTTACAGTATCTGGCAGGGAGTGCGGCCAAGTCAAGAAGGTTAATTCTGTACTACCTCACATCATTGCTGGGGGTGGAGGAAAGGAACTCTCTTCTAGGTCCTGAAAAGATGGCAGATGGAGTGGTCCACTGTTGTTTATTGTCGGGGGTTTCCCATGTAAATCCCTTCTTTTCTTATACATTTTGTTATTAATTTGTTGCTCTTACTGTTTTCTTATCTTATTGCTGTTTCCAGTAAATTGTTCTTACCTCAACCCATGCTCTTTGCCTTTTTTTGCCTCCAGTTGGAGGATGGGGCAGGGAAATGGCTCATGGTTTTAGTGGGAGTACTGAATGTAAACACAATTCCTAAACCACAACAATATGATAGAGGTTTTTTGAATTCTGTCTTCATGATGGTCTGTAAATGTAAATGGTATCTTTTGATATGAGGTCTTTTTTTGTGTCAGGTTTTTTTTTTGGATTTGGGTTTGTTTTTTGGGTTTTTTTTCCATGTACTATTCATGTCTTCTTTAATTTGCTGGAACAAATCTTGAAAATCTCAAGTGCTGTTTTACTTGGAGAAAATGGGTTAGTGTACTAACAGGTTTTTTGTGAATGAAATGTTGATAAATGGTTATTTACAAGAACAACCAGTCATCTAATCAGTGGGTTGTAAATAGTGAATTGAAACTTGTTTTCCTTCTCTGTTGTATCTTTAGATCTACTTCATCAGAAGTTCCTCCTGGTGCACCCACACTGATCTCTAGTATTGGGAGGAAATCTAAAGCAGGTTCTTTAGACACCTCTCTCCCTCCAACTTGTTCTAGTTTATTTTATTGCCAAAACCTCTCAGAGGTTTGCAAACACCCTAGATCAAGAACATATTTGTAGTTTATTGCAAACAGAGGCTTTTAGGAATATATTTTCTCAGTTCGCTGTTTCTAATCTAGTATCCTTGGTCACATGCTGTAAAGTAAAAAGTCTTATTAACCAGTTGGTGCCTGACCATCTGTGTGTTGTAGTTTAATGGCAACTTACTGTTTGCAGCAAAACATGATCCATCCTGGATTCACGTGGGTAGAGAGATTTATATCCATAAGAGTTAATTACAGAATGGACAAGCTATTAACCGTTCTTACTAGCTCAGTTTTTAAAATAATAATAAATTAATGTAGAGTAAATATTGCACTCCTAGTTAAGTTGCTAAATTCTTCCCCCAAAAAAATCTGTTAACACTGTTAAACTGCTGAAATAGAAAAAAATATAAGTGTTGACATAATGTCAACAATTAAAGACTTTTGGGTTTGAGTGGAAGGAACCATAATCGTCACTGGAAACCACAGATTTTTTTATTTTTTTTTTTAAGCACACAGGAAGCAAACTGTTTTGGGTAAAACTTTGTGCATGAACTGCACATGTGACATACATTGGCTGCCTGGCTTACTCTGTTTCCTGCTGGGATCCCGATCATCCTCACTGTATCTGTGCCAGTTTCCACCCAGGCTTTCTCCTGAAGCTTTCCCTCCCAGGAAGCAGTCTGACAGCAGATAGGATTTTCACCCTTGGATTCACTCCAGCCAGACTGACTCCCCTTACCCAGGACAATTCTTCAAGACAAATCTTGTGACCTTGCTTGCCCTCACGTGTCCCTGTGCCATGCTGAGGGACACACAATTCACACCGTTGTCAAGACCCCATGCTACTGATCCAGGGCCCAATCCTCTCAATATTTAAGATACTTCAAACTGAAAAATGAATGAAAAATAATGATTGTACTTTGTATCTCATGGTCGTCTGAGGTGCAAATAAATTGCAGTCTGAGTTGTATAAATTGTGAAGGTGGTGGCTCACCCGTTGAGAGGGTCCCAGCCCTGAGCAGTGCTTACGTGTGTTGGTCCTCACCAGTGCTCTTGGGTAGGCTTTGCTTCTCCAGTGTGTCTTCACAACCACTGTAGCTGTAGGTCCCAGGGTCGCCGTGCATCTTCCCAAGTGTATTCCTAGACTGCCCCAGTAGAATGGCAGCAGTTGTGAAACTGTCGGAGTGAACTTTGGTTTCCTCAGTGCCTTTTCACTGCCAGTCTCCAATAAACCCTCAGAAAGTGAAAACTCACTTACAACAAGCTTTCAAGACTTTGTCTGCACATAGCAAAACAATAGACATTGTTGAAGAAACTGGGAAATTGGGAACTTGGAGGGTAAAAAGTCAATCCTTCCTCTTCCCTGTGCATGCTTATGATTGCTACCAATGTTAATCACTGTTAATTGAGTAAGTTGGAGGGAAAAAAAGCTTGCTAAGCAAGCTTAACTTTAAAGACTAGAGATTTGGAGGGCCCACTTTAAAGTCATTCGTTACATCTTCTTTAATTATATCATCCTTGTTATGTTCTCATTATGAAAACACAATTTGAGTAGAAACAGTACAATTCTGATATCTAACTATTTAACCATAATATTGTAAATGTATGGAGTTGCATTTCTGTATCAGGAAATAAGTGACAAAATATTATTTGGAC